>ML778090.1:146004-257115 GCA_009831015.1 Picea engelmannii | reverse complement strand
AGGATAGTTTCACTGAAAAATTCACTGGCGTTCATCTCATTATTCCACAAATAAGCATGGGTTCTCTAACCATACTTCTAGGATAACTCAATCCGCAAAGCGTCTTCCCGTGAGGGATTTCACCATAAGGGGACCACTTTGGATCTCATCCATTTCTACTTATTATCAACCATGACAAGACAATAACGAATCATCTTTACATCAAACAATCTTGGGTCCATTCCCTAACCTTTGTGCTATGGGGCTTTCCTCAAGGGTTGACATCAATGACAACCAACCTTAATCGACAATTACTAGACCAAATATTTCATTTGCAGTTGGGAGTCTTTTTGGGTTCATGCAAAAATCGTGTGAAGGACATTGGTGTGCTGCAAATAGAGTTATGAGGTACTTGAAGGGAGCTAAAGACTTCGGGCTCAAATACTCTAAGGTAGAAGACTTCAAAATAGTTGGATATACATACTCAAACTTTGATGATGACAAGGAGAATGGAGTGTCTACTTCAGGATACCTCATGAGTCTTGGATTAACAACTAACTTCTAGAGTTCACACAAATAGTCTGTTCTAGCAGATTCCATTACAGAGGAAAAATATGTGGGTGTTGTAGAGGCAGCAAGGGAGATTGCGTGACTAAGAAAGATACTAGATGATTTGCAATAGAAACAAGTGAATGCTACTCCATTTTTTACTGATAACATTTATACAATCAAGTTGGCCAAGAATCCTAGATTCCATGATTGAATAGAGCACATCAACATGAAGTACCTTCTTCTTCGACATCATGTAGAAGCCAAGACCATTAATTTGATACATTTTTCCACAAGTGAGCAAATTGCAAATATTTTCACCAAAACACTTGGAAGAGAAAGATTTGAAAAGTTTAGAAATATGTTTGGACTTAAAAACACCCCTTTAGATTAAGGGGAGAGTGTTAGATACCAAATCCTTGGGATTATGGTATATCATAAATTGTTTACTAATTGTGAGAACCTACATTCTCAAATATGATTTAAATCTATATTAACACGATACTTTGATTGATGATACCATTATTGCTATTATTATTTCAATGCGATTTTTTTTTTTTTTTAATTGAGACACACTATTTCAATGGGATTTTTTTTTGAATTGAGACACTTTCTCTTTGATTTTTTTCACCTTTATCAAAATAATTTTTATGTAGACATTCTCTATTTGATGATGCTTTTGTAATTTCAAAGTATATCTTCAAATATTTAAAGAAGAGAAAAAAATTCAAGGTAAAATTTGTATATATCATTATAAAAAATACACATTTATGAATAAAATAAAATAAAAAGTATTAGAACATATAAATAAAATTAAAAACATTGAATATATAATTATGATGATTTTTTCATAAAATAAAATAAAAAAGTATTTAAAACATATAGATAAAATTAAAAATATTGAATATATAATTATGATTAAATTTTCATTGAAGATATAAATAAAAGTTAAATTCTAAATCAAATTTAATCTATGTTATAAATATCTTTAATTTTTATTATTTATTATCTCATGCATGATCATCTATTAGAGATGAAATTTTTAGACTAATGAAATAAGTAACATTTAAATCTTTCATTTAATTAAAAAATTCATTTAAATTATTATTTTCTTGTAATCAAATTGTAATAAATAATAATATGATAGTAAATTTATTATTATTATTATTTTTAATTGAAATAAGTACTTTTATTAGAGAATTGAAGTTGGTTGGACTAAGGCCAAATTAACCGTTATTACAAGGGAACAACTTCCCGCTTAACTTGAGTACATCATTTCCCAATCTTACAAAGTTACGAGGTGAGGAAGAGCTGAAACTACGGGATGGGGGTCCACAAGGGGGTTTCGTCATTTTTTCTGAGCGCTCCTAAGGGCATTAGGCATCCCATATTCGCCTTAGCATCTACTTCCTTGTTTGATCCACGAAGGATGTGGAAAAAGTGAGAGGAGGATAAATCTTGCAGCACTCGACGAAATCTTTGCAAAGTCTTGTTGATCACTGGATTGTTGAAGTGGTCATTCGTATTTAAAATTTTAATCAGGATTTCAGAGTCTCCAAAAAATTGTATTTCTTTAATGCCAATTTCACACGCTATCTGACAAGCTTTTAGCAACCCAAGAATTTCAGCATGATTATTTGTTCTCTAAGCAAGTACCCAATTGAAGTTGTCTTTTCGAGTTCCATCCGAGTAAATCTTTCCACCTGCTCCTGCGTTCCCTGGGTTTCCTTTGGAGTCTCCATCGAAAAATAATGAGGATATGCCTTGCCTCCTCCACCAAACTTGAAAAACTGCGTCCTTGTCTCGCAAACGCCAACCTGGAGTGATAGAGGGGCGAACAATGGTTTGTTTTCTATCTCAGAAGGTGAAAGTTCCAATCCATTTCTTTTCTTCAGGGAGAAGAGTAATTTCATTCTTGAAGGAGTGATTTGCCACTTTTTCAAGAAGGAGAGTTTTGGCTTTCGCAACCACTGTTAGGGGGGAAGGTAGTGTGTTGTTGAAGATCTGATCGTTTCTGGCCAACCATAGTTTCCAGCAAATGTATTTGGGGATGGCCTGCCAAATTCTTCTCCAAGTTGGACTACTTGGTATCTCTTGTGGGTAGCGCACCTTCCATGGGGAAATTAAGTTGACCACTGAGATTTGTTTCGAAACTGTGGAATTGAGGCCTTGAAGGGAGATCTTCCATACTTCTTGGGTGAAAGGACAGTCCACAAATAGATAATCCATCATTTCAAGAGCATTACAACACATGGAGAATCTATGAGGACCGATGAAGCCCATTTTTACCAGATTTTCACCTGTTAAAACTTTCCTCTGCATTAAAACCAAGTAACATAAGTTTACTTTAAGGAGGCCGAGAGGATCCCAGACCTGCTTCCAGAGGGTTGTTGTCTCAATCGTAGCTTGGGGGGATTGCAGAGAGATATAACCTTGGACTACTGTGAAAAAACCAAACTTGTCCCAACCCCATTTATCCGGCAAGAGGAGGTGGACAGGAGCACAATTTATCAGCGCAACAAGGAGGACGGATTTTTGTGTTTGCAAATGATTTGGAACGCCTGAGAGATCCTAGGTCCGCCAACTCCTTGAATAATCCCACGCAAAGATGTATGCAACTTTGTTGATTCTGCATTGAATAAGCCACTCACAAATCTCCTTGATATCTTTTGAATCGTTGAGGGGAGCGTTGCCCATAATGTTGTCTTGCCACAACATGGTTCTTTTCCCATTCCCTGGGTTTCGAAATAGATGCTTTTGGAAGGAATCTAATCCGCAGTGACAAAGGTTCCAGATCAGTGTTCCTTTGGAGGTATTTGTTGCTCAAAGATTTCTCATAGAGGCACCATTGAGGCATTTTTTTCTTAAGAGGTTGCTCAGTGGGTGTCTTCAATTTGCATTAAAGGTCCAAATGATTTTGCCTCCCAATGTTAGGTTTGCAAGCTCAGGGTCTCTTACCTATAATCCACCTTCAGAATAGGGGCGTTTGACAATTTCCCTATTCACCAAGTGGTGTTTCTTTTGATTGCCTTTGCCTCCACGCCAGAGGAAGTCTCTAATCATCTTTGTGATCTGAGTCGTGATCTCCTTTGGGGCCAGAAGGAAGGAGGCCTGGTAGATTGACAAGGAGGATAGGAATGATTTAATGAGGGTGAGTTTCCATGCATTGGTGAGCCACTGTCCACCCCAAGCTGTGATTGTTTCTTTGAATTTGCTTATAATTTTTGTCCATAGTGAAGACTTGTTAGAGCCCAGAGTTAAGGGGAGTCCTAGATACTTTATTTTTTCCCAAGAAGCATAGCTCGGGAACCCCAGGTAAAGTGAAATTTGTTGAATTGTTTGTTGTTCTACGTTCCACCCATACTGCAGAAGCTTTGAAGTATTTTGTTGAAGTTTTTTGCAATCTTTATGGAGGGTCCACCCAACATGAGGGAATCGTCTGCAAAGAGGGCATGATTGATTGGATCAAGGCCCTTCGTCAACCTAATGTCTGGGATTGAACCAACCATCTTTTCAACAATCAACTTTCTGCTTAAAGTGTATGCCATCAAGATGTACAGGAAGGGGGAAATAGGGTAGCCTTGCCTTAATTCCCTCGTAGCTTGAAAATAATTTGTCAGTCTTCCATTCACTAGGGGGGCTATCCAAGGCTTTTCAGTGTATGCTTTTATCAAATTAACAAAGTCAGAGAAAAAACCAAATGAGAGAAGCACTTTGTAAAGGAAGGAGAGGTTTACCATTTTGAAATCATTTGCCATGTCGAGCTTTATCAACATCCCTTGCTCTCGTTGTTGGTGGCTGGAGTGCATGGCTTCTTGGACCTGTATTACTTTGTCAAGAATATGTCTCCCTTTGACAAATTCCCCTTGCACGAGGGAAATGAGATTCTCTAGCAGGGGTTTGCTTCTATTTGCCAGTAGCTTGGACATAATTTTGTAAGAAGCATTGCATAGCGAGATAGGCCTAAATCTTTCGAAGGAGCTCGAATTAACTTATTTGCTAGGAAAGTAGAGTTAGTGTTGCCTCCTACTTTAGCTCTGTGATGGAAGGCTTTAATCATCCTCAACAAATCAGATTTGATTATATCCCAACATGCTCTGTAAAAATGGATTGAGAAACCATCTAGTCCTGGGGCTTTGTCGGGCTCCATGGACCAGATGACATTGCATATTTCTTCTTCAGAAAATGGCTTCATGAGGACTGAATTGTCATTTCTGCTTACAAGAGAGGGAATGTGTGAGAGAAATTCTGAGATAACCTCTTCGCAGTCAGAGCCTTCTTCGTTGTAAAGTCTTCGAAAGTGTATTTATGATGCAACATTAATCTGATCAAACCCTTTGTGAATCAATCTATCTAAGGAGGCAATTTTAGAAATGTGATTTTAGCCACAAGCTTCGAGACTTAAGCCTCCAATACTTTTCTTCATGGCGAAATGCACAGAAAGTTTTGCTTTCAACATCTTGTTCTTTCTCTAAATCTGATTTGAAGATGTCCTTGGTCTCCATTTCCACTTGCAAATCTGATAACTGTTGAACAATCTCTTGTTTGTGACTAAGGGGGGTGTTAGTGGGGTTTTTAACCCAAGCTTTCAGTGCATGTTTTGTTGCCTTTAATTTCTTCTCCCACACAAAGCTTGGAGACCTTGAAATAAGAGAGGACCAAGCTAAATGGACAGTTTCCAAGAATCCCTTATTTTCTACCAAAGAGGGTTGAACTAGAAAGGAATTGGGCCCATATTTTCTTCTTCTTCCAAATTCAAGATGATAGGTTTGTGATCGGAAGTTAGTTTTGGAAGAATCTTGGAAGAGATTATCCTTCTTTCTTGCAGGAAAGAGCTCTGAATTAAGAATCTATCCAAGCGAGTTGAGATGTGATCAACCCCAACTCTATTATTTTTCCAAGTAGAGTCCTTTCGAGGGATTGAAATCAAGGAGATCCCTCTGATGAACTAGCTCCTCAATGAAGGGGAGCATTTCGTCCCTGCCACTATTGCCTCCTCTCTTTTCTTTTGGTTCGAATACTAAGTTTAGATCTCTGACTAGAATGATGTTCGAAGGAGAGAAGATCTCTAAAAAATCTGCTAACGATTGCCACCAATCTTTCTTTTCAGAGTACATGACATGAACATAAAGATTGAAGAGTGAGAGAGAAAGCTTACTTGGAATATGTCGGAGTTCAATGAATATCCAATGTTGAGTCTCGAAAGAGATTTCTAAATGAAACGTGTCCTTCTCCCACAAGGTTGCAAGGCCACTTGAGGAGCCCCTTTCGTTGATGGTTTTCCCTGCGTTTTTCTTCCATTTTTTATTGTTGATTTCTAGAAGGGTGTCCCCTTCAATTTTAGTCTCTTGGAGCAAGACGATCTCGGGAGGGTCAATTTTCAGAAGGTCTTTGACTGCTTCGGACTTCGATGGGTTCCCCAAACCTCTGCAATTCCAAGAGACTATACACATTATTTACTGGGGTTGGTGTGGGTGGGACCTCCCTTGGGGGGCCTTGTTCTGGTACTCCTTCCAATGGACATTTCAATGGTGGATTGGCTTCCTTGCGTTTTTTGCGTCTTCGCTTCTTCTTCTCTTGCTTCTTTATGGGATTTCCTCCCTAATCGTTTTTAGGGTCTCTCGAAAGACTCATCCTCTGAAGATCCTGAGGTTTTTGAAGGTTTCTTTTTTATTATATCTGCATAGGAAGGTGAGGAGGAGACTCCAATTGGGGAACCAAAATGGGTTGCCTCAACATTGTTTTTTTCCATTGTGGGAGTAAGGATTTGCTGCTCAAGTTCCTCGATCATTGGATCCAAGATTTTTGAGGGATTGTTGAGGATTTCGAAGGGGTTTTTAGAAGTCTCTGAGATTGGAGGGGCTGAGCTCCCTTTCCCAAGGGCATTCCCTGAGGTAGGGATGCCATATCCCTCTGGCACCCCTTTCCCTTTGGATATGTTGTTATGCTTTGTCGGGGCTGCTTTCTGGAAATATGTCCATTGATCGCCTTTCGACATCTCCACCTCCTCCTCGACCTTGTTTTTGCAATGCCGGACAAAATGTCCGTAGCCATGGCAATACCTGCATTTAAATGGGAGTTGTTCATAATCCAATTCTTGGATGTGAGACCATTTTGCGACCTTTAGTTGTATGGCTTCCGGGAGCCCCACCTCCAGATCGACTTCAACGCATATTCTTGCACATGAATACTATTCTTTTCGGTCTTCTTTGTCGATGTATTTTCCGAGGGTGTTTCCAATGGATTCTAGAGACTTCTGATTCCAGTAATGCAAGAGTAAATGAGGGAGGCACACCCAGACCGTAACAATCGAAGGCACATCTTATGTCAGATCGAAATCTGGAGACCATTTGTTCAGGTACAGGCCCCAATGGCCCATAAAGTATGGTCCATTCCTGAAGATGAGATTTTTGTCTTCTAGACTGTCAAAAACAAATACGAAGAATCCCCTACCAACAAGGTGGCTTCTGATGCCTTCCTTTACTAGAGGACTCCAGTTCCTCTGCACCCACGCGTCTACGGCTTTGGGAGAAGGACATAAGCTTGTGAACTGTCTAATGAGCCCCCGTTAAATTAAGTTCAGAGCAGATCTACAGGTTTCTCCTGCTAGGAGGGTGAGTGAAGGAATGTTGTCCAATTTTTTAACAAATTTCTGGTACGTTTATGAGGCAGGGCGTTTGCTGTTGGCCGCGATTGACTTCCTAAACATAGCTATCTCACAGCTATCTCAGGTGGGAGAGTGGGTGGGGGATTATCGGGGCCCCCTCCTTGGGCCATGGCGGAGTGGGCAGGTGGAGAGAGGGCGCGCACCAAGGCAACATGCGCACGCGGACGATTTTTTCGTAAACTTATTTTTTTCAATAATAAATAAAAAATGAATTCTAAATCTAATTTAATCCATGTCATAAATATTTTTAATTTTTATTTATTATCTCATACATGATTACTTATTAATCCATGTCATAAATATCTTTAATTTTATTTATTATCTCATACATTATTACTTATTAGATCTTTATGAAATTTTTAGACTATTTAAATTATTATTTTTTTTAATAAAATTGAAATAAACAATAATCATATTTTTTCAATAATAAATAAAAAATGAATTCAATAAATTTCAGAGATATCAAAGTTTCATCCTAATCTTAATTCAATATATGGTAAAAATAACTCATAAAAGTTTGGCTTTGTCTAATTTTAAAGGGGTTGGCTAGCTGTTCTATGAAATGGTTTTTTTGTCTCAATCTAGCCACATAAATTTACTTACATGAATCATTATTTAAAATTCATTTCAAAGATGAAAAACTCCAAGAACACTTTGATTATACAAAAACAATCACTAAAATCTACTAATCCAACAATTTTTTTGACCTATTTCAACTAAATATCACAAAAAAAAATTACCATTTAGTAAAACTTTCAACCTACAAAATATTTATTTTTAAATTACTCCAGGAAGTAGCTCCATAGAGAATTATATTGACTCCAGGAAGTAGCTCCAGTGAAATTGTGAAAAACAGATTGTTACAGAATTAAATGACCCCAGGAAGTAGCTCCATAGAGAATTATATTAACAGGAAAAAATTTGTTCGTTCTTTTTTACGTTTGAAGAGCCGGCTAAAATATAAACAGAATTCGTTCGTTCTCCTGTTCGAAGAGCCGGTCACCACATCAATCGAAGATCTCAAAAGACCATCACACGAATCGAATTTATCAAATTTTTACAGAAATGACAGAATTTGATAGAAATTCGTCCTTCTGTTAAAGGAGTCGGCCAAAAAATAAATAGCATCGAGAATCCCAAAGACTATTATACGATTTGAATAGACTTCAATTATACGCCGTCGGGTAATCGGCGAATTTCCGAAATACCGAAGAATTTAGTAAGGCCCATTGATGAGGGTGTCTTTCAATCCGTAATGGCATTTAAGTTTGATCTGGTAAAAAWTATTTTGGATTCTCTTCGAAACAACTTAATGGCGGTAATCTGCGATCTGCCCATTCCCCATACAACTGTTCGATAGCAATCCGGCTGTGGGAGAGCTGGATGACAGCGCGCGTTACGGAAGAACGRGTTGASAGCWMGCTTTTCACAGAGCGCAGGTATTGATACTCASACAGTTCAAAGCATTGCTAGGGTTTTCCATTTAGGGTTYTGTACAATGTGTTACGTGAGAGTGGCCTGACARCTCGCTTTTCACAGAGCGCAGTTATTGATCCTCGGACAGTTCAAAGCATTGCTAGGGTTTTGTACAATGTATTATGAAGTGTAACCAGGGTTTGAACTTTCTCACCTTGTAACCCTCACGATCTTATAAAGTGGACGATCGAAACGAAATTCTTCACAATATTGGATTGTGTTGTTGCTGCTGCAACACATGGCGTCCTTATTCATATCTTCCTCTCGGCACGCCAAATCGTCGTCGTTTTCCTCTGATGATGGATTGCCTTCCTCCGAAGATGATGGGTTGCCTTCGTCCTTTTCCTCCTCCGAAGATGATGCAGAGGCGTTTCGTGATTTGAAGGACAAACAATCCCAACAGAGAAACACCTCTCTCCCATCAGAAAAGAAGAGGGCTAAGGAGACCTCAAAAAGGGAGGCGATCTCCATAGAAAAGAAGATCGAATCCGGGTACAATCACAAAGTTAAGATCAAATCTGGGGCCAAGGCTCACAAAGATCAGAGGTTTCAGAAGACCTCCATGGAAAAGAAGAACAAATCTGGAGCCAAGACTCACAAAGAGGGGAAGTCCAAACCGTACAAAGAGAAGAAATTAATGTCCTCTAAAGAACAAGATGAAAACCCTTCTGCCTCAAAACGCCAACGTAGCAAGAAACAGAAAAGGGCTTCACCTGCACCTGCACCTGCAAATCAAGTGAACGTAGTTTTTCCCCAGGACCAGCTGCCTGCCACAGCTACTATTGAAAGAGTGCTACTTCAAAGATTGCTAGATGATTTGAATACTATGATCGCTGATGTGATCAAATACAGTCAACAAATATTTGACAATTACAAGATTGAAATCGAGTCAATCATCAACAAAAGATTCAAGATTGAAAGAGTGCTACTTGAAGGATTTCGCGCTGATTTGAAGACTGCGGTCGCTGATGTGATCAAATACAGTCAACAGATATCTGACATTTACAAGATTGAAATCGAGTCAATCATCAACAAAAGATTCAAAAGCAAGAAACAGAAAAGGGCTTCACCTGCACCTGCACCTGCAAATCAAGTGGACGTAGGTGTTCCCCAGGACCAACTGCCTGCCACAGCTACTACTGAAAGAGTGCTACTTGAAGGATTTCTTGCTGTTTTGAAGACTGCGGTCGCTGATGTTATATCTGACAGTCAACAGATGTTTGACAGTTACAAGATTGAAGTCGAGTCAATCATCAACAAAAGATTCAAAAGCAATTCCGAACAATGACATCTTTGGCTATGATATCTTGAGCAAGTATGCAATTTTGGGATGTACCAAGTTCTGCTGAGCAATTCCGAACAATGACATCTTGACTATAATAGTTTGAGAAGGTATGAAATTTTGGAATGTAGCAAGTTCCGCTGAAATGTAACTAACCTTTAATGATATCTCGAATATATACTTTGACTGGTAGAACAGTTTGAAGTAGGTGGTGACCTTCCTGTCTCTGTGGTGTATTAATCCCTGTGGAGCTGCTTGCCGGTGGGCTGATGACAATTCCTGGTTGAATTCATAACTTTTTTGATTGTGAAAATGAAATTGTAAGCTCTTAGTTTTCGGCGCTCTTAGTTACTGTATTTTGAAGGCAGATACGTTGTACTGTTAATGTTTTTTCATTTGCAAGATTCCATCAAAAATTGAAGAGTTTTTTTATCCTCTTCAACATCAATTTTCCTGTAAAATGCATATTCCTGTAATAGGGCCAATGCTATTTCCAATTGTGTTTAATTATACTAATTAATTAATTAGTCAATATTTTGTTTTCTGATTTTTCTGGGTTGTATCTTGCCAAATGCTTTTAATCTTGCTCATTTTGGAGAGCTCTTCACTCATCATACAACGAGTTTGATTAAAATAATTTATACCATTATAGTAAAAAACTGCTCCACACTGGTGACAATATGAAAGACACTGGTGACAATATGAAAGAGAAAATATACATTTCATGAAAATTATTTTGAGAAAATATACATTTTTATGAAAATGTACAATGTTCAGTGATGGCGATCAAATTTTCCACTGGTACATTGCAATCCTCCGGGCTCTTAGTCACCCCACTACTAGAATTTGATTAATTGCGATAAAAAAATAGGTTATTTATATCAGAGATACTTTCTTTTAATATTTTATTTTAGTAGAGTTTAAATCTTTAATATTTTATTTTATTAGAGTTTAAATTTTTAATATTTAATATTTTATTACGTTCCAACGGGTACATCTATTGACAATGAATACAATTAATCATCTTTTAATCTAAAATTCTAATATGATGTCTAACCATTGAAGATGCTGACATATTCTTAGTCGTCCTTCAAAATCAATAAATGTGATTTACTCTTCATAACTTCCTTGTATTTTAAAATGCATCTGTTAACCTGTTTACTTTTTAACATTTACCTAATCATATAAAAAAATTACTGTATCACTATTCTAATTGCCACGTTTAAATGATTAACCTTTAATATTACCACGTTTAAATTATTAGCCACAAATTTTCTATTGTCAGTGCTTGTCCATGAGTTTCAGCTGTCTACCCATTCTCTACCGCAGATTTCCTTACCTGTCCGCGGATTTCATATTGCTTAAACATTTCATTCCAAGGGCATAGTCTAATGGTCAATATTCATCCCTGTCAGCGGATTTCATATTGCTTGAGCGTTTCATTCCAAGGGCATAGCCTAATGGTCTAGGCATGAAGATATTCATCCCGTAGCGTTTCTCCTTAACGAATAAAGAGAAGCTTTTGAGTGCTCAAAACTCTGGAGTTCTGATAGAGTTTCGGCTTTAGTTGAAGCCTTCAAAGGTTTTCCTCCGAATTTGACATAACCTGTTGGATGGATTATTTTGTAAAAAATAGGAATCTTTGCGGTGGTAAGAAGGTTGGGATTCATTGTCAGCAGAGAGTTTGTGTTAGGAGGTGGTGTAAGTTTCCATGTTGAGTTTGTGGCTAGTTTTAGTAGAATTTAAATTTTCCATCCAAATATCTTATTATTCTATAATATTTTATTTTAGTAAAATTTAAAGTAAAATATCTTATTATTTTTTTAATATTTTATTTTAGTAGAATTTAAATTTTCTAGGAAAATATTAAATATTTTATTATAATATGATAGAAAGTGATATTTCCATTTCACATTAAATAAGGTTAGGTTACTGTCCTTTTTGCATGTTCATTGACAGAAATTTTGGTTTTTAAAATAAGATTGTCTTAGTTTTTAAGTTTTACTTTTTAAAATAAGATTGTTTAGAAATTTTAGAATTTACATTAATTCTAGAAATGTGTTTCCTCAAGTTACAAGTTCAAACCTAAAAGAGTTAGGGTATGTATACTTGAGTGGACTTTATCAATCAAATCTCTGGGCAGGGAAGTTTCATACACCAATTTAGTGTCTGACTTGGCATTTACCTTAAAAATAGATTATTATTGTTATTATTTAAAAAAATTCTATATTGAAATATTTATTATAAGATAATATTTATGTAGAAGGCAATCTTTAGTGTTAGATTTTTTAGAAAACCAGTTGACAGGTTTTCTAAAATCATATTTTTAATCTTTTCACAATAAAACCCAACCAGAAAAACCACCTTATCACTCCTAAAATCATATTTTTGATCTTTTCACAATAAAACTCAACCAGGAAAACCACCTTATCACCCCTAAAAGACACTTTAAATACAATAATATTAGCAACAACCTTAAATTAATTAAATCGTAATAATCATTTTTATAGAATCCAAATATATATATTCCAGTTCAATTTATAATGTCTTCACTTAAATATTTATCTATCTTTAAGATAACATTCTTTGTATAAAATGATTTTCAATAAAATAAATATTTTAATTAAAAAAAAATGTTATATTAAATATAATTTGATAATTCTTTATAATTTCAAGGATAAAAAATAAATACAAATAAAGTATTAAATAAATGGTTTTTAAATAAATGAACAAGTATATGATATTTCATGATTTATTATTAAATTTTCAATATTATGAAAATAGTGTTATAAAAATGATTTGAAAATTCAATCAAATTTGTAAATATAAATAATTTTTTTTTTAATAATTAATTTAAAGATATCATAAAAAGATAGAAAGATATATTTAAACATTCAAATTTGTTTTTTAAGTAAAAATATATATTGTAAACATTCAAATTAGTTTTTTAAGTTAAATGTAAGAGAGTTTGCATAATTACTATTATAATTAATCTATTTTTTTAATTGGTATATACAAAATATTATTGTACTAATAACTTGGCTACATATATTTTTATGCAAAAGGAATTTGTGTTTTTAAGATGGTTGTAAGATCTTTGAATGAATATTTCAAATATATTTATTGTAGAATCTTGCAAAATGGTCGTAAGATTTTTGAATGAATGTATAGAATATGACAACATTTCAAATATATTTATTATGTAATATAACTTGGCTATATGTGATATATGTATTGTTAATGCAAACGAGTTGAGTCTATAATGGAAATTTTTATAACATGCACTAATTAATGACGAAACTTTAATTATGACTGATAAAAAACGTCCTCAAAATCCATGTAATAACTTTTAAAACTATGGATTTTAAAGTTATCAAAGTGAATTAGCATGAATGTGATTACAAAGTATATCTATCTTACAAACTTGTCATGTCAAGCATTATCACATGTGTCAAGCATTATCTATTGGAAAAAAAAAACATTATCACATGTGTCAAGCATTATCACATGAGGTTGTTGGAGTTGTTTTCAAGGTTATGCTTATTTGGTAAACTTAGAAAATAAAACCTAAATATAGATCTTGAAAAGACCAAACTTTGTTCACTCTTACAAGGTACCCACATAGTTTTCTCATTAGTCTTAAGGGTTGTATAATAAAATTTATGTGTGCTTACAATGTGGAAATAAAACTTTTACTCTAGATTCTTGCAATCATCTATTTAGAAAAAAATAAAGGCAAACATAGGTGATATGATGAATAATTATTTGCAAGTTATAAATACATATTTTCTCTCTTTCAATATTCACAAAACATTGTCTCTCTCTATGTGATGTAGGTGATATGATGACTAATTATGTGCAAAGTATAAATACATATTCTCTCTCTTTCAAAATTCACAAAACATTGTGCCTCTTTTCAATCATTTATATTTGGAAATAAAGTTTTCCTTTCAATCATTTATATTTGGAAATAAAGTAATAACTCATTGTTTCAATATTTTCAATTATCTTTTCATCGAATTCATGACATATTCGTTTTTATTGTAAAATGGAAACTTTTTAAGTTTTGGTTTTAATGTGTAAATCTTTTGTCATATTTAAGAATGTTAACTATTTTTAAAATATCCACGATAGCGATCGAATAACGCATGCAAGGATGTCAATGTGTTTCAATTAAAGTGCATCCCAACTTTTTAGGTTATTAGCAAAGCCTTGTAGCACGAAACAATGAGTGTACACAAATTTTAATAAACACTATTATCTTTAAGCTATTATGTGCTTATTGTTGAGAGAGGATAGAACTAAAGATATCCAACAACTCGCTAAAGATAGGCAAGATTTAAAAAATGGTTTCGTTGTACAGTTTCTCAGGAGGGCAACTGGTAGAGAGGTTGGAACATAAAAGCTGGGTAGGTTGAAGTTGCAAAGAGAATGTCAAACTTTTCCAAATGAGTTGTTCTTGAATTATGTTCCATCTTTAACCTTCATTTTTTTTAGAATGTTTGAAACACCGCTCTCATAATGATATATTTGTTACTTCACACTAGCCAAAAGGTGAACATAAAACTTAAAAAAAAAATCATATATATATATATATATATATATATATATATAGAATAAGAGATGTTTTACATAATTTTTTATATAAATTGAAATTGAAAAACTATAAAATCAATTTATTCTAATTATTTGTAATTTTTCTTTTAAAGCAAACATTTTATATTAATCACATATGGAGAAAATTATACAAAATCTTTGGCTTGCCATTGAGCAAACCATATCAACAACAATGGGATAATCCTTCTCTCCATAGAGAACTAAGATAGGTTCCAAATAAGAACAAAATGTAAAAAGTAGTATAACCTGTCTAGATGTCGAATTGGTCCACAATGCAAACATGACAATAAACCTCGGCATGCTAGAGATTAATCTAAAGAAGTGCCATTTTCATCCGAACGATGCTCATGTTGCCTCGACAGGGAGACAACACAAGGTTGATCAACCCATTGAGTTGGAGCCTAGAGTTGATGTCCTTAAGTTGTAATAAAACTTCATCACATCGCAACAAGATCTCCACACACGCCTCATCCATGTCCTGCATAATTTTCCCCACCCATTTTAATATATCAATAGAGGTCCATTGTCTTCCAATATTTTGTGTCTTGAGCTCTAGAGCTTCCTTCATCAGGGATCCAACTACCCATCTTTGCATTGATGTTCCAGTTGTGAGTGATGCTTCTCTCAAGGTGGACTTCGTCCTCTACATTTTCAATTTCCTCGCAGATGTCATTGGGAGTCCGCTCCCAAAATTCATTTGCAATGGCCTGAGTATCTTGTTGCACTTGAGTGCCTAAAGGGTTAGGGCTTGTATTCTAAGAGCATGAGGGGTTGGATTGATTTCTATGCTCTCGATGGGAGGCTTGACTGCGAGGCATGGCAAAAATAATAACAATAGGATTCGAAGGGAAGAGAATTGTAGCAATGGGAAGGTGAAAAGGATTGGAAATACCAAAAGCATAGGAACCACGAGATGGTAGCTCTGTCCATGCCTTTATTATTATGATATCCCCCAATGCGGAGTAGCTCCATTGAGAGTGATAATTCTGGTGATTTGAGTCATCTGTCTGGAGTCATTTGCATTGAGAGATGGCCTAACCCTTGTCCCTGACTTGCAACTTGAAATCCCAAGTTCCCTCATCAAGATCACTTAAAAAACACTATTTTTACTTCTATTTGTGGGTTTCGTTGGTGCAACACGTGGACCTCCACGCCTTGCTAGTGTACAACCCACAAATGCTCTAAAAATGTGAAAAATAAAATAATTCCACATTTTCGAGTGGGGTTTTTAGTTGGGCTCGTTTTCCAACCTCCCTGAGCCCGCACCAAACATAATTCAACCTCCTTAACCTCTTGAGGAAAATATAAAATAACCTTTGGGGACATGGATGATGAGGACAACCTAGGTGCAAAGTTATGCTGAAGAAATTGCAAGTCTCCCTATTACCCTTCATCCTTTGAGTAGAATCCCTGTAGTCTAGAACCCTTGTTCCAACTTTCCTTCCTTTTCATTATATGACCATAAGGTGTGTTCATATCCTTATTAAGTCATCCAAGGATGGACAATCTCGTTGAGTGATGCTTGAAGGACCTTTTGGAGGGACCTGGGCGGTTGGCTTCGAGGCAATGTCGACGGTTGGAGTTAGGTTGTAACCACTTCATTTCACTGTTGTTAATAAAGAGTTATCTTTTCCCCATACTTGTGTACTACTGATTCAATGTGTTTATGTATGTCTAATCATTCTCCATATTTGAATCTATCTATCTGTTACTTGTATGATTTTATGCTATAACTACCTTGTTGCAACTCTTCCTTGATATTTTCTTGTAGGTTAGGTCAAACAAGAGTCGAGTGTAGTATCGAGGTCGAGAGCGGGGAACGACATTGACTGTAAGGATACAAGGTGTAAAATTTAATTTTCTCTTTGATAAAGTAGTTATTTCATTACAAGTCTTGTGTGTGGATTAGGGTTTTGTCTTTTACCTGGTCAATCTCTGTTGTGACATGACGCAAATTCATGGGGGGGAAATCTCATAACAACGACTCACTTTCTATTCTCATTCGAACTGATGATGGTTGAAACCATGATGAGACCGTAGTACTGTGAAAAAAAGAGATTGTACCAACCATGACAAAGAATTATGGAATGCATTCACCACCCTCGACCTGAAAATCCACCGCATGCAGCCCGTCTAGTGTGTCGTTGCCCGAGGCGTAGCTACTGCATGGAAGAGATTGTACTGGGATTGAGCATGTGAGTGTTTAGCCCTATATATATGTTGTCACTAGTTTCCATGTATGTCTAATTTCTATGCTCAATCTCCCTTTCCATGTTTGTCTAAGTTTTATTCGTAGTCTTCCTAAGTTCACTTTTTCTCTTGGATATAAGAAAGGGTGTAAGCAAGAGAGTTGATCATTAGTGCCTATTGTTCATTCTCAATATCACCTCCTCTCCTTCTAGTCTTCTAGCTAGGTGTATATTCTAGGGTTTCATCATACTATAAATAAGGTCGTCTTAAGTAGTGATTTTTATCTACATCCTCTCTGGTTCCTTGGGACTGACTAGTTCTGATTTGTGCTAGAATTATCCATCAACATCTTTGATTAATGAAAAAATCTAGTTCATTTGGTATACGAATTTGTCTTATTGTGAGATTTCATTTATAAAACATAATGCTCCTTTTGTTTCTTGAATCAGTTATAAGATTATTTTTGTTAGCAAGATTCAATTTTGGATCAACTTGAGGATTTTCTCCCTTTTCAATATTGTAAATTTGTTAATTGATTATGAGTTTATTGCATTTTTTAGATTTCATTCTTTGATACATCTAGAGGGACACCCACCTAGAGTTAGCATACATTAACTTCAAAGTGAGAGAAGGTGAGA
Source organism: Picea engelmannii (assembly GCA_009831015.1). NCBI lineage: Eukaryota > Viridiplantae > Streptophyta > Pinopsida > Pinales > Pinaceae > Picea > Picea engelmannii. The sequence goes on along the minus strand of ML778090.1, from coordinate 239,717 downwards.
CAGTGACATAGACATGCCTACCTAGATGTTTTCAATCACCCTTGGGATTATTTCCCAAGGGTGCATTCTCAGGTCATAACATGCCCCCCTTGAGCTTGATGATTTTCATCCACTCAAAGTAGATGGCATAGCTTCACTGTTGACACATAATTTTCTAGGTCAAAAGGATTGGACTAAAGGGATTGGGAGTCCTCTTTAAACTCTTCTTTGACTCAATGAGTTGTGTGGATGGTTGTGATGTTTCTCCCATAACCTTGTAGAAAGGCCATCGTGTAGGAAATGGCATTGAAGCACCAAGTACTCTAACCATATTCCCTATAAGGTTGGGGAAAAATATTCTCAACTATTCTGATATAGGATGAAAAACTCAGGCTTTGCAAGTTGTATATAGTAATAATATAATCAGGTCTTTGAATTCACATATTTTATGAACCACGAGAGAGGATAAACCATATTAATCAATGTTTTGAGATCATGTTATTTCCATCCGCATGAATCATCCTACCATCTAAGGCATCAAAGAAAAATGAATTATGTTATGAGAGCATATATTTGTCCATCCTTTGTAAGATATATTCCTGTCAATTATAAAACTTATTTAAGGTGAAATATAACTCTGAAGAGTAGTGGCACCTATATGTATTCAAGTCATAAATCCCATGTTGGTCTCTGAAAGATATCCAAGCCTCTTTTCCCCACATGGAATTCTAGTCGGAAGGGTACATGTCATGGAACTATAGTCTACTTAAATTTTTCTTTGCAAACTTGAGTTTCTCCCAAGTCTTTTTCAACACCTGAGGTCATGTGGAACTACTTTGCCTCTATCGTAGGGGCTTGGGTAGCTTGTGCTTGCTACAACTAGATCACATCTCTTCACTTAAGGTCTACCCATAACTTCAAATCAAGTTACAATTAGTCAAATTCAACTAAGTCCTACTCAACCAAGTTCAATCAATAGTATGCACACTTCCGACCATTGCCTTTAAAAATCCTAGCAATACTTTAACACTTAGCCAATATTTCAATACTTAGCCAACACAAAGCAAAGCAAGAAACAATGACATCCAACACATAAAGATTCCACAACACACATGCATAGGTGATACCGAAGGTAGGTGCCTTAATTTTGTTTAGATGAAAAATGTAACATATATACAACAAGGGAGTTGCAACCTCTTACCTGCGAATCTATTGCAACTATAAAATGAGTATAAGACAATATTGTCTTCTTCCTACCACCCAAAAAACTTGCACAATCTAGCTATTGAAGCAATTGCAATAGTAAGCTTACCTAGTATAAGTTTTGTCTTCTTCTTCTTCTCACTTAGTGAGTGCAGTTTGTTCTATTGTGCCAACCTTGAAATTTTCACAATTTGTAGAGCTCCTTTACACTCCTTGTGAATAATGATGAATGATTGATTGATTCCTTAGTACCTTTGAGGTATCCACTATTTATACAAGACTTGTATTGCTCTTGCAAGCCCCTCCAAGCCTAATTGGACCCAAGTGCCCACATTTCAAAATTCAACCATGCTCGATGGTGCGTCTACCCCTTATGGCTTGTCCGTTGAGCATCTGTGTCCAACAAGTGAACCAACCATGTGAGTCCAACTACACCCATTGCACSTTGTAGCATGACCAAGTGTGCTTGATAGTGCACACAAGTGTGTCCAATTGAGTCCAGTGTGCCCAATTTTGTCTAAGTGTGTCCAAAGGATGTGTGCCCAACAAATGTGTGCCTGATGGATGCGCATCCTACAATTGCACTCTGTGGATGCTTGTGCCCAAAGGCACTTCTACCATACTTTGCAACCCCCAAGTGTGGACTACCTAAATCCTTGGGTCCACATGTAGCCCAAGCACCCAAGTATATAAATTCTAGTTAATTTATCTATGCCAATCTTCATGCATCATACTAGTAGGTTATACGAAGTCATCTATCATAGCCCACACTTCGCCTTCCATCACCAAGTTCTCTTTAAATTTTCTCTTGATACACATCCATGTAATGCAAGTGCCAATGTTTGTGATGCACCTAGTGTGAGTATATAAATTCTAGTTAATTTATCTATGCCAATCTTCATGCATCATACTAATTGGTTATACGAAGTCATCTATCATAACCCACACTTCGCCTTCCCTCACCAATTTCTCTTCCAATTTTCTCTTGATACATCCATGTAATGCAAGTGCTAGGGTTTGTGATGCACCTAGTGTGAGTAAGGGCCCCTGACATGTATGTGGTATACCTTGCCATAATGGAAGGGTTCCCAAAAATAACTCTTCTATCCATTATCCTTCCATCATGTCCATCTATGTCAGTCAATGACCATTGAGGTGATCATGCATCAAAGGTGTCCAAATCCTTTCAAGGCTAGGTCCTTACATCCTCTTCCACTAAAAGTCATTGTTGTCCCCAACAACATCCTCAGGAACCTGTTTTCCTCTAGGTTTTCTTCCTAGAACCATGCATCTAACTACAATTGACTTATTCAATTTATCCACACTATCAATTCCATGATTTCCATGCAACTACTTACTATCAAATTATTCCTTTGAAAAAAGTGTCTTTTCCCAACTTCTACCAACAATGCCTCTTGGATGTCTTTGTTGTTGTTGATACCTTTTTTGGTAGTTGTAATCTATGACCAACACTATTGTGGCTACCTACTACTACTGGAATCCAACCTTTGTCAAGAAGATTAAAAAAAAATGTCCAAGTGTTGCACCATCCAAACCTACCACTACATTAGTACTCTTAACCCATTCTGCCATGATTATGTACATTGAAATCCAATGCTTTGAACTAGTCAAGTGGACAATTAAACTAGTGACAAATCTTGCAAAAAGAACCAGAGAGAAAGAAGCAAGAATAAGAGAAAGAATTGAGAATGAATGTACAAAGTTTTTTACACGAGTTAGTAAATACATGAATAATCCCTACTAATAGTTCAATGCTCCATAGATATCTAATTGACTAATAAAATTCTCCTTAGTAGTGATCTAGATTTAAGTAGATGCTTACTAACAAAAACCAGAGTTTAATTTCCACCTAATATGAGTCAACTATCAAAGCAATCAATAGTTAATTGAGTCCACATGTGCGGAGGAGAGAGAAGAGAATGCATGCATGAGATATGTGCCCTCCTTCTCTTAGGCATGAAAAAGCAACTACTGCATGAGAGAAAAGTAACTGTTGAGTGAGATAAAAACAATTATTACATGCATGAGTTGTCCTCCATTATTTTAACTGAAATATCCACTAGTCTAACTAAACTCCTAAATGAAGTCAAATTGAAGAGGGAGGCGCCCCTATTTTGTAGGAGGCACCCTATTTTCTATGAAATATGATCTAGAGTGAATATTCCATCTCTGGATACCACCATCAACCTTAGGAAAATTAATCACTAGGTGAGTGTGTAATTACTCCAACACCCCTATTGAACACTTCTACGGTGTAAATAAAGAATGGGTCTCGGCTACAAGGCCATGTTAGGTACCCATTTTACAATGCATCTAAATGAATGAACACTGAAAAAAGCAAGGAAAGATGGAAAACTCCGCCTCCCCCCCCTTAAAGTACAATGCATAAAAAAATGAAGGAAAGAAAGACAATTGCTAAGTAACCGTGTCCTTCACTCCAAGGAGGCCTCACAACTGTGTAAGTATATGCTTAGAAAATATTTAGTTGAATATGTATATGTTTGTATGGAAATGATGAAGTAGATGAACCAATGATATGTCCATATATATCCACTTTATCTGATTGGAAAGAAGTAGATCCAAATCCTCTTCTTCATGGAAATTTTGCAATACAAATTCCTTTCATCCTCTGCATATTCCCGAGGGTTAAATGCAAGGAATATGTAGCAATGCATGCAAACTACTAGTTTTGTGGCCGTGAGCACATGGGGCTCTCCCTCAAATTGGAATATCGCCCCTGTATGATCGATAGGATCATCCGTAAGAGAATCAATTATCCGTAGGATGGACTGTGCCCATTTCGGTATTTGATCTGCATGCTCAATATCTTCCAAATCTGATTTGGAAAACATATATGAAATATAGTAGAAATCATCTCGAATGAATGGAACAAAAGGATGAGTAGATAACTGTATAAAATTCTTTGCATGTGGCTCCTAATGAAGTATTCTTGATCCCGTTGATCAAGATATTTGCTATTGATCTACAGTTTTGTCTTGCAGATCTAATACACTGGGGATTTCTGGATGCGTTTTAGTTGTATGTTTGGATGCGTTTTAGTTGTATGTTTGAGATCTTTATGGTTATTGCATGTGCATGTGGGTGATTTCATGTGCATGTTTCATATTTATGGTTTTAACAACATATAAAACACGCATGAAGAAGTAAAGAACATCAATAGCCCAATATCATGTATTATACGGACCATGGTTCAAGCATGGAAATACAATAGCCTACTGGAAATATAGAATATAAACATCAACTAGATCTCATGGATAATCACTGGAATACAATAAAATAGCATAAAAATACCCGTGATCAGAAGATGATAGCAGATCTGATGCATGCACAGATAGATCGACAAAATATGTGATTCTGGAGAAGTACGGTAACCGCTACCAGTTGGAAAACTTTCTCGGAAGAATAGACCGTTAGATTGCGCTGAAAACTGCTCTAATAGAAGCGCTCTGGCCTCTAGACTAAAATGGATGAATGTTGGATCTCGGATCTGGTGTTTGAGGCACTGGATCTAGACCCTTGGGGGGTTTGCGCACCTCCTGGGACACTGGATGCGCCCCAAAGGATTACACCAATGGAATCTGATGCTATATGGCTCAAAACGATCGTTTCACCAAATGTGGAACTGGGTAGGAAGGAATTGCTAAGATCTGCTATGATACTCTACATGCAACCCCAAATGTCTTTTCGGAAGAGATGTGCCCTAAATGGCTGGATGAGGCGATATGCAAGATTCCATCGTCAGAATCCAACAATAGATGGATCCATAGAATCTCCCTGGCTGGATCTCAAATGGGTTGGAAGGAAACTGCAATCTGAACTCAAATTTCGTGCAGATCTCCAAACCCTCAAATTCACTTGCGCCCTCACTGGCTGAGCTGCGCACTCTGCAATGGATACTCCTGAAAATTATAGTGAAATAACTGGATGGTATCTCTGATGGGCTAGGGTGTATCTCTCAACACCAAAACCGATCAATGGTGGTGTTTCCTCCAGAAATCCATAAAACAGTAAGGTTGACTCTCTTCTTCCTCTGGGAACTCTTAACATCAAATCATAACAATGCATAATGAGGAATTAGGTCAAATTCCTCCCTTTATACCTTTCCCAATCTAATTCACCATTGACCTCACTTAATCTAGACACTTTTCCTCCTAAGGTGAATAATTAATTAATTAAGTCCCCCTTTAGCACCTTTTCATTCTAATTCTTCGTTGACTTAGGCGTAAGTGACTTTTCCAAAGTATTTTGGCTTAATTCATTGTTTAGCCATCAATTCCTCCTTATTTCTCCATCTTGTTCCATGTTTGTTCCTGACTATAGTCTACGAGAACACATAGACTACTAAGTCACTCCTTGCTGGCCTACTCTTGGGAACGGGACATCACAGTCCTCCCTTCCCGAGATTGCTTGTCTTCAAGCAACATCAACCTGGGTGATGTAAGATATGCTCTCCCTCCCATGTGGCATACTCCACTGGAAGACCCCTCCATATAACCAAGCACTCCCTGATGATCCTGCTGCTCAATCTGCACTCTCTCTACTCTAGTACCTCCTCTAGCACTAGCTCCAACTGACCCTCCTCACCCAAGGGTGGAAACTCCTCTAAAATGATAACCTGTTGTCCCACAGCCTTTTTAAGGCAAGAGACGTGGAAGACGTTATGATTCTTGCTACCTTCCGGTAGCTCTAGCTCATATGCCACCTCGCCTATCCTTCTGATGACTCTATATGGCCCATAAAACTTTGGATTCAACTTCTTTGCTTCTCTCCTCTTCAAGGAGGACTGTCTGTATGGATGTAATTGTAGGAAAACCAAATCCCCTACCTCAAAATTGCGCTCAACTCTGTGTCAGTCTGCATATATCTTCTGCTAGTTCTGAGTTGACTGCAAGTTCTCCCTTATTGATTGAAGAATCCTCTGACTCTCCTCCACCCAGTCCTTGGTCCCCGAGACCCTACTTTCCCCAAACAAAGTCTCCATAAAGGAGGGTGCATCGTATCCATATAATGCCTTGAACAATGACATCTTGATAGACACATGGTAAGTTGTGTTGTAGCAATACTCACCCATATGTAACCATTTCACCCAAGTGCATTGCTGCCCCCCCACATAGTTCCTCGAATACCCCTCCACCCATTTGTTGACGATCTCTGTCTGCCCATCTGTCTGTGGGTGGTAGCTGGTACTCGTGGCTAGCTCTGCGTCTGTCAACCTGAAAATTGTGCAAAAATGCGCTGATGAAGCGCCCATCTCTATCACTGACTATTTGCCTCGGTAACCCGTGAAACCATAATACCTTTCTGAAAAACAACTCTGTATGGCCTTATATTCTGTGGGTATGGAGAATAAATGTGAAAATTTGGTCAGTCTATCGACCACCACAAATATATAGTCCTTGCCCTACACTCTAGGAAGGCTTGTAATGAAATCCATGGAAATGCTCTCTCATTTTTGCTCTGGAATGGGTAGAGGTTGTAGTAGCCCTGCGGGGTGTGTTTTCTCAGACTTTTTCTGTTGACAAGTCATGCACTCTCGTATGTGCTTCATCACATCATCCTTGAGACCCTTCCATGAGAATCTCTCCCTGCTCTGCCTATATGTTTTGAAGTACCCATGATGCCCTGTTGTAGGCGAATCATGACATACCTTCAGGATTTTCCCCTTCAGGGTGGATTCTGGAACCAGGTAGATCCGGTCCTTGTAGAAAATGATGTCATCAAGAACCCGATATCTATTATCCATCACCTGTCCTTCCATCACCTCACAAGAAAATTTGTTTTTTTGAGTATTCCACCAATAAATGAGCTTTCCAATTTGTACAAATGTCCATCATGAAACATCCTGCTGGGCTCCTGGACAAGGCATCTGCCACGATATTCCTTTTTCCCTTGACATACTCAATGTCAAATTCAAAGTCTTGGATCTTTGAGACCCACTTATGTTTCCTCTCACTGAGGTCTTTTTTATCAAGGAAATACTTGAGACTATTAAGATTAGTCTTCATTACAAACCTGTTGCCAACCAAATACTACCTGAATTTGGTTAAGGCATGCATGATTGCTAACATCTCCTTGTCGTAAATAGGATAGAGTCTCTCCAAATCGTTGATCTTTCTACTCTCAAACACAATGGGGTGGACCCCCTGCATCAAAAATGCTCCAATCCCACCCCTGATGCATCACACTCTAAGACAAACAACTGCTAGAAGTTTGGAAGGTCTAGAATAGGGCATGTGCTCATAACCTCCTTCATTTTGTCAAATGTCTGTTGTGACTCCTCTGTCCAATGAAAAACACCCTTCTTTGTCAAGTCTGTGAGTGGTGCTCCCAACTGTGAAAAAACCTTGATGAACTGCTTGTAGTAGATGCATAACCCAAAGAATCCTCTTAGTGCCGTGAGATTCTTGGGCATTGGCCAATCCAAAATGGCCCTGATATTTTCCTGATGAACCTATACTCCCTGCCCATTGATGATATGCCCCAAGTACAATAGTTCTCTCATGCCAAATTCACATTTGGATTCCTTGGCATATAAAGACTGTGCCTGCATAATACCCAAGACCTCCCCCAAATGTGATAGATTCTCATCCCATGTCTTGTTGTAGATCAATATTTTGTCGATGAATACTAGGATGTATTTCCTCAACTGTCCTCTAAAGATACGATTCATACAAAATTGGAAAGTGGCTGGTGCGTTGGTCAATCCAAATGGCATGACCCAAAACTCAAAGTGTCTGAAATGGCACCAGAACACTGTCTTCTCAATGTCTTTCTCCTTGATGCTAATATGATGGTATCCTGAGCGTAGATCAATCTTAGTGAAGAAGACTGCCCCATGTAACTCATCCATTAGCTCATCTATGTGTGGAATGGGGTGACGATTCTTGATCGTTTTCTTGTTGAGTGCTCTATAGTCGATGCACATCCGTAACGTGCCATCCTTCTTTAGTACCAGGACAACTGAAGATGCAAAAGGACTCATGATGGGCCTGATGTGCCCCATAGCAAGAAATTATTTAATTGCTTTCTCAATCTCGTCCTTGAATTTCTTGGGGTGCCTGTAGGGTGTTGTAATAACCGGTGTAACCCCTGCCTCTAACTCAATCATGTGCTCAAAACCCCAGTCGGGTGGTCTCCCTGGTGGTATCGGCCCAAATACTGACTCATAAGCTCTCTGATCTGTGGGTGGTAATGCTCCCTACCCTCAGAATCCTTTTGCATGGTGATCAAACACTCTGTTGCATAAGCCACATCTCTGTAATGAAAGATCCTCTCCATCCTCTTTGTTGATACTGCTTGAGGTTCTCCTGTAGACATGCCCCTCAACACAACTCATGATCCACTTGTATCTCTTAAGCTCATGGTCAACGTCTAGTTAAACCCAATCTCCCCTAATGAATACAACCACTCTACCCCTATCACGACATCAGTATCTGACAGCTCAACTACATAGAATGTGTTTGTCAGGGTGTAGTTGCCTAGTTTGACCTCTAGGTTAGGGATCATATCCAGGCATGTCATCATGTATCCATGTTTCACTGCTACATGGAATCCCTCAAAATTCTCTGTGTGTAACCCCCTCCTAGATACTAAGGACGCATCTATGAAGTTGTGGGTGCCCCCCCCATCAACTAATGTTGTCATACTTTTCCCTTGTATAAGGCCCTTGAGCCTGAGAGTATTGTACCTGGGTACTCCTGAAAGGGTGGCTATGGTTCCCCCTTTCACCTCTCTACGAGGTTTTGCCTCCCCCTTGGGTTGTGCCCTGGCCGGTATATGAGGTTTCTTCGACTGTTTCTCTGGCTCATGAATGGTCTCAGTCTCTAACTCGTTGTCTTTCGGTGCCTCAACATCCTCATCCTCCTCCTCACTACTTGATTTCACTTCAATATAGTGGATCTATCCCTTTCCCATGCATCTATGCCCTGGGACCCAAGGGTCTCTGTAGGAGAAGCAAAGCTTCTTCCTCATCAACTCTCATCGCATATCATCATCCAACTTGGGCTTGCCCTTCCATTCCATTTGAGTATTCTTCTGATCCTTGTTTCTCTGTGGTACAAAGGGTTTGGTGAAGGGTTTAGTTTTTGGCACTGAATTTGCCAAATCTTTAGTGCATCAGATGGCATCCTGTAAGGTATGAGGCTGGTAGGCCTTCACCCATCCTCTCAAGGGTTCTGTGAGCCCTTCTGTGAATAGCATGACCAATTGGGGCTCGAATATGTCTGTCACTGCCACTGCTACCCTCTGAAACTATGAGATGAATGCCTTTGTTGTGCTAGTTTGTCTCAATTGGGCTAGATCTCTGAAATGGATATATGGATCCCTCCTGTCAAATCTATCCATGAGTCACTCTGTGAACTCTTTGTAGGAGGTGATGTGGCTATGACCCAATGTCACCAATCTGTGATACCACCACTCGTGTGCCTCACCCTCCAAGTGTAGCGTGGCGAAATTGATCGCCTTTGACTCGGTCATCTGGTTGAGCTTGTAGTAGGTGTCTAGTTTCTGTACCCAAGCTCTGGCAGTGCATTTGGACGATCCGTCAAAAGAAGGTATGGTGAGTTTACCAACCTTTTAGATGAAATCAATGTTATGCCCCTACTGTTGTTGTTGTTGTGTTCCTCCCCTCTATGGCTCTCTGGGGCAGTTCCTGAATCTGGTCCACAATACTCGACCAAGTTCATATCCTGATGGAAGTCATGGCCCAATGCTACATACTCTCTCCGATACTCTATAATGTCCTCTGCATGAGTGGGCGATCTCTGTGCTATCAGTATATGTGTTTCGAAATTGGGAAACAACGAATGTGGAATCCTACTCGCAGAGGTGTATGTGCGAGTGGGTGACTGGGGTCTACTGCCTGCCCCTAAGTTCCCCTGTGTTGCATGTGGGGCTTGTGTGTCCAGAATGTCTACCATAACCAGTCTATTTGTTACTTGAACCAAAGATTGAGACATGGTCCGCTGACTAGCTAGCATCACTGATAACCTGCATGAAGGTTGCATATGGATCCACGAGGGCCTTACCACTGCCCTCAGGTCGCTCATATATGTCACCTAGCCCCCTCTCTACTTCACGCTCAGCCTCGTGCTTTGCTCTTCTCTCTGCTTCTTTGTGTGCCTCTTCCTCTTCCTCTAAACTGGGAGGGAAGGGAGGAAAGTTAGGCCTATCCCTTCTTTCTCTGCATCTGTTGTAAGTGACATATTCATCACCTACGTGCTCACAACCATCTAGTTCTTCTGTTTTATTCATTGTCTTTAGTCACAAGCTGGAAGGACTAAAGCTTTGATACCACTAAAATATCCTTGATCCCCCTGATCAAGATATTTTCTACTAATCTATTGTTTTGTCTTGCAGATCTGATACACTAGGGGTTTCTGGATTCGTTTCAGTTGTATGTTTGAGATATTGATGGTTATTGCATGTGCATGTGGGTTATTGCATGTGCATGTTGCATATTTATGGTTTTAACAATATATAAAGGACACATGCAAAAGTAAAGAACATCAATAGCCCAATATCATGTATTATACGGTTCAAGCATGGAAATACAATAGCCTACTGGAAATATAGAATATAAACGTCAGCTCGATCTCATGGATCATCACTGGAATAGAAGCAAATAGCATAAAAATACCCGTGATCAGAAGATGATAGCAGATCTGATGCATGCACGAATAGATTGACAAAATATGAAATTTTGGAGAAGTACGGTAACCGCTACTAGCTGGAAAACACGTCTGGAAGAATAGATTGTCAGAATGCACTGAAAACTACTCCAATAGAAGCGCCCTAACCTTTAGACTGAAATGGACGAGTTCCAGATCTCGGATCTAGTCTCTGAGGCACTGGATCTGGACCCCCTGGGGGGTTTGCGCACCTCCTGGGACACTGGATGCGCCCCAAAGGATTCCACTCACGGAATTTGATGCTATATGGCTCAAAACGATCGTCTCACCAAATGAAGAACTAGGTTTGAAGGAATTACTCAGATCTGCTCTGATACTCTGCATGCAAACCCAAATGTTTGTCCAGAAGAGTTACGCCCTAAATGGCTGGATGAGGTGATATGCAAGATTCCACCATAAAAATCCAACGATATATGGATCCATAGAAGCGCCCTATCTGGATATCAAATGGGTTGGAAGGAAACTGCAATCTAGACTCGAATTTCATGCAGCTCTCCAAAACCTCAAACTGACCTGCGCCCTCATTGGCTGAGTTGCACACTCTGCAATGGATACTCCAGAAAAGTATAGTGAAATACCTGGATGGTATCTATGATGGGCTAGGGTGTGTCTCTCAACACCAAAATCGATCAATGGTGGTGGTTGTTAACTCCCAAAGTAAAACCGTTCTTTCGGTTAAACTTTGTAGAGGATATCCTGGCTATTGGTTGCATGCTTAAGCTACTTTTGTGTTTTTATAGTTGAAGAAAATTCTTGATTTTGGTTCGGTCAAGAGATTGGAAAACAACAGGTTTCGGTGGTTTGGGCGAGCCCCCAGCGTGCTCATTAACCACCGAAAGTGTTCAGTTTTGTCAGATAAGTGGTCGATTCGAAAAGCAAGCAACCACCAAAAAGGTTTGAACGAGCAAAAAGAAGGCTCGTGCTTTCGCATGAGCCAGATGTCAAAATTCGTTGCAATGATGAGAAGTTCAAACAGCCGAAAGATCGCGTTGTGGGAGGTGATTCTCGTTCGTGGGATTCAACCGAAAGGTTTTAAACACCTGGGTATTATCCACTGCAATAATCATTTCCAAATCTGCGCTGAGCGGTGATAGACAGATACGGTTGCACGGAGATTCTCTCCTCTCCAGTGGCAGATACATTCATCATTATTGACAAGTCATTCGTTCATTTTAAAACTCGAAATGTTATAATGTAGCCCGAAGATCACTGAAGATAACTATCAACACGCGATTTTACCAACAAATCATGATTTTCAAATCTTGGTCCCTCTTTCTCGGGCGATTGGCATGGTGTCTCCGAGTTCAACCAGCATTTCGAGTCAAGGAAATCGGATTGGGTTATCGGGTAAGTCTGTAAGCTTTTTCCTGTCAAAATTTCATAAATACATTTGCCCCCGAAAAGTTGAAGTTTCGGCTTTCTCCTGTCAGACTGTCATTTAAATGTGGGTCGATATTCTAGCGCATTTATAAATCCTATGCCCTGTCAAAATATTTCATAGTTGTTCATAAATTACATCGACTATATCCCTAGTTTCTAGAACCGCTGCTTCCCAAACCCCTCGTTGCCCACAGTTTCAGATACAGATTACATTCAGTCATGTCAAAAGTCACTCCTGCATTAAGATCCGAAGTAGATGGCATGTGGTATTTTGAGGAACATCCAGAAGTTGCAGAATGTTTTAAATAGGTTGGAGTTTTCTCGTATTGTGAGAAATTGACAGTCTTCCACCAACAAGTTGCTGAAGCATTTTCCCTCTCATACAATGGAAGGGTTGCCAGAATAGGCAAGGAGGAGTTCTTTATAGATGAAGCATCTATCGCTGAATACACAGGGTTGCCTAGGACAGGGGTTTGCTGGTTCAAAACTTCTTCACCTTCAAATGTTGAGTTCAGGTCCCATCTGTTGCCAGTCCATAAAACTCTGACATGGAAAAAAGACATTCCCATGTCCTACCTGGAGATGAAATGGCAGACCCTTCTGAAGGCGATTCTGGTATACATTACCTGTGAAGGGCGTTATAACAGAGTGATGTACTATCATTTTAAATTGTTAAATCACTTCACAGGCAGGGAACACTTAAACATACCCTTTTTCTTTCATAAGACCCTGATCAAAATGGAAAAACAGGTAAAGGCTCAGCCCACTAAAGTTGCAAGCAGAATATCTCATCAGGGGTTGATTACCCTCCTTGTCAAAGAAGCTCTGTACAGGAAGCAAATAGAATGGAGTTTCTTCCTGTTCTGGAATGAGTTTGAGACCGAAAGACCTCCAGAGATAAAAGCAAAGAAATCTAGAAGCAGAAATGATTCTACTCCTAAGAGTAGTCGCAGGAGGAGAAAAGGGATTTCAATGCCCATGGATTCTGTAAAAACATCATCCAACAAACAGGGAGAAATCAGGAAGAAATTAAAGTTTGAAGATAGAAACCCTGTCATGGGAAAAAACCCTCTCAATCTGCCATATAGTGAATCCGATTCAGAGCAGGAGATGGAAAAAGAACAGGATACCTTGCAGACCAAACAGGATGCCAAACTGAAGATAAACACACCTCCATCAAAGCCTTCAGAAACACACAGGCAACCGAAAGCAGAAGCTTCATCTAGCAAGCCTCAGAAAGGTAAGACCAGGAAAATTAATAAGCTTTTGCGAGAAATTTATGAAATGGAAGTACTTGAGAAAGTAATCAAAAAGGCAAACACAGATCTAACAGAGAAGGTTGCTGAACTATTCAAAGAGAATGAAACTCTCAAAGAAAAACACAATTCAATCAAAGGGAGAAACAGAGAGTTGATCAGAGAGAATATGAAATTATATAGGCAACTCAGGACTCTGAGGCTTAGGCTAAAGAAGTTGGACCCTCCAGAGGAAGAACAAACAGGGTTAGACACTTTGGCTAATCTGGCCACAACCATAATAGATGTAACAGATTCCCCTGCACAGTCAACAAAGATTCGAAGGTTTGCTCGAATAAAGACTACAGTATCTCAGAAAGCATGAGTATTAAAAGAAGTTTCAGAACAGTCATTTTTGCAATTTTGAAAGGTCTTCAAAGTGAAACATTCGGTGGTTTAGGCGAGCCCCGCTGTGCTCATTAACCACCGAAACAGGCGCTTTCGGTGGATAACTCACCCAGGAACTGTTCCAGCCAACCACCGAAAGTCTGTGAATCCAGAATTCGAATAAGTTTTTGCACAGGTCGGGGAATTTTGATATAAAAAGGTTTGGAACCTTTTCCAATGCATGTCTTATGAATTATCTCACTCAGTTCAACAGTCATTTTTGATATATGATGAAGAAAAAATGATTTCAAAGGTATATGGGCAATTTCATTTGAATTAAAAAAGCAGGGTATTTTTCCACATCAGCCAATTCGACTTGGCCTCCATGGGAGAATAGTCTTGTAGCCTTGGAAGGCTGTCTACACATCATCAACAGTCAACAGAGGAAAATCAGGGATTGACCTCTTTTTGAGGAAATATTCCACATATCTTGCAACAGTTTTTACTTTCTATTTTTAGTTGATCTGATCCATGTTTTTAGGATCAGAGGATTGTTTTGTAATCTTATAAATATCAGAACAGGACATGAACCTAGGGTTCGATTTTGGATAGAGTAATTGGCTATTGTGCTCAGACTTTCTATGTTAATACAGATCACAGGTTCCTTTCAATTTTGATTGTCAGCTTTCCATCTTTCTTCTGCATTATTATCTGTGTTGTCAAGCTTTGAATGGCTGTTATCCCATTGTTTAGCTCATAACCTGGTAATAAGTCTCTTGATTGTCTCTTAGACCCTACATTGCATTGGTTTAGTTACAATCTGTTCTTCACCCACTTTAAAGCTATCTGCTGATTAATCAATCTTTGAGAGCACTGTCTATTTGTTTATCATTTTCATGTTTGAATGCCATAAGCTATATTGAGTTGTCCCATTGATCCACATTCACAAAATACAAAAACATTCATTTCTTAAGTTACCAAACACCTTTGGTCTGCAACCACAAAAGGTTTCTTGGAGTGATAACAGTGGTTTCCTCCATAAATCCACAAAATAGTAAGGTCGACTCTCTTCCTCCTCTGGGAACTCTCAACATCAAATCATAACAATGCATAATGAGGAATTAGGTCAAATTCCTCCCTTTATACCTTTCCCAATATAATTCACCATTGACCTCACTTAAGCTAGGCACTTTTCCTCCTAAGGTTAATAATTAATTAATTAAGTCCCCCTTTAGCACCTTTTCATTCTAATTCTTTGTTGACTTAGGCTTAAGTGACTTTTCCTAAGTATTTTGGCTTAATTCATCGTTTAGCCATCAATTCCTCCTTATTTCTCCATCTTGTTCCATGTTTGTGCATGACTATAGTCTACGGGAACACATAGAATACTAAGTCACTCCCTGCTGGCCTACTCTTGGGAACGAGACATCACACCTAAGATGTAGAAGTCTCTTCAAACTGAGAGGTTTTTTCTTTTGGTGGATTTTATGTCGATGTTGTCTTGTCAATCTCCTACATGGTGCCTGCATGCATTCTTCACAATCTTCATTTATTCCAAATCGGACCTCCAATCTAGTCCATAGTTCGTCTGGAGTTGAAAGTGATGTTGGGTATGTGTTATATTCTTTGCATGACTAGCTCTGGTGAATGCTACATTGTGTCGGGCGTAGGGGGTTTGAGGGAAATGTATCACCTTTTTGCCTCGATTTTCGTCTTGTCTCGATTTTTGTGTCCATTGCTGGGAGGTTTTTTGGCACATGGTTTTTTGTCGATGGTTTTCTATTTCCGGTTAAGGAATTAGGGTTTTGGATTTTGTTGGCTCATATATGTACATATTGTATTGTAAATAATGTAGGGTGTGGATGAATATAGAATATGTTCGTTTTCCCAGTTTGGGTTTCCAGGGAGAAATCTTTGTGTAATGTGTGTATTTGTCATTATATCTTTTTTGTTCTTTTACTGAAAATATCTCTGTAGTCAATAATTGTACAAGGTTAAAATATACAAGTGATGAGTCCTTTACATGATATTGTAGTTCAGGAGAAACAGACATGCAAATAAGTTCGAGGGCCATATCTTGTTTGTTGAGAAAATAAATTTTCTCTTTTGGAGAATCATGCTCTGCTTTTGTTTCCATGGTTATTTGATATAATCCTCTTCTTCTTAGAAGAAAAATAATATGTGGCTTCCATTCAAAATAATTGTGCAACATAAGAAGTGTCAATGACGGTAATTCCATTCTTTTTAACTACTGCAATCTTTCAATCCTGAACCTGCAAATAAAGTGCCCAAGCACTTTCTCATAGAAATAAATCTATGATACCATGTGAAGGAAATCGATGTTTCTCCTCACAAACTTTGACACCATGTGAAATTCACAGAGAACTTAGCTAGAGAAAATTCACACAAAGCTTGCAAAAAGAACTAGAGAGAAAGAAGCAAGAATGAGAGAAAGAATTGAGAATGAATGTACAAATTATATTACCTGAGTGAGTAAAAAATACATGAATAATCCTTAATAATAGGTCAATGCATAGTAGATAGTTGCATGACCAAAAGAATTCACCTTAGTAGAGATATAGAGTGAAGTAGACACTCACTGATAGAAACTGGAGCTTAATTGCCACCTAGTATGACTCAATTGTCAAAGGAATCAACAGTTCACTGAGTACACATGTGTGGAGGATAGAGAATAACATGCATGAATGAGATATGCACCCTCCTCTTAAGCATGAAAAAATCAATTGGTGCACGAGAGAAAAGAAATTGTTGCATGCATGAGTTCTCATCCACTAGTATCAATGAACTCTCCACTAGTATAACTAAAGTCAAACTGAAGAGGGAGGTGCCCCTATTTTGTAGGAGGCACCCAATTTTTTAGGAAATATTCTCTAGAGAGAATATTCCATATCTATATAGTGCCCTCAACCTTAGACTATCAAACTTAGGAAAATTAATCACTAGGTGAGTGTGTAATTACTCCAACATGCATGTAGTCCAAGCTCCAAAGTCTATAAAATCCAATCAAGTTCTTTGTACCAATATTATCTTTCATGCATCATACTTGCAGATCAGGTGGGGTCACTGCCATACACCTCACTTTGCCTTCCTTCATCAAGTTTCCTTCCAAGATTTTCTTAGTGAAAATCTCCCAAGGTCTGTGGTGCACCCAATCTAAGCAAGTGTCCTCAACTTGTTCATGATGTCCCTTACCATCATGCAAGGGTGCCCAAAACCGACTCTTCTAACCATCAACCTTCAATCATGTTCATTTGTGTTAGTCGATGACCATCAAGGTGATTATGTGGTGGAGATGTTCAAAGCCATTCAAGGTTAGGGCCTTACAATACCCTTCTTATCTCATTGATTCTCCAACATGTTAAAGTCCCCATAGATCAATCAAGGGGAATTTCACAACTCATCCACTAGCGACTTCCAATGCATGATGCATTCCTTGGCATCATTTGAAGAATAAATATTAGTTAATATAAGAATGTGACCATCTAGATTAAGAAATACCCAAACTAGCATATGTGAATAACTGAATCCTAATCAACCACCACCTTAATGAGCTAGTGGGAGATGATGATGTAAATCCCTCCCTTTCCTTCACTATGTCTAGACGTAATGATTCTTGATCCCAAACATATAACAAACAGGGTCATTCTCAACATAAACCCAATGATTTTAAAGTATTACAAGCATGATAAATCTAACCCACCAATTGAATAGAAAACTTGGAAAATGATATGTTTTCTACTAGGGTCATTCAGACCCTAGATATTCCATGAGACAACTTTTATTGTGAACTTCCAACATCATGCATCTCCTCCTCATTATCTTCTAGGGTATGAAGGGATTCAAAATAGTTTAGGCAAATAACTAGTTTCTTGAAGGGGAGCCAATCTTGAATAGTAATATGCCTAGGTGTTACACATTATTTTCGTCATCCCTATGACCGTTAATGATGTAAACCTATTTGTTGCCTTTAGAGGGGTCAGTGGCCCGAGTTCTTGAAGAGAGAAGGGAGAAGAACTGTTCCTGAGAAAAGAAGTTGCATTTTCCTTTGTAAAAGCCCTATAAAAAAGGAAGTCCGCAGGCTGCATTATAGCTGGGGTGCAAGAATGCCTCATTCTCATAGGCCACATGATAGCTAGGTCGCGAGGAGTTC
Source organism: Picea engelmannii (assembly GCA_009831015.1). Taxonomy (NCBI): domain Eukaryota; kingdom Viridiplantae; phylum Streptophyta; class Pinopsida; order Pinales; family Pinaceae; genus Picea; species Picea engelmannii. The sequence continues at coordinate 221,631 of ML778090.1, read as the reverse complement.
GCAGTCTTCTCTATAGGCAGGGTGCGAGAATGCTTACACGTGGGAAAAAAAAGTGTTTTCTTGAATCTTCTAGAAGGAGAAACTTCCATGGTGAGATGGAATCCGAATGGTTTAGATCTTACTCGCTTTCATGATTTAGTGGGATCATCCTAACCTCCTCACCTTATCCTCTTCAGCTTATAAAAGGAGAGGAGCTCTCATGGAGAAGGGCTAAGTTGGATTTGGCTTGGGATTATTAGCTTGGTTGGAGTGTCTTTGAGTTTTGCCTTTGACAAGATAGATTGTGAGTATTATCATATCTATGCTCTCAGAATTCTTAGAGTAGAAGTGTGTGGGGAATGAAGGACAGTTGGAAGGGACCTTACAAAATCAAGGCCATGGTTCATCATTGTATGAGTGTTGGAACGGAGCTAGGATGGCAATGGAAAGAGGAAGCGACGTTTAAACAGTATGTCACCTATCCTTCTTTAGTTAGTAAATTCAATATCTAAAACTTAAGAAAAGAGTCGTGTTCTGGTGTGGTTTGTTCTAGATCTAGGTGAATCTAGGGAGATCAGTTAGTTTCTGTACCTACCGATTTGTCCTATAACAAAATTGGTAACTCCACTGGGGAAAAGATTGTTTCCTAATTAGTCTAGTTTCCCTTGCTTTGATTGCTTGTTTTCTGGTCTTTGAGTCTGTGGGAGATCCATCTAGACTCTCTGGATCTGAAATTTCACTTAGAATCTTTTGTCCTTTTCCAAAGTATCTTTGATTTCAAGCAGTCTCGCACTGTACTGGTCTACAGCTTGCGAAAACCTCTCAGTTTCGCACCCTATTGTGTAATCCAATGCCACATGTTCACACCCTACCTGTGTCTATCCTGTGAACTCCACTGATTTTCGCACTGCACCCTATAGCTAGGCTGCAAACCCATTTGAAATTTTTGTTTGGAATTAGGCTTTCCTATCTTTTGATGCCCAATTTTTCTTTGATCAGCTGGATTGAACTTTTGGAGCCTATATTGATCTGTTTACAGTCTGCTTGACATTCTTTGAGTTGCTTTTAGCCATCTTTTCTTTGTTTGGTTTTGAAGGATTAGTCTCTTGCTTTGAGTGTCTTTCAATTACAAAGTGTGTGTTTTCTTTAGAATTGTTTAGGGAAAGATAAGTTTTCTTCTGAATAGTTAGCTTTAAAAGAAAACTTTTAGTTTGGGTTTCTTTGTTTTAACAAAGTTCATTATTGCTTTTAGTGAAATTTTTGAAACAAAAATATTTAATTTCTTGCTTTATATTAGATTGGGGGTATCTTTGCATTTGAAGTAGCGAAATTGCATGATTCTTGGCATTTTTTTTTGGGGGGGGCATGAATCATGCATTGGTGTACAATACCTTTTTCTCATTTTTTGAGAATCTTGATATTGATGAGTTTAATATATTTTGGGACATTGTGTATATGGGAATGATAAATGTTTTCTCCTTCTCGTAGCATAGCTTTCATCGAAATGAAAAGATTGCATCTTCATCTCTTTACATAACTTTTGAGTCGGTCAAAACACCATATTGTTCACGCCATTTTCCTATTGAGTAACAACAACTATAAAATAAAGCGCTTATAAAAAACTGATTAGACATTTTAAAATTTTTTGGTAGCAAACCTACATTAGATTAGTCGTAGGGATTTGGAATAGGTGTGAAAGATAACTTTCCAAAGTTGCAAACAAACATAGTATCTTGTGATAGGGAGAGTTAAATCCACTTACTACATTTTGTCCTGGGAAGCCCTTCTAACACAAGGGTCAATCACGAGGTTGCATTGAGACTGACAGATTTACTCACCCTGCTTTGTTGGTCTTGGTATAGAGATTACATGTATTATGGGGGTCGCTTGAGAGGTATACACACAATGATGAGTGGAATCCTTTCGAGTTGATTTCGGGCTAGATACCCTACCTTTTCGCGTGGATCAGATTGTCTTTACATGAGGTGACTGTGGAGGGGAAAGTCTTCATAGTACATGGAATCGACGTTGGCCAAACTCACTCGGGCTCCTTGGAGGGTATGCCCACGATTATGCGTGGGAGATTGCACCAAGGCGTAAGTCTGTTAAGCAGGTTGTCAACATAACTTTTCCACCCGCTCTATCCCAACACCTTCTTACTTTGTCCCGGCGATGTTGGATTTCATCACCAACTAGTGTGCTCATTGTGAGAAGGTTTTGTTTGCTTACTAGATTTTTAGCGTGTGCTGTTTGTTTTCCCTAGCAGACTCTAGGTTGGATTTTTTTTTTAATGGATTCAGTTCCCGTAATGACCAATGAAGGAACCCCTTTTCCAAGGGAACCTTTTATTTTTCCTTCTTACAAAAACATTGGTCCTTCTCATATCGCTACTTTGAGCCTTCCAGGTCTCACGATTGGATTACCGGTATGGTTGTTTTCCACTCAGGTAATCCTGAATGCAGTTAGTTCTTCAGTTGCAAGCACTTCCCCCCAAGAGTATCAACCTCATGCTGATCCTTCACCTTCTTCACCAGTAAATTCTTCTTCGCCTTCTTCACTTGTAAGGTCTCCTTCCGTTTCATCTTCTTTGTCGAGTGAAAGTTCTAAGGCTAGTAACCCGATGAATAAGAAGAAGAAGAAAAGAAATATTAAGAAAAATAAATATAAACAAGGATTCAAACTTCCAAACACTGTCAAACATGTCGGAAAACAACCAGTTACTATTAATCGTGTTGGGAATGTTGATGATGTCAATATCACCCAAACAACCCGTAAGCCCAAGTACCCTTGCAGGATTTCTAAGGGCAGCCATCTTTTTAAGGATTTCCTTGTTCTATCCAAGGTTATAGAATCATGGTCTACGCACCCTCACCAACCCACGTTGTTGACCTCTGAACAACATGTTGATGACCCCCCGTCAACTAGTCAAGATACCATTGGGAAGAAGAAAAGTAGAGTCAAGTTCCTGTGCATGCTATGCAAAGGGATTCATCTCACTCACCTTTTCCCTCATATAGGCAAAGCCTCAAAATTACTGGAAGACATGATTGTTTCACAGCCTCAACTTCTAGTTGCTTATCGCAAACTTACTCTCGACCCCCCTATAGTTGATGGAATGATCACTCTGGTCCCTTCGTCGGTCAATCTGGTTGATCATGCTTTCAATCTGGTCACATCCTTAGTTGAACCAGTTGACAAAGTGGTTGATCCGATACCATCCTCGGTCGATTACACTCTCCCCTCAGAGAGTGAAACTAAAGTGGTCGATCTGATCCCATCCTCAGTTGATCCCACTCTCCCATTAGAGAATGTCGCCCAAGTGGTCAATTATTTTTCACCAATTGACCCCATTCTCCCCTTAGAGAATGAAACCCAAGTGGTTGATCTGATCTCGTCATCGATCGATCCTACTTCCCCACTAGAGAGTACACCCGACATTGCCCATGTTTTTCTCATTGATACAAACTCTACCGTGTCGAGGGGTATTCCTCCTTCTCCCATAGGACCCCCTCCAAGTAATGAGGCGATTCGTTTTGAATGGGGTGTGTTAACTGGACCTCATATTCCCTCTTACATTCCTTTCCAGATTACAGTACAGGTTTGTGGTTGGGATGTTCCTCAAACTTTGATAGATGAAGGTTCGTCTGTTAGTATTTTGTCCTCTATTGCTTGGAAAACTTTGGGTTATCCTCCACTTGCATCGGTTACACAGAATATGTTATCTTTTAACAGAAGAACCAATTAACCTTTAGGGACCCTTCCTCAGTTTCCTGTAACTTTGGGAGGGAAAACTATCTTTATTGACGTCATGGTAGTCCAAAACCCCTTGGATTTTGCTTTACTCCTTGGGCGAGATTACATTTATGCCATGAAAGCTATTGTGTCCACTCTTTTTCATGTGATATTTTTCCCTCACAATGGAAGAATTGTGACTATTGATCAACTTCCATTCATTGGTCCCGACTGGATTTCTTCCCTAAATGGTTCTTATATGCAGACGATATCGCCCCCACCACATGTTAATTATGCGGCGTTGTCTCCCATGACTTCAACTTCTAACGACTTAGATCCAATAGTTGACATGGTGATCTCTTCGGTAGGATTGTTGGAGCTTGATCTCCTTACCCCTATCACAACCCTCAACATGTGTTCCTTCCAAAGTGTGTTTCTTCCATCAAGTGAAGATCTCTTGGAAGCCATGATCGAGTTTTGTCCCTTGACATGGTGTCCTTCCAGAGCATTGTCCTCTTGGAAGCCATGATCGAGAGGAGTTTTTGAGCATGGTTTTCTGATTTCAAGCTCATTAAAAAATGAAACCAGTTTCGAGGATAGTTTTTGCATCTTTGAGGCAACCTCGTTAAAAAATGAAACAGAGGTATTTGAGCATGGTTTTTGTTTTCAAGCTTGTTAAAAAATGAAACCACTTCTAAGGATAGTTTTGCGTCTCTGAGGAAACCTCATTAAAAAATGAAACATAGGTATTTGAGCATGGTTTTTTATTTCAAGCTTGTTAAAAAATGAAACCACTTCTGAGGATAGTTTTGCATCTCTGAGGAAACCTCGTTAAAAAATGAAACAGAGGTCTTTGAGCACGGTTTTCTGATTTCAAGATCATTAAAAAATGAAACCAGCTATGAGGATAGTTTTTGTGTCTATGTGGAAACCTCGTTAAAAAATGAAACTGAGGTCATGAGCATAGTTCTTGTTTCTGTGTCAATCTCGTTAAAAAATGAAACAGAGGTTACGAGCATAGTTCTTGTTTTTGTGTCAAGCTCGCTAAAAAATGAAATAGTTTTCCCCCTCTCTATTTGAGTCAATTCCTTCGTCTAGTATTTGAAGCTTCATTTCATTCTCCTTTACAGTTGGATGAAACGAAGCTTGGGGGGCATTTGCCTCAGCCTCTGGGATTGATGTTGAAGTTGAGCCACTAGCTTCTTAAGCTGGGGGCTAAGTTCCAACCATGCGAATTTGTGGATAATGCATTGGGAAGTCGCAAGCATAGTTTTCTATGGTTCAATCTTGTGTAAAAATAAAACCACCTACCTCAAGCATAGTTTCCTCTGGTTCAAGCTTGTGTAAAAATGAAAGTAGGTTCAAGACTAGTTTTGTTTAGTTTTTAAGCTTGTGTAAAAATAAAATCTATCCCAAGCACAATTTTGTTTTGTTTTAAATCTTGTGTAAAAATGAAAACAATCCCGAGCTTAATCTTTTTTATTTCTCATGCTCACAAATACATGAGAATAAGTTATCGAGCTTAGTATTTGTTCTTTCTCATGCTTGTAAATCAATGAGAATGTAACCGAGTATAATTTTATCACTTTTTCGGACTCGTAAAGGTTATACAAAAAAGGAACCCACTGGAGTTTCCTTTAAACTCATTTTAGACTCTCTAAACATGAAAATATTGCTGAGAGATCTTGTTTTTTTCACACTCGTTAAAGTATTTGAAGAAAACCTCTATTGAGTGATAGTTTATCTCTTTTCCGGTCTCATCGGACTACTTTACGAAAGAGTAACTAGAGAGTTATCTTTCAAGTGTTTTTCCAGACTCTATAATCATGAAAAACCTTCGAGTTTTCTATCTTTGGACTCGTTAAACAAACATCGACAGGCCCATACGGGACCGAACCACTCATTCCTAGGGTTTGTTAAACATACTTCGGGGGACTCATCCGAAGGATGAGCTTACATTACAAGCATATGTTATCCTCCTCAAGATTGCGTAAAAATAAAGAGGTACTCGTCAAAAATGGTGGGGGAAAAATTGGGAAAGAAATATGTCTAAACTTGTATTCCATGGAAGAGTCACTTTTGAATATGACACCCTTTCACTCACCTTCTGTCTAGGTTGGAAAATCCACTTGTCTCTTGATCATACTCCTTTATAAGATTACAAATCGGTTTGTGATCCCTGTTGTTGAGTCAGTGTTCCCAAGACAGTTGTTGTGTCGTCAATATGTTCAAAAAGATGTCTAACCTGAAAATCCTTCTATTGTGTCGGCCATTTCTGTAGTCCTTAAATCCCTCTATTTCATCGGCCATCCCTGAGACAGTCCTGAATCACTTGTTACTTTAATCTACATCAAATCTTGTTACCTATTTAGTGTCATTAATGTGGGATACATTAAGGCCCTCATGTGATGAGTCTTTTCCTGTCAACTTCAACTCATTATCCAGGAATTAGACATAGAAACCAATTGGTACATTGGAACTTCCATGCCTCAATGGCAGGTTTCCTCACTTTCGACAATGGGTTTTCATTTTTGACCCCTGGTCAAGAGATTCCGCCGAGTGTTTGACTTCGGCTCATTTATTCACATTCGTTGGATTGTACTAGTGTACCTTGAAAGTCATTGACATTAATGGTGATTTCCATCACACTTGTTAATGGTATACACTAATGACCGGTAACTAAGTGGTTTCTACCATGTTCGACTTCGACACATGTATTCACATGGTTAGATTCATACTATAGAGTGGTGGACATGAAGACCCTGGATATTTTTTTATAGATACAGGCTGCGTTGCAGTATATTCAGTGTATTGTTACATAGATCCACATTGTATGTCTCGTGGCTATGTTCAAATTTGAGTCTTTAACACATAGATCCACAGTGTATTTTTGGTGGCTATGTTCAGATTTGAGTCATATCGGCATGGATCCACAGTGTATGTTTGGTGGCCATGACCTGTCTTACTTGACATGGATCTTCGTCTGTCGGCATTCATGCTCTTATTCATTTGTATTCTGAGTATGGGAATGCCTACCTCAGTGATGATGTATTATTGTACTGTATTTCCTTGTTTGTTGGCAGGTTTCTGACTGGTTGTTCCTTGTTCCCTACACACACTTGACAAAGTATTTCAGCTATCACTCTATTCTAACTTCATACTTTGGGGGGCTCTCTATTACACATTATTTTCATCATCCCTACGACCGTTAATGATCTAGACCTATCTGTTGCCTTCAAAGGGGTCAATGGCCTGAGTTCCTGAAGAGAGAAGGGAGAAGAACTTTTCCTGAGAAAAGAAGTTGCATTTTCCTTTGTAAAAACCCTATAAAAAAGGAAATTCCCAGGCTGCATTATCGCTGGGGTGCGAGAATGCTTGATTCTCGCAGGCTACATCATAGCTAGGTCACGAGGAGTTCACATTCTTCTCTATAGGCAGGGCGCGAGAATGCTTACACGTGGGAAAAATGAGCATTTTCTCAAATCTTCTAGAAGGAGAAACTTTCGTGGTGAGGTGGTATCCGAATGGTTTGGATCTTACTCGCTTTCATGATTTAGTGGGATCATCCTAACCTCCTCACCTTATCCTCTTAACCTTATAAAAGGAGAGGAGCTCTCATGGAGAAGGGCTAAGTTGAATTTGGCTTGGAATTATTAGGTTGGTTGGAGTGTCTTTGAGTTTTGCCTTTGTCAAGATAGATTGTGAGTATTATCAGATCTATGCTCTTAGAATTCTTGGAGTAGAAGTGTGTGGTTAATGAAGGACAGTTGGAAGGGACCTTACGACATCAAGGCCATGGTTCATCATTGTATGAGCATTGGAACAAAGCTAGGATGGCATTAGTAAATTGAATATCTAAAACTTAAGGAAAGCGTCATGTTTTGGTGTGTTTTTTTCTAGATCTAGGTGGATCTAGTAGGGAGATCAGTTAGTGTCTGCACCTACCAATTTGTCCTATAACACTAGGATTTTAAAATTAAATGCAATATTCCTTACCTCATTCTCTAAATTAAAACGGGTTGTATGTCCCTGGAATCTAAAGACATGCTTAAATATCTAGAATGTGAACATAAATTATTCAAGTTGGGTAAGGATAGTCTCTCTATTATAGCCACCATAAGATCACAACAAGTTTGGCTAGAGATCTTCAGAAGCCTCGCTTAATTATTAGAGTATAAAAGACCGTAATAAAATTAACAATATCAATAATATTAAATCTTACATCCTTATGAAGTGTAAAATAAGACGTGTAACAATAATACAATTGTTAATAAGAGGAAGTTGAAATACTACAAAGATTTTATCAATCCTATTTTATAGTCAATTTTTTTAAAATATTGTGAGCTTAAAAAACAAAATGAATATTGCTAAAATTAGGACCAAATTCATTAATCTCAAGGTGTTTTAGGGTTAGTCCAATGAATGGATTTACACCTGAAACGATTTCTACATTATGTCTAACTGTGAAAACTTGAACTCTCAAATGAACGAATTTATCAAGTTTCCATATAATCGAGGTTGAGGATAAACTTCATCCCTTTGAATGTGACCTTCGCTTACTACTATAAGATGTAACCTTACCTAGTTTCATAACTTAATTACTCTTAAAGATTCACTAGCTTACAAAAAACCATAATGACCTTGGCACATGCCAATGACATTGTCAACATCCAATGAAGTTAAATCCTTGGGGATGATAACAACTTCTCCTCTTAACCACCAAAACTAGGCCCAATATATATATATATATATATATATATATATATATATAGCGTCCAGGGTTAGATTAATTGGTCTAGAGCCAAATGTGTATCTTTCATGCTTGTTGTTGGTCATGGGTTCGAGTCTCTTGATCCCCTTGGGGTTCAACCTCGTAATCGGGGCCAATGGTTTACCACATTTACCATCCATATGAACTATATATAAATATGAGAAGAAGAAGATTTTTTTACCTCCTAATAACTAATTCTTATTCTAGTAACTAATTCTTATTAAAAGTTAAAGTTAAATTTATGTAATGAAAGAGAAATCGTTGTAATTAATAACTATTTCTTATTAAAAATTAAGAGAAACATTTTACTATTTGACTAGTAAAGTCTACGAAGGTATACATACCCTAGCCCCTTTGGATTTGAACTTGTGACCTCTTAGGAGGAAACATGTGTTCTTAACCATTAGGTCCATCATACTAATTATTGAAGTTATAATGAATTGTTATAGAAAAACTTGTGACCTCTTAAGAGGAAACACATTTTATTTTATTTTAAACTAGAAGAAAATATTATTAAAAAATCCTGTGTGGAAGATAACAGGAAGAGTCTTTACAATCTTCTGACAGATCCATAGCAGAGTCAAAAAAATGGTTGTATACTAATAACATTTTCAAAAATACCACCCTTTAATCCATACATTGGGTTCATATTACTAGTAATCCGACGATATTGCTTGTAAAAGATTCCTAGAATTGAAACAAAAGAGCACAACATTAACCTAATCAGATTGAATTTGGTCATCTAGAGCTTCTTCTTGACGGGGGGGGGGATTCAAGTCATACACCTGTCTGGGCGGGTCAGGTGATGACACTTCATTTGAAATATCCAAGGATGATGCCAACTAAACTAGATTGACAACTCGAGATCACAACTCAACCACCCTCTAAGCATAATCTTCCACTTCGTCTTTCAATTGTTGGTGCCCCTGTCTCTGTTCTACAAGAATTTCCATGATATTTTTCCAGTGACCTGATGCTACATTGAGTCGAATTTGGAGAGTATTCAATTGATTAACCATTTCTCACGCTCTTCCTCCTGCAATTCTCTTCTCCATCGTTCCGCACTTGGTAGTCTATTTTCGATCTTATCCCGATTCCACTCATTTCTTTGATAGGTTCCGGAGAAGACCTCACCAAAATAATTGATGTATTCTTTGAGTCCCAACTCTTCCAATCTATCGATATTCTTCTTAAGATTACATAAATTCTAAACACATTGCATACTACGAACTATCTCTACATCCATACTTATCTTACTCTAGTTGTGTGCGAAAATCCACCACCTTGATCATTGATTAATGCCCAGCATCAACAATCCTGAGTTGGAGCGGAATTTGAGCATGTGATAGAACCTGAACATTTAGGTTGAACATGTGTCATGACTTGGACCTTTCATGCCCATGATTACTTGGAATGGATATTGTAATGCTAAACTTCGATGACGCCATACACCAACAAGAAGGTACAAAGCCCATGCTCAAAGGGGCTGAGAGAAGTCGTGAGCTAGACCAAGTAAGAGAAGACAGATGTAGGCACATGTGAGAAGCAAGATAAATGAGCCAAAGGACAATGAAAATTAAACAATGATCGGACATGAAGGATGTCCATTCATTTGTAGAAATACCATGTGGAAATCATGGCCAGATGGCAAGATATGAGGCTAGGAGCGATCAATGATGCCTGGGGTAGACGCGTGCCCTCATTTTTTTTGCACAGGTCTTGTTGCTTTATTTCCCCATACTTCTTCTTGTCTACCTTTGTTTTTGTTTTTCCACTTTTTATTTGTTTTCTTCTTTTTCTACCTTTTAGTTGTTTTCTCCTTTTTCTACTTTTTGTTTATTTTTATATATTTTACCTCGGTACTATAGTACAACTACTATGATACATGTGTTCTTACATAGTTTAGATTAATGCACAGATGGTCGACTGTCTCTATAGAGTTTAAACCAACTTCCATTCACCAATCCTCCCAAGACTTCTCCATTAAGTGTTTCCAAATGCGCAACATCTGTCTCCGTCATATACTTAATCACACATGGACCTAACCAATGCATTCATAACTTTCTTAGATGCTGCATAAATTTGATGTCATATAAGAATACTAAGTCTCCTACTTGGAATATTTTTTTCTTAATATGTCGATCATGTCATGCTTTCTCTCATGCCTTTTGAACTTTCTAATGGAATCCTATAAGAAATAAATCTTATTCAGGTTGTATCAATTGTGCTAGTCTTTCCTCTACTGTGCCAGAGTCTGAAATATCAGTCATCAATGCAATGGGTAGGTTGGGTACAATAAACTCGATTGGCATTACTACTTCTTTCCCATATACCAACCTGAACGACTATTGTCCTGTCAACTTTTTGCTTTTATTCTTATATTCCCATATGACCGTAGGAACTCTTAAGTCCCAATCATCCCTCCCTACATTGCAAATCTTTGTCAACAGATTCTCCATAATTTTATTAAAGGATTCTACTGTGCCATTATCCTGAGGGTGATAGGTCATGCTTCTTTGATGATGAATTTGAAACTCCTACGTCAATGCTGCAATGGTTTTATTCAAGAAGTGTGTCCCCTGATCACTCAACAAGATGCGTGGACATGAAAATCTTGTCACTACATTCTCGAATAGAAAGCACGAAATAGTCTCTGCATTGCAATTTGTAATTGGTGCTACTTCAGCCCATCTGGTCAAGTACTTTGTTGCAGTGATTATATACCTAGCTCATGATCTTCTCAATGGTGGATTGATTGGTCCAACAAAGCCTATTTCCCATTTATAAAAATCTTGCAATGTAACTTGTGGGTTCAATTACATCTCATCCCTTTTGGACGAATTTCCCACCCTTTGAAAAACATCGCATGCCTGAAAATATTCTTTAGCATCCTTGTGAATTGTGGGCCACCATATCCATGCACACAAAATTTTATGCACAGTTGTTATACCTACATAGTGTCCTTCTGCAATCCCTTCATGCCCTTCTGCGAGTATCATAGGCTTTTCATGCTCTACCACACTTCATCTTAATATTCCATCTGCACCTAACATGTATAAGATTCCTGTAATTAGCTAGTAGTTCGTTGCCTTCACTGTTAGCTGCATCTTTGTAATGTCCCCAAGGCCAAGCCCAGTTGTAAATCTGATGTATGAAATGAATTGTAAGTATGTGTTATAGGTTGGTGAGCCAAGTTTGTATAAGTCGGTGGGATTATGTGATTGTTAGGCTAGAGAGCCTAAGGGTGGGAAGCCAAGGGCCTGATTTTGTACTTGTATGTATGCAGAACATTTAATAAAATTGTAAACACCATCAGGTGTAGACCGACCACGATGAATGAGTGAAGGGGGACTGAGCATACATAGAGAGGGCAAGGAATTAGGGGCTGGAAGGTGGGAAAAGGGGCTAAGTGTTCAGCCTAGGGGCTAAGCCTAGGGGGCTTAAGCCTTGGGAATAATATTTTAATATTATTCCAAAAAGACAAGTGCATTTTATGTTTTATCCTAAGTTCCTGGCAAGGGGAGGACGTACAAGGGTGATGCATGCTGGTGGAACGCATGTAGTTCCATGGGTGACAAGTGTCAACCCTGGTGCATGCGAATAATATGGCCAGGATGAGTTGTGAGAAGGGTTCCTCCTCCATTCTACCCGATTGCTTGAACGCATACAGAGCCCTGGATAGTACGACCGACCCAACCCCTGCAGAGAAATCCTTGTGCGTTCCTGAGAGTCAAAAATCCCGTGTTGACTTTCATAGTCCATGTGCATCATCTGTCCGACTGATCGAACCCGTGCGTGGAGGCTCTATCCCGAAGCCATGACCCTGAACCATTCTAGTATTGTTGAACCAGTTGGAAAGCTTGTGTTTAGCTCTGTAAATCCGTGTACACATCTATTCTGTGAGCTGAGAAGCCTGTGTTTGTTTCTGAAGAGCCAGTTTCACCTCCGTTCTGAGCCGTGGAGTCTGTTTCGACCCCTGCGAGAATCACTTATCATGCATTCCCATGAACCATCACTGTGAGGCCTCGAGCCATTACTGAGCCTGTTTGAGAGGCTGTGTTTGTATTCTTGGTGGGCTATGGTGACCACGCAGAGCTGGACTGGGTGTGTCTTGATGGCCAACGCGAGTTGTGATTGAGCCTGTGTGTGATCTCTCTCTAGGTGAGGGAGGTGGTTGTTGTTGGAAGAGGTTTCTTCCAAAGAGTGTCCAACACTAACTTTGGGCTCTGAGACTTCCTAATCCAGCCTGTTGCTGAGACCCAGAGAGGGAGGTTAGCACCAATGGACTATGTTTATGAAGGTGTATACTCCCGGGTGGAACAGGCATGTGGGGAATGAGAGTCTGGTAGTACTGGGCGTAAGATGGCATCTTGGGAAGAATCCTTCCAGATTTTATGTGTTGTTTTCCCTGTAACCTCAACCTAGCCTAGGATTCCTTGCCTTGGGGTGGAGCTTAGTCCCAACTCGGGGGTGACCCACTGTTGAGCTGATGAGCAGTGCGGTCTAAGGCTGGGAGGTTCATGGAAGGCCTGCACTTGGTTGGTGGATTCTACCACTGTTAAAAGATTAGTATCTGATTATACTTTAATCATGTTTTGCATGACTGTGCTGCTTATCTTATCATGAATTCTACTATGTATATGAATTAATATTAAGCGATATTGATTGTTAATTATAACAGTAAATAATATGTTTTACTCTGAGCTTAAATGTGTTTATTTGTTTAAATGCATGTGAATTATATAATACTTGTATGAGTTATGTACAAAGTGGTGTTATATATTTCTTTTAAGAGCGTTTAAGCCTTGGTAACCAGAGAAGGTGCGTTATAGTTTGGTATCAGAGCCAAGGTTTCGACATTGAGCCTAGATGGGCCAGTGGAGTGGTCTTTGGACTGAGAGTGCGAGGGAAATTGGGTCTGGAAGGCCAATTTTGGACCTTGGTTTTCTCCGAAGTTTCAAGGAGTTACTTGATGAGTTTTTAAGCTCAGGAGGTTTAGTGGCGTGTGAAACCGCAGTTGGTGTGGTCTATGGCCACGGGAAGTTAGGTCTCCACACCAATAGTGTTAGAACCTTAGGATCTTCTTGGGAGGAAAGGTGAACCCTCGTGACCGTTAGATCTAGAGAGTGTGCGCAGGGTTTAAATCCCTTTTGAATTGTACAGGAGTGTGGGAATCACGATACACGAACTCCCGAAAACCCAAAAAAAATCGAGAAGATCTACGCTGTAGATCTAGGAGGAAGGCTCGACCGTTAGATCTAGGGATCTCATGAACTCGGAGGTTCACAAGGTGAGAACCAAATATTTGGGTGCTCCCAGTCGTGAGAGAATCGCAGTCGTCCATCTAAGGAGGATAGGTGGCAACAATTGCGGAGTCGACGAAGTGTCGAAGAGATCCAGGATTCGGGTCTCGCGAACTTGGAAGTTCGCAGGGTGAGGGCCCAAGAGTTGGTTGCTCAAAGTTGTGAAGTCGTGAAGTCATGAGGAGAGGAGACAACCATTGGATCTAGGTCAAGGGAGGACCGTTGGATTAGGAACCCCATCGCCTATCATGCATTCGGGGGTTCAGAGGGTGAGAGGGGTCACTTTCGACTGCAGAAGTCGTGAAGTGCCAAGAGCCGAGGCTCGTGTGGACACGTGGCAGAGCCATAAGGTGGGTCTCGCATGATAGATAGGTAGACACACATCGCCTAGAGAAGGGATTCAAAACTCCGTTGACTTCTTGTATCTCAGGAATTCGCGAGATAAGAGCATGGGAGCTCGACATTGAAACTCATGAAGTCGCGAGTAGAGAGAACGTGAGGAGAAAATTCAACATCACTTCTCGGGGTTTCGTGAAAGGAAGGTGCCAGAGTTGGATGCCACAACTCATGAAGGTGTGAGTAGCGAGAAGTGCTAGCACTTAGCCCTAGCCTACAGTCATGCGTAGCAGGCACTAGCAAGGAGGGAGTCATACCCGTATCGCATCTCGGGCATCAACGTTTGGAGGAAATGAGTCGAGGATCTTCGACTCATGAACTCGCGAGATTGCGAGTTGCGAAAGGGTGAATTTGGTTATGAATATTTAACTATTGGATCTTCATGGACAGAGATTCCAAAGTTCCGAAGTCCCAGAATTTGCAGAGCCGAACGAGAGCTCAGAAAACTTATTTGAATCGAAACGTCTTTTGTTCTTGTTCGTATTGGCTTATAAATGTTGTGGATTGTTCGTGAAGTTTTAATGGCCTGAAAAACTTCGAATTGAATTGCACAATGCGTGTGCAGAGTTCAACGAGAGTCATAATTCTAGTTAACCAACACTGAGTATGGAGTGGGAAAAGGTGCAGATTGCCCCCGAAACAGAGGACGAGTGAGAAGGAAGGGATGTCAATGTGGAAGTGGAAGGATCGAAATCCAATGGGCATGGAAAAGAGATGGATAAGGAAGGACACATGATGAAACTCATTGAAAATTTGCAGAAAGATGCCCAGGCTCGCCGAGCTAATAGCCGAAAGCTCATGAAAATCAGGGATCGACAAGGTGAATTCAACTTAAAAATGTTGAAGAGCCTAGAAAGAATAGAAAAGAAATTGGGAAAAGAGAGTGACACAAGCAGATCAAGAAGTGTCAGAACCCCTGAGAGGAGAAGAAGATCGAGGAGTGGTAGCAGACATTACCGTCTCTCCCCGAAGAATTCTGGTAAGGAAACGTAGAGTAGTTCAAGCCCTTCCCCTATCAGAAAGCACTGAAAATCTTGAAAGGATGAATTGAAAGGGGAGATGAACAAGATTAAGCCTCCAACATTCGATGGAGAACATAAGAAGGAGGAAGATGTCGAGACATGGTTGCTTGGCATGAGGAAATATTTCCAACTGTAGAATTATTCCGCCCATGCAGAAGGAAGAATTGCAATGTATCAACTGAAAGGAAAAACATCCATGTGGTGGGATCAGTTTGTGTAAGTGCAACACATCAGAGAGAAAGAGGTCACGTGGAAGGAATTTAAGAGGTATTTCGAGAAGAAATACCTGACTAAAAGGTACTATGATAGAAAGATGAAGGAGTTCTTTGAACTCAAGCTAGGCAGCATGACTATTGATGAGTATGAACGAAGTTTTCTGGAACTACTGAAATATGTTCCATTCATCAAAGATGAGGCTGTCAAGATTCAAAGATATTTGAATGGACTGCCACCTTCCATGGGTGACAAGATTCAGTATGACGATCCTAAGACCACGGAAGAAACCATAAGAAGGGTGAAATTCTTATACAAATAGCAAAGAGAAAATCCTACCTTTCAGAAGGCTTGGGATGACTAGAAGAGGTTTAAGAAGGAACATAGGCAGAAGGGAAACATGCCTCCCTTTTTCAGAAATAGTCTTCAGGGTCAGCCATCGTTTAGAGAGCTGAGAATGACTGAAGAGGGAGCACAAAGATAGAGACAGACGCCCATTCAGTGTTGGGGCTGTAAAGGAAACCACAAGTATAGAGATTGTCCCCATAAAAATGGTAAAGCGAGAACTGTTCATATTGTTCAGCAAGATGAAACAGTGGAGGATATGGGCAGCAGAATGTCGAGGATCTACACAGCCTTGGACAACAATCAAGAAAAAATTCAATCGC
Source organism: Picea engelmannii (assembly GCA_009831015.1). Lineage (NCBI taxonomy): Eukaryota > Viridiplantae > Streptophyta > Pinopsida > Pinales > Pinaceae > Picea > Picea engelmannii. The sequence continues at coordinate 205,547 of ML778090.1, read as the reverse complement.
ACATGATTGAAGTGGAAGGTATGATTAACAACCGACCACTAATTATTTTAACTGATTCGGGGGATAGCCATAGTTATGTAGATCCTAGAGTGGTGTACAATTTGCATCTAACGAGAAGCAAACATGAAAATCCTTGGCTAGTGAAGTTGGCCACAGGAACCAAAAGGAAGGTCATTGAATTGGTTAAGTCATGTTCAGTAGACATGAAAGGAATGAGCATTAAGGCTGAATTGAACATTCTACCTTTAGGCTCATACGATTGTTTAATTGGGATGGACTGGTTGGACCAGCACCATGCCCTTTTGGACTATCATAACAAGAGGTTTACATGCTTGAACGAAGAGGGAAATCAGGTAACAGTCCAAGGAATTCCTAGAGCCGTGGATGTTAGGGAAATCTCATCCATGCAGCTGAAGAAATGTTACCGAAAAGGCTGTCAATTATTTGCAGCTCAGGTGGAAGAAGCATCCCGAGATGTAGTCTCGAATTTGGAAGACCACAAGGTACTCAAAGAGTTTAAGGACGTATTTCAGGAGGTACCTGGACTACCTTCGAAGAGGGACAACGATTTTTCTATAAATTTGATGCCTGGAGTAGCTCCAGTTTTGAAGGCTCCTTATAGAATGAGTACGCTAGAGCTGAAAGAGTTGCAATTGCAGCTCGAAGAGCTACTAAAGAAGGGATACATTCACCCCAACATGTCACCGTGGGTTGCCCCGCTCCTATTCGTGAAGAAGAAATATGGGATGCTAATATTGTGCATTGATTTCCGACAGTTGAATAAGGTAACTGTCATGAACAAGTATCCTCTACCAAGGATTGATGATATTTTTGATCAGTTGAAGGATGCGAAAATATTTTCAAAAATAGATCTCAGATCTGGATATCACCAAGTGAGAATAAATGATGAGGACATTATCAAGAATGCCTTTAGAACAAGGTACAATCATTATGAATTCACAGTGGTGCCGTTTGGACTGACAAAGGCACCTGTTGTTTTCATGTGCTTAATGAATGGAGTGTTCAGAGATTATTTGGACAAGTTTTTCATAGTCTTCCTGGATGATATCTTGGTGTATTCCAAGACAAAGGAAGAACATGAGAAACACCTGAGAATGGTGTTGCAGGTGTTGAGAGAACACCAGTTGTACGCAAAACTGAGCAAGTGCTCATTTTATCAAAGACAAATTCATTACTTGGGACACATTATATCTGAAGAAGGGATCGTTGTGGATCCTGAAAAGGTAGAGGCCATTCGAGAATGGCCAACGCCAAGGAATGTGGCAGAAGTTAGATCTTTTATGGGTCTGGCAGGCTACTATAGGAGGTTTATAGCTGGATTCTCAAAGATAGTTCATTCTATCACTTCCTTGCAAAGGAAGGAGAAGAAGTTCTAGTGGACTGAAGAATGTGAGAGCAGCTTCCAACGATTGAAGCAACTGCTAACTAGTGCTCCAATCCTGAAGATTGCAGATCCAAATAAGGATTACATAGTGTGCACAGATGTGTGTAAAGAAGGGTTGGGAGGAATTCTCAGCCAAGAGGGATTTGTAGTTCGTTATGAGTCCTAAAAATTGAAGGAACATGAGAGGAATTATGCCACTCACGATTTAGAGCTAGCAACAATCGTCCACGCCTTAAGGAAATGGAGACATTACCTCATGGGCAAAAGATTCGAGTTGAGAACAGACCATAACGATCTGAAGTATTTATTTGATCAACCGACTTTAAATGCCAGGCAAATTAGATGGTTGGAGTTTCTGTGCGAATATGACTTTGATATCAAGCATATCAAAGGGAAAGAAAATAAGGTGGTTGATGCACTCAGTAGAAAAGTGCATGAATTACATGCTACAACCATTAGCATGTACAGGACTGAGATTAAAGATAGAATTTTGGAAGCTGCAAATGTTGATTTGCAGTACAGAGGTTTAGTAGCAAAGCTACAGTAGCATGAGAGACCACAGACCAAGGAAAGTTACACCTTGGGAATTGATGGCTTACTTTTGTATAGAAACAGAGTGTATGTACCCAATGTCCAAGAATTGAAGCTAGCAATTCTAAAGGAGATGCATAACGTGGCTTATGCTGGACATCCTGGATATCAGAAGACTGTGGAAGTAGTCAAAAGCCATTATTTTTGGCTAGGCCTGAAGAAGGAAATTGTTGAATACATCGCTAGATGTATGGAGTGCCAGAAGGTTAAGGCTGAGCATAGGCACCCAGCAGGGTTGCTGCAGCCTTTATCCATTCCTGAATGGAAATGGGATGTGGTAACAATGGATTTTATCACTGGACTGCCTAGAACAAGAAAGCATCATGATTCAATCATGGTGGTGGTGGACAAGCTTACTAAAGATACCCATTTCATTCCACTGAAAACCACTCATAGGGAAGCAAATGTTGTTGATATATTCTTAAAAGAAGTGGCACGCTTGCATGGAATTCCTAAGACAATTGTGTTTGATAAGGACTCGAAATTCACTTCAAATTTATGGAAAGGATTGTTCAAAGGATTTAGAATGAATCTGAACTTTAGTATAGCATATCATCCTGAGTCTGATGGTCAGACAAAAAGGGTGAACATATTAATAGAAGACATACTGAGAATGTATGTGATGGATAAACCATCAAGGTGGGAAGACTACCTGCATTTAGTAGAATTCACCTACAATGTTGGGTATCATACATCGTTGAAGATGAGCCCATTTGAAACACTTTATGGAAGAAAGTGCAACACACCAGTAAGCTAGGATAATCCAGCTGACAGAGCAGTGATTGGGTCTGAGCTGCTCAAAGAGATGGAAGATCAAATGATCAAACTTAAACATAATCTAAAAGATGCCCAAGACAGGCAGAAAAGTTACGCTGATAGTAACAGAACCCATAGAGAATTCAAAGTGGGTGACCATGTTTTCCTGAAAGTGAAAACTAATAGGAGTTCCCTGAAGCTGGGAAGTTGCACCAAGTTGGCAAAAAGATTTTTTGGGCCATTTATGATTTGAGATCCTGGAAAGGATTGGGCCAGTTGCATACATGATTGCATTACCTACATCTATGACTGTACATAATGTGTTTCATGTTTAACTTCTTAAGAAATATGTACTTGATGCTAATCATGTTATCGATTGGAATGTGGTTTAGGTGGAACCAGAAGGTGTCTTGCAAGTGCATCATGTACGCATATTGGATAGGAAAAGCAAACAGCTCTGGAATCGAGCTATAGAGCTTGTAAAGGTCCAGTGGACCTGGTACGGTCCTAAGGACGCGACATGAGAGCATGCAGATGTTATGTGGGCAGAGTACCCACATCTTTTTGAATTTTTTTGAAAAGCTTGCAGATGTTGTGTAAAGTTGCACTGAGGACAATGCAAAAATAAGGGAGGGGGATTGTAATGTCCCCAAGGCCGAGCCCAGTTGTAAATATGATGTATGAAATGAATTGTAAATATGTGTTATAGGCTGGTGAGCCAAGTTTGTAGAAGCCGGTGGGCTTATGTGATTGTTAGGCCAGAGAGCCTAAGGGTTGGAGGCCAAGGGCATGATTTTGTATTTGTATGTATGCAGAACAATTAATAAAATTGTAAACACCACCAGGTGCAGACCGACCACAGTGAATGAGTGAAGGGGGACTAAGCATCCATAGAGAGGGAAAGGAATTAGGGGCTAGAAGGTGGGAAAAGGGGCTAAGTGTTGAGCCTAGGGGCTAAGCTTAGGGGGCTTAAGCCTTGGGAATAATATTTTAATATTATTCCAAAAAGACAAGTGCATTTTATGTTTTATCCTAAGTTCTTGGCAAGGGGAGGAGGTACAAGGGTGATGCGTGCTGGTGGAACACATGCAGTTCCATGGGTGACAAGTGTCAACCATGGCGCATGTGAATAAAATGACCAAGATGAGCCGTGATAAGGGTTCCTCCTCCATTATACCCGATTTCTTGAATGCGTACGAAGCCCTGGATAGTACGACCGACCCGACCCCTGCAGAGAAATCCTCGTGCATTCCTGACAGTCAAAAATCCTGTGTTGACTTTCATAGTCCATGTGCATCCTCTGTCCGACTGATCGAACCCATGTGTGGAGGCTCTGTCCCGAAGTTGTGACCCTGAACCATTCTTCCATTGTTGAACCAGTTGGATAGCCTGTGTTTGGCTCTGTAAATCCATGTACACCTCTATTCTGTGAGCCGAGAAGCCTGTGTTTGTTTCTGAAGAGCCGGTTTCACCTCCGTTCTGAGCCGTGGAGTCTGTGTCGACCCCTGTGGTTATTACTTATCATGCATTCCCGTGAACCATCACTGTGAGGCCTCGAGCCATTGAGAGGTTGTGTTTGTATTCCCGGTGGGCTATGGTGACCATGCAGAGCTAGAATACACGAGGCTTGATGGCCAACACGAGTTGTGATTGAGCCTGTGTGTGATCTCTCTCTAGGTGAGGGAGGTGGTTGTTGTTGGAAGAGGTTTCTTCCAGAGAGTGTCCAACACCAACTTCGGGCTCTAAGACTTCCTGATTCGGCCTGTTGCTGAGACCTAGAGAGGGAGGTTAGCACCGATGGGTTGTGCTTGTGAAGGTGTATACTCCCGGGCGGAACATGCATGTGGGGAATGAAAGTATGGTAGTAGTGGGCGTAAGATGGCATCTTGGGCATATTTTCTATGTTGTTTTCCCTGTAACCTTAGCCTAGCCTAGGATTCCTTTCCTTGGGGGGGAGCTTAGTCCTAGCTCAGGGGTGACCCACTGTTGAGATGATGAGCAGTGCGGTCTAAGGATGAGAAGTTTTTGGAAGGCCTGCACTTGGTTGGTGGATTCTACCATTGTTAAAAGATAAGTATCCGATTATACTTTAATCATGTTTTGCATGACTGTGTTTCTTATCTTATCATGAATTCCGCTGTGTATATGAATTAATATTAAACGCTATTGATTGTTAATTATAGCAATAAATAATATGTTTTACTCTGAGATTAAATGTGTTTATTTGTTTAAATGCATGTGGATTATATAATACCTGTATGAGTTATGTACAAAGTGGTTTTATAGATTTCTTTTAAGAGCGTTTAAGCCTTGGTAGCCGGAAAAGGTGCGCTACAATATTCTACACCACTCTCATGTTAGATGGATCCATTCTTGTACTTATAAACTATACAATATCTACAAATTAGTGATCTACCATTTTGACTGCAAATAATTGTGCGTCCGACAAACCGTTGTCTAGATTCCCCGCATCCTCTCCTGGGATTATGAACGATAAATGATATGGAGTTGTATTCAATTTTCCTGGTTTCACAACAACCTCAATATCATATTCTTGGAACAACAACAACCATCTACATATTCTCCCCCCCAACACTGGCTTGTTGACTTAGTATATTAGTACATAATGGTTTGTATACATATTAAAGTGATACCCCAACAAATAATGTCTAAAATTCTATAACATATATACCATTTCCAATCCTTCTCGTTTTGTCGTAGTGTAGTTGTTTTCTATTGTTGACAACTTCCCACTTACAAAGGAAATTGGATGGTCTATGTCTCATTCTCTTGGCTGAGATAGTACTACGCCTAAAACTATGGACGACACATCCATATGGACATAAAATTTCTTCCCCTAGTATGGAAATATCAAAATTGACACATTCACTTGTTTCTGCTTCAATGTATCAGAACCTTTTTGACGGTCCTCATTTCACAAGAACTTAGCTTCTTTCTTCAACAACTTATCCATAGGTGTTGTTATCCACGCATATCCCTTAATAAACTTCATGTAATATCTTGTATGACCTATAGTTGCTTTCAACTGTCTGACTGATGTAGGTGGTTGTAAATCCAAAATCACTACAATCTTGGCTAAATCCACTAATAAGACGTGCTTACATACCACATGACCCAACAAAATTCCAAAAGGGGCGCAAAAAATACATTTCTTCTTATTTAGTGAAATCTGACATTGTCTACACCCATTGAAAAATTAACCCGAGTACTTCAATATGGTCCTTCAACAAACTAAACACAGTTCAATAATCTAAGTAAACTTCAAGGAAATTAGGAATGAAATCCTTAAAGGCTGCGACAAGTGCTCTAGAAAAAAGTATAGGTGCATTCTTCAACCCAAAAGGAATCACTGTATATCGATAACTTCCCCATTTTGTGGCAAAGGTAGTTTTATGTCTATCTTCCTGCGCAATTTTAATTTGATGATAGCTTGAGAAACCATCTGTGAAAGAATAGGCCTCCTTCCCCCCTACATTCTCTAACACTTCATCTGTAAACGGTGTCATAAATGGGTAACATAGACATGCATCATTCAACTTCCTTAGATCCACGTAGATCATAATCCCTCAAGTTTTCTTGTCCCACACCACCATTGGAGTTATCCATTTTAATTCCTCGACTGGTTCAATGATTCCTTCCTCTAGAATGTGGTCTATTTCTTCCTTTACCTTCTATTTATATCTCAAATTTGGCCTATAGGGTCATTTCCTTATTGGTTTAGCTCTTGGTTTCAAAGGGATCTTCATTTCTCCTAATTCACTAGTTATTCCCTTCATCTCCAAGAATGTGGTTGGGAGTAGATCCTGATACTCCCGCAATAAATTTGCAATCTTCTCCATTGTTTCATTATTCCAATAATCACATGTATGCGCAAACTTTGGGTTTTCTTCCATCCCAATATTTACCTTTTGTTTCTTTAATGGTTTCACATATGCAATAGATTCAAGTTCCGGTCCTTGATCTGTAACATCTCTTTCAGATCGAGACATATGCTTTAGACTATGTTGTGGGTGTATCATAGTGAGACACTATCAGATGTTGTTTGTAAGTAACCTACTTACGAAAAATAAATGTACTCCATTGTGCAAGCCTGTTGCCAATGGATAATTTACATTTTAGGGAAGGAGGCATTCATCCACACTGATCACAAGTGACTACAGTTCATGAATACCCAAGGCAAGTTGCAGAATGACTGCCATCAGAAGTGGTCCACATAATTACAATAGTTCCACCTCAACATCAAGTAAAAAATAGGAAGTACCAACCGAGTTTCTTATTACCTCAGTTGACCTCCATTCGTCACACTCACCATGGTGCTATGATCTTATGGCCATGAGACCTCTGGATGGCCCCACCTCTATGAGACAGACCTTGACTTCTCCACCACCTACCAAATGTTGGGAGAAAACTCAGTTTTCACTAATTTCCATCTTTGGGGTGGGTTGTTGTGTCGTCAAGGCCATCTCTACGTTTCATCAAGCGAGCACACGAAGCTGATTTGGGAAGCTTACTACAGTCGGGTGGCAGGACACTTTGGCATCGAAAAGACAGTGGCAATGTTGCAGAAACATTTCTACTGGCCAAAATTTCAACAGGATGTTGACAAGTTTATCAGGTCCTACACCGCCTACGCTATTGCCAAACCGACCACTAAGAAACAAGGCATGTACACCCCTCTGCCTAGTCCTGACAAGTCATGGGAATCCATCTCAATGGACTACATGTCGGGCCTCCCATCCACCAAGAGGGGAAATGAATTTGTTTTTGTGGTTGTTGGTCTCTTTTCCAAGATGGTGATTTTGGCCGCCTGCAAGAAGAACATCACTACAGAGGCCATTGCCAAGATATTCTTTGAACGCATCTGGGTACACGTTGGGATCCAAAAAACCATTTTCATATATCGGGACAGTTGGTTCCTTAGTACATTTTGGTCGAGCCTCTGGTCACTGCTGGATACCAATCTCACCAAATCCATTGCCTTCCACCCCCAGACAGATGGCCAAACTTAGGTCATCAATCAGATGATCGTACATATCCTGCGCATGTACAATTTCAAGAACCCCCACACATGGGATGAGAGTATTCCTTGTGTCCAACATAGCTATAACTGAGCCCTGCATAGCTCAACTGGCCACAACCCCTTTCAGGTGGGGTTGGGATTCCAACCATTTGGCCCCATGGATGTTGCACTACCCCTGGCGAACACCTCGACCGAATCGTCTCCTGCTCCACCAGAAGTTAACAAAGCCACCCGGTTCATTGAGAAGATCCAACACATTCGCCAACATGTTCGAGATATTTTACAGAAGTCCAATGCCAAGTACAAGCAATGCCATGATACACATCGGGTGCCACATAAGTTACAGGTGGGTGACAAACTTTGGTTTCACTTGTAGAAAGAACGCCTTACAGGGCCCCATCATAAGCTTCTCCCACTCTGATATTGGCCATACACCATCACCAAGGCTATGGGTGACAATCCTATTGCGCTCAACATTCCCCCTTTCCTTGGCTTGCACCCAGTCTACAACGTGGCTCTCCTTCAACCATATTTCTTACCATTATTGGACACCTTAGAGATAGCAAAGTAGTTGAAACCAACATAGCTCAACCCCGACTACATGCAATGGGCATCCAGTGATCAGATTGTGGACACACAGATCAAGGGCACCTAAAAACAAAGGATACAACTTTATTGAGTTGTCAAAGCATGGTAGCTACTGCACCAAGGCAAGTGGCTCACCTGCGACCAAATTCAACATAAATTTCCTCATCTGATGGGGAAACTCAACGCAATGGAGAAAATTGCTTCTTAAGGGAGGAGGATAGATCCAAATGGATGTCGGTGGCCTCCCACCTATTCCAACTGGTTCATTTTGGCAATTTTCCAGTTTGGTATCTTTTTTCTTAGTTTTTGGGTCCTTGACTTGCGGGGCTGTTTTGAGGCCCTAAACAACATTTTTAGGTCTTTCCACATTCAGAAATGATCCAGGTGGATATTGGTGGCCACCCACCTATTCCAACTGGCTCCTCGTGTCTGGTTTTGTTCAACATGTCTTTCTGTATTTCTTTATCATTGTGAGTTCTAGACTTTTGGGGCTATCTGAAGCCTCACACATTCTCTACGTGGATACAGGTGGCCTCTCGCCTAAGCCAACTAGTTTATTTTGTATGTTTTCATGTCAACACATCTTACTGTACTTTCAGGTCTGTTTTGGGGCCCTAAACGTTGATTTTTTGGCTTGCCATAGTCAGACTATTAACAGAGTCACAGTCCGACGACAAAATGTGTAGTTCTCTGAAAGACCTTTCCAACGGGCTATCAAGTGCCTAAAATAGAGGTCAGATGAAAAAATTATGACCCTAGGAAGTTGAGGTACCAAATTACACCAACTTACCCATAGGGCGGACATGGATTTTGGCGTTTCAGCTTCTAGGGTTAGGTTTTTGGATGTCTAGGGTTTTGGCATTCATGAGTAATATGAAAAGGGCCTATGGAGCCTCATTATAATCCATTCTTCTGAGACAAATGCGCATAGCAACCACATCTCTTCTCAAAGATAGATACCACCAATCGAACAAGTTTCAATTCTGGAGTTTTACAGTTTCATCCTATTTCATTGTTTAATAGAAGATATTGTTCACTGGATATTTGTGTTATTCTTCCTATCTTCGTGTTTATTGTATTCAATCTGTTAATCGGTTTGTTCCGCTCCTAAATCTGGATCAGTGGTATCAGAGCGGTCTGCTCTTCATTTATTTTTCTTCATGCATGTCCCCTACAAGGTCTGGGTACAAGAAGTTGGGACTCAAACCAATCGAGCTATTACCAGATCGGTCGCACCAAGCACAACAACAAACCATGGGAGATGAAAATAAAGATGATAGAGTAGGGTATCTTATTAAAATGTTGGTCGAGGAAACCCTCACGTGACAAAGGAAAGAAATGATGGACAACTTCGTGCAAATCCTTCGACGGTTTCCCATGGGAGAAGCATCTTCATCAAGCGTCCATGAAACCCCCTTCAAGATACAGGTAAATTTTGATATTCCATTATTTGAAGGACTGATAGATGCAAATGATGTAGATAAATGGTTGAATCTGCTCGAAGGATATTGTTCGGTCCACAATTTTTTCGATAGGGAAAATATCACTTTTTCACTCCTCAAGGTCGTTCCCCATGTTAAATACTGGTGGGATACTTACTCTGAGCAAAGGCCCATGGAGGAATATGAAATTTTTGTGGTGTCCCCTACATGGGATTCCTTCGGGGATGCCATTAAAGAACAATACTACCCTGTTGGAAGCTACGAGGACTAGTACACCAGATGGACCACCCTATGTCAAGAAAGAGACCAAACAATACCAGACTTCACCAATAATTTCCATACCCTACGCACCAAATTGGGTATCAAATATTATGAGTGTTATCTGGTGCTCAAATACCACCACTATTTACATAGATACATTCAAACAGAAATGGAGTTCCTAGACATCGCCTCATTGGGAACGACTTGTAGATACGTTGTCAAGATCGAGCAAAAATTTAAGCAGAAACAATGAGAATTTGGATCTGCAACCCCCTCACAGCCGAAGCAAGGAAAAGGAAACCCCAACCCACGTAGTAAGGGACCAAGTCGTGATTGTATCCCTCAGGAAAATCCACCCAAGCCACAACACAAGAAGGGAAATGAGAATACGAAGAAGGACACAGGAAAATGGTTTGAGTACCATAAAAGTCCTTGGCACAACACCGACGAATGTCGCTCCAAGCAGTCCCTCGTGGTCGAGTCAGAGACTGATTCTGATTTCGATTCAAATCCTGAAGGAGGGAGGCAGATTATCAATGTTGAACCTAGTGCCATGGTCTCTACCACCAAAGTTTGACCAAGCGAACCAGAAGAACTAGAGGAAGGGTAATGCCTCTTTCACTCCCAGATGTGGGTCAAGGGGGCTCCGATTCATTTTATTGTCGACAGTGGTAGTCAAAAGAACCTAATTTCAGCAGAGGTCGTCAAGTTGTTGGACTTGCAAATGAAACCACACCTACATCCCTACAATATTGATTGGCTTCGTCAAGGAAGAGATCTTTGTGTCAGCCAACAATTGTTTCTACCCTACGCCATCAAGCCTTTCAAAGATGAGGTATTGTGTGATATTTCTCCCCTTGAAGTTTGTGATGTTCATTTTGGACAACCATATTTGTGGAAGCATCATGTTGTGTATGAGTCTATACCCCATAGTGTTATTATTACCTTGGGTAGACAATTGTACATGATTCTAGAGGTGACACCACCTACTACTATTTATTTAATCTCTACTAAGCAATGCAATAAGTTCATTTCACAGACCAGGAAGTTCATCTTCTTTGTGATCCATGCTCATAGTAAGTAGAAGGTCGTCGCCACATCTGTGGCCTCTACACAACGCCTCTCTTTGAAACAACAACAAGTGAACGAGATCGTGGAAGAATACATATACATCTTCGCCTCACCTACAGGAGTACTGACACATTGCCAAGTCAAGCATCCAATTGATTTGACCCCCAATGCACCTCTACCTAATGGGCCAGTCTATTGGCGCTCGCTGATGGAGAATTACAAAATCAGGTGTTATATCCAAGAGCTTCTTCAGAAGGAACACATCAGACCCAAATACTCCCCTTACGGAAGCCTGATTGCACTGGTGCAGAAGAAGGACAAGACTTGACTTCTCTACATTGATTACAGAGCCTTAAACAAAATTACATTCAAGAACCGCTACCCCATTTCCAGGATTGATTACCTTCTTGACCAACTCAACGGAAAAAGTTCTTCGGCAAGATTGACCTGAAGTCTGGCTATCACCAGGTTCCCATTGAACCAACCGATGTCTGGAAGACAACCCTCAAGTCTAAAGAAGGTCTCTACGAATGGCTATTCATGCCCTTTGACTTAATAAATGCACAAGCCACTTTCATGAGGTTGATGGATGATGTATTGAGACCTTTCACCAACTCCTTTATGGTAGTACATTTGGATGAGATCCTCATCTTCAACAAAACATGGGAGGAGCACATGCGACATATTCAACAGGTTTTGAGCACTCTGCGACAACACAAGCTTTATGCCATCTTGGAAAAATGCTCTTTTGGCATGAACAAGGTCCAATACCTAGGATACATTTTTATGAGCATGGGGTACATGTTTATCCAGCTAAGATCCAAGTCATTTGTGACTGGCTGGCCCCAACCACACTGAATGACCTTCAGAGCTTCTTGGGACTAGCCAATTTCTACCGACGTTCGTGTTAGGATTCTCCCATATTGCATGGGTCCTCAGCCAAGTAACCAAGGGTGGTGGTAGGGCCAATTTCATGTGGGGGAAGGAGAAACAATGAGCATTCGATGAATTGAAACATCGCTTGTGCTCAGCTCCCGTACTCTCCTTTCCTAATCGGTAAAAACCATTCAAGATTGAGACTCATGCATCTGACTATACTGTGGGTGTAGTTCTCACTCAACACGGGCATCTTGTGGCATAGCATAGTGAGACACTCTCTGCTATTGTCCGAAAATACCCCAACTATGACAAGGAAATGTATTCCATTGTATAATCCTGTCGTCAATGGAAAAATTACATTATGGGGAAAGAGACGATCATACTCACTGATCACAAGACTATGTAGTTCATACAGACACAAGGGAAATTGTAGAACGACCACCATCATAAGTGGTCCACATACCTACAACAGTTCAATATCAACATCAAGTATAATACAAGTATCTCCAATCGTGTCGCTGACTATCTCAGTCGGCCTCCTGTGGCTGCATCGGAGTGGCCCCAACTTTATCAGCAAGATCCGGACTTCACCACCACATATCAGCTCTTGGGTACAGGCACAACTGTCACTGATTTCCACATTCAGGATGGACTTGCATGCCACTTGGGCCATCTCTGTTTTCCTACAAGTGAGCATGCAAAGAGGATTTGGGAAGCCCACTACAGTCGGGTGGCAGGACATTTTTGCATAAAGAAAATTGTGGTCGTTCTTCAGAAACATTTTTAATGGCCAAAACTTCGACAGGACGTCAGCAAGTATATCTGATCTTGCAATGCCTGCGCCATTTCCAAGCCATCCATCAAGAAGCGAGGCTTATACACCCTTCTTCCTATTCCCAAGAAGCTATGGGAATCCATCTCAATGGATTACATGTTTGGTTTTTCATCCACCAAGCATGGTAATGACTGTGTGTTTGTGGTCGTTGATTAATTTTCGAAGATGGACATCTTCACAGCATGTAAGAAGAGTGTCACAGCAACCGAGACTACCAAGGTCTTCTTCAAACGAGTTTGGGTCCACTGTGGGATATCGTAGACCATCATCTTTGACCGAGACAACAGGTTCCTCAACACCTTTTGTTTGAGTCTTTGGTCTCTGTTGGACACCAAGCTCACAAAATCCACTTCTTTCCACCGCCAAACCGATGGCCAAACCGAGGTTGTCAATCAGATGATTGTGCACATCTTGTGCATGTACAATTCTAAGCATCCCCATACATGGGATGAGAGTCTCCCATATGTCCAACACAACTACAACAAATCTCTCCATAGTTCCACCAACCATAACCCATTTTAGGTGGGTCTGGGATTGCAACCCTTGGGACCCATTGATGTTGCACTTCCTCTTTCCACCACACAGAGATACTCTTCCCCTGAACATTTTGTGATCAACAAAGCCACTAGATTCATTGAGTGAATTCACCACATCTGCCAACAGGTCCAGGAGTTTTTTAATAAATCCAATGCTAAGTACAAATAGCGTCACGATCAACACAGGGTACCACACCAGTTTCAAGTTGGTGATAAAGTTTGGTTACATTTGCAGAAGAAGAGTCTCACCGGGGCCCATTGGAAGTTTCACCCACTCCGTTATGGGCCTTACATCATCACCAAGGTTGTGGGGAGAAATTATTTTGAGCTCAACACTCCACCCTTCCTTGGTCTGCATCCAATATTCAATGTGGACCTCCTTATGCCATATTTTCCAACATTATTGGACACCTATGAGATTGTCGAACAACTGACACCAACAGAGATCAACCCTGACTGAATAGAACAAGCATCCATTGATCAGATCATGGACACACATGTCAAGGGCACTCGCCAGCAACAAACCCAGCTTTATCAGGTTGTCAAGGCAGGGAAACTCCTACACTAAGGCAAGTGGCTCACCCGGGGCCAAATCCAACAAAATTTTCCTCACATGATGGGGGAACTCAACGCAATGGAGATCATTTCTTCCTAAGGGGGGAGGATTGATCCAGGTGGATATTGGTGGCCAACCACCTATTCCAACTGGCTCCTCATGTCCATTTTTTTTCAACATGTCTTTCTGTATTGCTTTGTAATTGTGAGTTCAACACTTGCGGGGCTATCTAAAGCTTCACACATTCTCTAGATGGTTATGAGTGCCCCCTCGCCTAATGCAATTAGATTATTTTGTATGTTTTCATGTCAGTACATCTTATTGTAGTTTCAGGGTTGTTTTGGGGCCCGAAACATTGTTTGTTTGGCTCACCATGGAAAGACTATAGACGGAGTTAGATTCTGATGGTAGAATGTGTAGTTCTCTGAAAGACCTTTCCAACGAGTTATCATGCGCCTAAAACATAGGTCATATGCAAAATATATGACCCTAGAAAGTTGAGGTACCAAATTACACCAACTTACCCATAGGGCCCACATGACTTTTGACGTTTCACTTTCTAAGGTTAGGTTTTTGGATGTCTAGGGTTTTGGCATTCATGAGTAATATGAAAAGGGTCTATGGAGCCTCATTGTAATCCATTATTCTCAGACAGATGCACGTAGCAACCACATCTCTTCTTAGATATAGCTACCACCATTCGAGCAAGTTTCAGTTCTACAGTTCTACAGTTTCAACCTATTTCATTATTTAATAGAAGATATTGTTCACTAGATATTTGTATTATTCTTCATGTCTCTGTGTTTATTGTATTCAGTCTGTTAATCAGTTCTTTCCGCTCCTAAATCCGGACCAAGAAATGACCTTTGATAAATAGTAACAAAATGGGTAGTCCTCAGATAGACCTTTCCAACGGGCTATCATGTGCCTAAAAGGGAGATTGTATGCAAAAGTTACGACCCCAAGAAGTTGATGTATTAACTTACCCAAACATGGCCCACATGACTTTTGGCGCTTCATCTCCTAGAGTTAGGTTTTTAGATGTCTAGGGTTTTTGACATTCCTGTTTATTGTAAAAAATGCCTTCGTAGCCTCATTGTAATCGTCTTCTGGAGAATGAGCACAGTTGTCACATCTCTTCTCAGAGATAAGCCGCCATCATTCCAACAAGCTTGTTTTCCGCTGCATTTTATAGTTTTAGCTTATTTCCTATTGAATAGAAAACCGGTTTTACTGTATCTCTGTTATTCTGTGTTAATAATATTTTAATAATATATATTCATTTCTTTCTACTCATAAAATCCATATCATCCTAAGGATCAAATAAAAAAACTAGGTGCAAGGATTCAAAAGTGTATTTTCTTGGGGCATTCAAATACCACAAAGGCATATCATCTTTATGATGAGGTAAACAAAAAAATCATTCTTTCCATAGATGTGATTTTTCTTGAATCCGCTAAGAATGACAAGATTGTTGAGCGTCAACTTAATCATTTGGATAGACTCACCCATGTAAATACATGTGATGGATTTGATAATGATATTCCACGTATTGAAGGGGGGATCCCTATATTGGATCAATATCTGGAATACATTTTTGAAGTTCCATCTCCCCCTGATGTAGAAGATCCAACCACTTCATCAAAACAATAGGTTCAATTGGATGATGTGATTGAGAGGATTGAAAGGCCGAACCTTGATGGGAATGCAACACCATCTCAATCAGTGTAATAACCCGGACCATCATAGAAACGTCCAAAGTGGCTCATAAAGACACTTGAAATTGTTTGTATTGATGAGTTTGGAAAGACAGGATGATCGAGGTGATGTAGTTAATTTAACTTGAAGTGATGCCAATGATATGGATGTTTCATATTATTGTGAATTGAATCTATCTACTAACTTTGAACCAACTTTCTTTGAAAAAGTTGTTTCTCATGATGAGTAGAAAGAAGCTATGTAGAAGGAGTATGATTCCCTCATCAAGAATAGGACATGGAAGTTGGTGGATCCTCCATTTGCAACCAAACCAATTGGCTTCAAGAGAAAGGTTTGCAAAGTTTAAAAAGATGTTTGGACTTAAAAACACCCATTTAGATTAAAGGAAGATTGTTAAATACCAAATCCTTGGGATTATAGTATATCATAAATTATTTACCAATTGTGAGAACCTACATACTCAAATATGATTTAAATCTATATTAACACAATACTTTGATTGATGATACAATTATTACTATTACTATTTCAATTGATTTTTTTTTAATTGAGACACTTTCTCTTTGATTTTTTTCACCTTTATCAAAAAAATAATTTTTATGTAGACATTCTCTATTTGATGATGCTTTTGTAATATCAAAGTATATGTTCAAATATTTAAAGAAGAGAAAAAATTTCAAGGTAAAATTTGTATATATCATAATACAAAAACTACACATTTATGAATAAAATAAAATAAAAAGTATTCAGAGCATATAAATAAAATTAAAAACATTGAATATATAATTTTAATGAATTTTTCATAAATTTAAAACATATAAATAAAATCAAAAATATTGAATATATAATTGTGTTTAAATTTTCATTGAAGATATAAATAAAAGTTAAATTCTAAATCAAATTTAATCTATGCCATAAATATCTTTAATTTTTATTATTTATTATCTCATGTATGATCACTTATTAGAGATGAAATTTTTAGACTAATGAAATAAAGAACATTTAAATCTTTCATTTAATTAAAAAATTAATTTAAATTATTATTTTCTTGTAATTAAATTGGAATAAATAATAATCTTAGAGTAAACTTATTTTTTTATTTTTATCTGAAACAAGTAATTTTATTAGAGAATTGAAGCTAGTTGGACCAAGGCCAAATCAATTGTCATTATAAAGGAACAACTTCCTGCTTAACTTGAGTACATCATTTCCCAATCTTACAAAGCTAGGAGGTGAGGAAGAGCTGAAACTACGGGATGGGGGTCCATAAGGGGGTTTCGTCATTTTTTCTGAGCGCTCCTAAGGGCATTAGGCAACCCATTTTTTCCTTAGCATCTACTTCCTTGTTTAATCCATGAAGGATGTGGAAAAAGCGAGAGGAGGAGAAATCTTGCAGCGCTTGACGAAGTCTTTGCAAAGTCTTGTTGATCATTGGATTGTTGAAGTGGTCATTCGTATTTAAAATTTTAATCAGGATTTCAGAGTCTCCAAAAAATTGTATTTCTTTAATGCCATTTTCACGCACTATCTGACAAGCTTTTAGCAACTTGATAATTCCATCTTGATTATTTGTTCTCTAGCCAAGTCCCCAATTGACATTGTCTTTTCAAGTTCCATTCGAGGAGTAAATCACTCCACCTACTCCTATGTTCCCTGGGTTTCCTTTGGAGGCTCCATTGAAAAAGAATGAGGCTATGCCTTGCCTCCTCCACCAAACTTGAAAAAATGCATCCTTGTCTCGCAAACGCCAACCTCGAGTGATAGAGGGGTGAACAATGGTTTGTTTTCTGTCTCGTAAGGTGAAAGTTCCAATCCATTTCTTTTCTTCAAGGAGAAGAGTAATTTCATTCTTGAAGGAGTAATTTGCCTCTGTTTCAAGAAGGAGAGATTTGTCTTTCGCAACCACTGTTGGGAGGGAAGGCGACGTGTTGTTGAAGATCAGATCATTTCTGGCCAGCCATAGTTTCCAACAAATGTATTTGGGGATGGCTTTCCAAATTCTTCTCTAAGTTGGACTGCTTGGTATCTCTTGTGGGTAACACACCTTCCATGAGGAAATTAAGTTGACCACTGAGATCTGTTTCAGAACTATAGCATTGAGGCCTTGAAGGGATATATTCCATACTTCTTTGGTGAAAGGACAATCTACAAATAGTTGATCCATCATTTCAAGAGAATTACAACACATGGAGCATCTATGAGGATCGATGAAGCCTCTTTTTACCATATTTTCACCTGTTAAAACTTTATTGTGCATTAAAACCAAGCAAAAGAAGTTTACTTTAGGGAGGCCGAGAGGATCCTAGACCTGCTTCCAGAGGATTGTTGTCTCAATTGTATCTTGGGGGGATTGTAGAGAGATATAACCTCGGGCTACTGTTAAGAAACCAGACTTGTCCCAACCCCATTTATCCGACAAGAGGAGGTGGACAGGAGCACAATCCGTCAGCGCAGCAAGGAGGGATTTTTGTGTTTGCAAATGATTGGAATGCCTGAAAGATCCCAGGTCTGCTAACTCCCTGAATGATCCCACACAGAGATTGATCCGGATTTATGTAGGAACACAATGAAATATGAAATACACATAAATGTAGAGATGCAGTGGAAATAAGACTTCATTTCATTAATAACAAATTACTAAAAAATGCTTACAGGCAGAATGGAAATAAACTAGCTAGGGCACTGGTAGCTTATCTCTGAGAAGAGATGTGGCGGCTAATGGCCTCTGAACTGCCTCTTACAATGAGGCTTGAAGGGCTATATATTACTGAGAAACAATGGAAAACCCTAAACATCCAAAAACCTAACCCTATGAGATGAAACACCAGAATATGGGCCCCATTGGGGTAAATTGGTACATCAATTTCCCGAGGTCGTACCTTTGGCATACTATCTCCGTTTGATGCACATGATACATCATTAGAAATATCTATATGAGGACTACATTGCTGACAACAAATATCAAGTTTGGAACAGACTCATATTCGCTGGAGCATTCATGCCCAAAAGAACGTCATTTAGGGCCTCAAAACAACTCTGGAAGTTCAGGACCCGAAGAACTGCTAAAAATAGTAAATTGTGCTACAATTAAGGAAACTAAAAACCTGAAATAAATAATGGTGTGGGTCCAAGTGGAATAGGCAGGTGGCCACCAATATCCACCTGGATCAGTCCTCCCCCCTTAGGAAGCAATGGTCCCCATTGCATTGAGTTCCTCCATGAGATCAGGAAACTTCTGCTGAACTTGGTCCCTGGTGAGCCACTTGCCCTGGTGAAGGAGTTGGCCTGCTTTGACAAATCGATATAGTTGGATCCTCTGTTGGTGGGTGTTCTTGATTTGTGTGTCCATAATTCGATCAGTTGTGGCTTGTTCCATGCAATCTGGGTTTAACTCTGTTGGTGTGAGTTGTTCTGCCATGTTGGATGTGTTTAGTAGAGGTGGAAAGTAGGGTCAAAGGTGGTCCACATTGAATACTGGGTGCAGACCAAGGAATGGTGGAATACCGAGCTCAAAGGTATTGTCCCCTACAGCCTTGGTGATGGTGTATGGCCCATATCGGAGCAGGAGAATCTTGCGATAGGGTCCAACGAGGCACTCTTTTTGCAAATGTAGCCACATTTTGTCGCCCACCTCGAAGTTGTGTGTCACCTGATGTTGATCATGTCGTTGCTTGTACTTAGCATTGGCTCTTTCCAAGATGTCATGAACTTGTTGGCGGATGTGATGAATGCGCTCAATAAATTTGTTTTCCTTGTTAGCCTCAGACTGGACATGGGATGAATCTGCTCGAGTAGCCGCAAATGGCATGGCTACATCAATGGGACATAGTGGCTGGAATCCCAAGCCCACTTGAAAGGGGCTGTGGCTGGTTGAGCTATGGAGAGATCGGTTGTAGTTGTGTTGTACATAGGGGAGGATCTTATCCCATGTGCGTGGATGCTTTGAGTTGTACATGCGCAGAATGTGTACAATCATCTGGTTGACGACCTCTGTCTGGCCATCAGTTTGCGGATGGAAAGCTGTGGACTTGGTGAGCTTGGTGTCCAGCATAAACCAGAGGCTAGACCAAAATGTACTGAGGAACCTGTTGTCCCGATCTAAGATGATAGACTGTGGGATCCCAAAGTGTACCCACACTCGTTCAAAGAAGAGTTTAGCAATGGCTTCTGTTGTGATATTCTTCTTGCAGGCCATCATAATGGACATCTTCGAGAATCGGTCGATGACCACAAAAACATAGTCATTTCCATGCTTTGTATAAGGAAGGCCCGACATGTAATCCATAAAGATGGATTCCCAAGGTTGATTGGGGGTAGGAAGCGGAGTATAGAGGCCTTGCTTCTTGATGGTCGATTTGGCAATGGTGCAAGCAGTGCAGGACTTGATGTACTTCCTGACATCCTGTTGAAGGTTCGGCCAATAGAAATACTTTTGCAGTAATGCCATGGTTTTATCGACCCCGAAATGCCCAGCGACTCGACTGTAGTGTGCCTCCCAAATCATATTGGCACACTCACTTGAAGGAACACAAAGGTGTCCCAGGTGACAAAGCAGGGCATCCTAGAGGTGAAAATTGGGAACTTTCTTACCCTCCAAGAGTGTATTGTATGTGTGGCAGAATTCTGGATCACTTGTGTAGAGAAGCGGCCAATCGGAAGTCTCATTCCCGCAAGAGTTGAGCACAATGGTTAGCGCCACGATCGGTGGTCGACTGAGACAATCTACAACATTATTGGTGTTGCCTTTCTTGTACTTAATGTTTAAATGAAACTATTGCAGGTATGTGGACCACTTCTGATGGCGATCGTTCTGCAACTTCCCTTGTGTCTGTATGAATTGCAGGGGTTGGTGGTCTGTGTGGATGATCGTTTCCTTTCCCAAAATGTAATGCTTCCATTGCCGACAAGCCTGCACAATGGAATACATTTCTTTGTCATAAGTGGGATACTTCCGGAATGTGTCGGAAAGTGTCTCACTGTGATATGCCACTGGATGCCCATGTTGAGTAAGGACTACCCCAATGGAATAGTCAGAGGCATCTGTCTCGATCTCGAATGGTTGTTGCAAGTCTGGTAATGTGAGAACTGGTGCAGAGTAGAGGCGATGCTTCAACTCATCGAATGCCTTCTGTTGAGATTCAGACCAAAATAATTTTGCTTTATCTCCTCCCTTGGTGACCTAACTCAAGGGCCAAGTGATATGAGAGAATCCCAACACAAACCTACGGTAGAAATTGGCAAGACCTAAAAAGCTGCGAAGCTCTGTTAGGGTGGTTAGGGCTGGCCAATCCCGAATGACTTGGATCTTTGCTAGATCCACATGCACCCCCTTCTCATCAATAATGTATCCCAAATATTGAACCTGGGTCATGCCAAAAGTGCATTTCTCCAAATTGGCACACAACTTGTGTTGTCACAGTGTTTGGAGGACCTGTCGGATGTGGTGGAGGTGCTCTTCCCAAGTCTGGCTGAAGATCAGAATGTCATCCAAGTACACCACTACAAATGAGTTGGTGAATGTCATAAGATGTCATCCATTAGCCTCATGAAGGTTGCAGGGGAGTTCGTCAACCTGAACGGCATGACCAACCATTCGAAAAGGCCCTCCTTGGATTTGAAGGCATCCTTCCACACATCAAAGGGTTCAATTGGTACCTGGTGATACCCCGACTTCAAGTCGATCTTGCCAAAATATTTCACCCCCTTGAGTTGGTCTAGAAGGTCATCAATCCATGGGATCGGGTACCTATTCCAAGCAATGATCTTGTTCAGTGCCCAATAGTCAATGCAAAGTCTCCAAGTCCCATCCTTCTTCTGCACCAACACGATCGGGCTCCCACAAGGTGATGAACTCGGTTGGATGTGACCTTTTTACAATATCTCCTGAATCTACCTCTTGATTTCATCATTCTCCAGAACAGAGTGTCGATAGATGGGTCCATTGGGCAGCAACGTACCTGGGGTCAGATCGATGGGGTGCTTGACCTGGAACTGTAGAGGCACCCCTGCGGGGGAGGTGAAGATGTCCTCATACTCCTCCACAACATTATCCATCTATTGTTTTCATGTAGCGGGGCCCTATCTGGAGGTCATGGCCACAATCTTCCTCTTTCCCTGAGGGCAGATCATTAGGAAAACAAATTTCCTGGTTTTGGAAATGAGCTTACTGCATTGTTTTGCAGTAACCAAAGAGATGGTGGTAGGTGGTGCTATCTCTGGTATCCTGTACAAATTATTGCCCAAGGTGATAATAATAGCACGAGGCCTGGACTCATAGACAACATGTCACTTCCACAAGTACGGTTGGCCTAATAATACATCATAAACATCAAGAGTAGCAATGTCACATAATACCTCATCCGTGAAGGGCTTGATGTTGTAGGGAAGGTGACATATTTGGCTGACGCGGAGTTCCCGTCCTTGGTGCAACCACCCGATGGTGTATGGTTGTGGGTGTGTTGTGGTCAAAAATCCTAGCCGCTTCACGGCCTCCACCGAGATAAGGTTCTTTTGTCTCCCGTTGTTGACAATGAACTGCAACGGGGAACCCTTTACCCACATCTTGGAATGGAAGAGACGCTCTGCCTCCTCTAGATCTTCTGGTTCCTCCTTCTGGATCTTCGTGGTGGCAACGGTGGCGTTGGGCTCCGCATCGATAATCCGCTTCCCCCTTTCATTCCCCTTTTCAGGTTCTGAATTAGAGTCGGAGCATGCATCTGATTCAGAAGCCTTCAACTTGGCTACCAGTGACTACTTGGCCCGACACTCACTTGTGTTGTGAGTGGAGCTCTTATGGAACTCACACCATTTCCCCGTGTCCTTTTTTGGCTTCGTGGAGTTGTTCTTTGCTTGTGTATTTGGCGGGTTATCCTGGGCCGCTCTGCCTTGGCTTGGCCCTTTGTTCTATGGTTTGGTGGTACCTTTCCCTTGCTTCTGATTCGCAGACCCAAAGTCTCTCTTTTTCTGTTTGAACTTCTGCTCAATCTTGGTAGCATATCGGTACGCCACACCAAGCGAGGAGATGTCGAGGAAGTCCATTTCCTCCTGAATGTATCTGTGCAAACAATTGTGGTACTTTAACACCAAATGTTTCTTTGAATCTTTGATACCCAACTTTGTGTGTAGGGTATGAAACAGATTCGTCATCTCATGCACATCTTGGTCCCTTTGCTGCCGCAACGTAGTCCATTGTATGTATTTGTCCTCATAGCTCCCCACGGGATAATATTGTTCCTTGATGGCATCTTGGAAATAATTGCAAGTGGGTGTGGCCGAGAACAGAGAGGGTTCCCCCTCTCCCTATTGCTCTGAGTAGGTTTCCCACCAGTCCTTGACATGGGGGGCGACTTTGAGAAGTGCAAAAATAATCCTTTCTCGGTCGGAAAATTCATGAACCGAGAAATATCCTTCTAACAGATTTAACCATCTATCTACGACATCTGCATCTATTTGGCCCTCAAATACGGGAATTTCAAAGTTTACTTGTACCTTAAAAGGAGTGGTGCCTCTAGAGTGGTTGTTGGATGTCGATGCACCATTAGTGGGAATCCATTGAAGAATCTGGGAAAAGTTGTCCATCATCGTGTTCCTTTGTTTCTCGAGGGCCTCCTCGAGTAACATTTTGATAGGATCTCCTGCTCCCTCATCTTTCTTTTATTCCCCAATGGGTGGTCTTCGAGGTTTGTGAGATTGATCTTGCAAAGGTTCAACCAGATCGAGCCCCAACTCCTTATACCTCGACCTCGTTGGGGACATGCAAAGAAAGATCGAGAACGAGCAGACCGCTCTGATACCACTGATCTGGATTTATGTAGGAACACAATGAAATACAAAAATACACATAAACGCAGAGATGCAGCATAAATAAGACTTCATTTCATTAATAACAAATGACTGAAAAATTCTTATAGGCAGAATGGAAATAAACTAGCTAGGGCGATGGTAGCTTATCTCTGAGAAGAGATGTGGCAGATACAGGCTTTTGAAATGCCTCTTACAATGAGGCTCGAAGGCCTATATATTACTGAGAAACGATGGAAAACCCTAAACATCCAAAAACCTAACCCTAGGAAATGAAACGCCAGAATATGGGCCCCGTTGGGGTAAATTGGTACATCAATTTCCCGGGGTCGTAACTTTGGCATACTATCTCTGTTTGATGCACATGATACATTGTTAGAAATATCTATCCGAGGACTACATTGTTGATAGTGAATATCGATTCCAAAACAAACTCATATTCGTTGAAGCATTCATGCCCAAAAAACGTTGTTTAGGGCCTCAAAACAGCTCCGGAAGTTTAGGACCCGAAGAACTGCTAAAAATAGTAAATTGTGCTACAATTAAGGAAACTAAAAAACTGAAAGAAACAATGGTGTGGGTCCAAGTGGAATAGGCGGGTGGCAACCAATATCCACCTGTATCAGAGATGTCTGCGACTTTGTTGATTCCATGTTGAGTAAGCCACTCATGAATCTCCTTGATATATTTTGAATCGTTGAGGGGAGTGTTGCCCATAATTTTGTCTTGCCACAACACGGTTCTTTTCCCATTCCCTGGGTTTCGAAATAAATGCTTTTGGAAGGAATCTAATCCACAGTGACAAAGTTTCCAGATCAATGTTCCTTTGGAGGTATTTGTTTCCTGTAGATTTCTTATAGAGGCACCATTGAGATATTTTTTCCTTAAGAGGTTTCTCACTGGGTGTCTACGATTTGCATAAAGGTTCCAAATGATTTTACCTCCTAGTGATAGGTTTGCAAGCTCGGGGTCTCTTACCTGTAATCCACCTTTAGAATAGGGGCGTTTGACAATTTCCCAATTCACCAAGTGGTGTTTCTTTTGATTGCCTTTGCCTCCACGCTAGAGGAAGTCTCTAATCATCTTTGTGATCCGAGTCGTGATCTCCTTTGGGGCCAAAAGGAAGGAGACCTGGTAGATTGGAAAGGAGGATAGGACTAATTTAATGGGGGTGAGTTTCCTTGCATTGGTGAGCCACTGTCCACCCCAAGATGAGATTGTTTCTTTGAATTTGCTTATAATTATTTTCCACAATGAAGACTTGTTAGAGACCAGAGTTAAGGGGATTCCTAGATACTTTATATTTTCCCAAGAAGCATAGCCCGGGAACCCCATGTAAAGGGAAATTTGCTGAATTGTTTGTTGTTCTACGTTCCACCCATACACTGCACTTTTCCTTTTGTTGATGAGCGCTCCGGAGATACTACAGAAGATTTGAAGTATTTCATTGAAGTTTTTTGCAATCTTTATGGAGGCTCCACCTAGCATGAGGGAATATTCTGCAAAGAGAGCGTGATTTATTGGATCAAGGCCCTTCGTAAGCCTAATACCTGGGACTGAACCAACCATCTTTTCAGCAATCAACTTTCTTCTTAAAGTGTCTGCCATCAAGATGTACAGGAAGGGGGAAAGAGGGTAGCCTTGCCTTCATCCCCTCGTAGCTTGAAAATAATTTGTCGGCCTGCTATTCACTAGGGGGGATATCCAAGGCTTTTCAGTGCATTCTTTTATCAAATTAACAAAGTTAGAGAAAAAACCAAATGAGAGAAGGACTTTGTAAAGGAAGGGTAGGTTTACCATGTCGAAAGCATTTTCCATGTCGAGCTTTATCAACATCCCTTGCTCCCGTTGTTGGTGGCTGGAGTGCATGGCTTCTTGGACCTGTATTACATTGTCAAGAATATGTCTCCCTTTGAAAAATCCCCTTGCATGGGGGAAATGAGATTCTCTAGCAGGGGTTTGATTCTATTTGTCAGTAGCTTGGATTTTTTTTTTTAAGAATCATTGCATAGCGAGATAGGCCTAAATCTTTCGAAGGAGATCAGATTAATTTCTTTGCTAGGAAAGTGGAGTTAGTGTTGCCTCATACTTTAGCTCTGTGATGGAAGCCTTTAATCATACTCAACAAATCAGATTTGATTATATCCCATCATGCTCTGTAAAAATGGATTGAGAAACCATCTGGTCCTGGGGCTTTGTCGGGAAACATGGACCAGATGACATTGTAGATTTCTTCTTCATAAAATGACTTCATGAGGACTGAATTGTCATTCCTGCTTACGAGAGAGGGAATGTGTGAGAGGAATTCTAAGATAACCTCTTCACAGTCGGAGCCTTTTTCCTTGTAAAGTCTCCGAAAGTGTATTTCTGCTGCAACCTTGATCTGATCAAACACTTTGTGAATCAATCCATCTGAGGAGGGAATTTCAGAAATGTGATTTTGGGAGAGGCAGGCTTTGAACTGTCGATGAAAGAAGGAGGTGTTTCGGTCTCCATCTTTTAGCCACAAGATTCAAGACTTAAGCCTCCAATACTCTTCTTCATGGTGAAATGCACAGAAATTTTTGCTTTGAGCAACTTTTTTTTTCTCTAAATCTGAGATGAAGATGTCCTTGGTCTCCATTTCCACTTGCAAATCTGATAATTGTTGAACAGTCTCTTGTCTATGACTAAGGGGGGTGTTATCGGGCTTATCTTTTAGTGCATGTTTTGTTGCCTTTAATTTATGCTCCCACACAAAGCTTGGAGACCCTGAAATAGGAGAGGACCAAGCTGAATGGACAGTTTCCAGAAATCCCTTCTTTTCTACCAAAGAGGGTTGAATAAGAAAGGAATTGGGCCCATATTTTCTTCTTCTTCCAAATTCAAGAGGACAGGTTTGTGATTGGAAGTCAATTTTGGAAGAATCTTGGAAGATATTATCCTTCTTTCTTGCAGGAACGAGCTTTGAATTAAGAATCTATCCAAGCGATCTGAGATGTGATCAACCCCAACTCTATTATTTGTCCAGGTGTAGAGTCCTTTCGAGGGCTTGAAATCAAGGAGATCCCACTGATGAACTAGCTCCTCAACGAAGGGGAGCATTTGGTCCATGACACTATTGCCTCCTCTCTTTTCTTTTGGTTCGAATACTAAGTTTAGATATCCGGCTAGAATGACGTTCGAAGGAGAGAAGATCTCTAAAAAATCTGCTAACAATTTCCAACAATATTTCTTTTCAGATTACAAGATAGGAACATAAAGATTGAAGAGTGAGAGAGAAATATTACTTGGAATATGTCGGATTTCAGTGAATATCCAATGTTGAGTCTCGAAAGAGCTTTCTAAATGAAGCTTGTCCTTCTTGTTAGAATGTGCTTATTTAACCATAGACAATATCACTATTGTCACCCAACTATAGGCCGAAGCCACCCCCAAGCACCTTGAGCTTGACAGAGAGAAGAATCTTGGTAGAAGATCAATAGCCAGGCAAGGCTAATGCACCAAGAAATAAGTAACCAAAGCTAATAAGAGAGTCCAACCTAGAAATATAGAAACTATAGACTTCAAAACTGGTGACAACACCCTCTCCAGGACTTGCACACAAGATTGCCCAATTGCAGTGCACACAAGTGTCTCTCAGCGATTCCGAGAGTTGTGTGTAAAGTGACGACTGACGCCTTGTATTTATACTAGTTCTGGAAGACTACATGGGCCGGCTTCTCATTCTGGGTACTAATTAATTCATATTAATTGTCTCTCTTAGCCGACATCTCTTCTAGGGATACATTCACTTCTTTTCTTGCTTCTGAAATATTCTAATATTTTCAAATGTCACAATGGAGGTCGATACTTCTTGAAGATACCATAATATCAACACTCCCTCCTAGCTAGAGAGGTATAATTGATAATGGTCTTGAGCACAAAAAAACCATTCAATTGGTAGCATCATTATAGCCACACAGACTAATTAAATCATGAGCACCGTCATTATTATCCAATTGGATAATCTCCATGACAATTGGTACGATGTCAACTGATAGAACACAATTATGTTTATCCATAGTAGTACACAACCACTCAATCCGTGACACATAGTCACAAACAGTGGAACATATCCACCACAGTAGCATACCTCTACTGTTTGGAGACATACAGTCTCCATAGTAATCATATCAATTGATATCAACCTACACAGAAACAATGTTATGATATAAACTGAGTCATCTGGGCCATTCTTCCACTCACATATGTGAGTTATGGAAGAGCATCTACCCTCAGAGTAGAACATCAATGATGGGATATCTGGATAATTCTTCTCAAGCAAGGAAGAATAATTGTCCTAATTTATGAGCCTAGACCATTCCCTATCCGGGCCATTCCTCCGGCACTAAACAAAGTGCACCCTAGAGAGAATCTATTTTCCCTAGGGAATGCATGTCCCTGATTGCTTAATCTAGACCATTCACCTATCTGGGCCATTCCTCCAACACTAAACAAAGTGAAACCTGGATAGAATGAATCTTCCCTCGGGAATGATTGTCCAGACTATTTCCTAAGGAAATGAATGTCCTGCACCAACCTCCAAAACGAAACATTATTCGAAACTGCTCACAACTGTGAGCTTCGAAAGAATCATTGTCCGGTGAGGCGGACCAGTCTTCTTGACCACTACTGAGAGTGACCGTCAAGAAGAGAGACTATCCTAGACCATTTCCCAAGTTAACCACAAGGGAAATTGCTTTCTATGGTACATCAACAATCCATTGAACCATTTTCATTACAAAAATGACGGTTTGATCTAGACCATTTTAGAAACTGGAAAATGCCTGTCCATTAGAAATCTCAATCACTTTCTGAACTGGAAAGGAACTTCCCAAGCTGGACCATTTTTTGAACTTGAAAATGATTTTCCTCAAATCAATGATATGTTAGTGCTCCCTCCCAACCTGGAGAGTCTCTTCCCTTTCAACTAAGGGAGTTATTTCCAAAATCCCCAATTTATCTCAGAAATATGCAAACTTTATTCTGGACAGAGGCTTTGTCAGGATATTTGTTGTCTTCTCATCTGTGGGGATATACTGGAGCTTTACTTCTCCTTCCTGGACTTTATCTCGAATAAAGTAGTATTTGATCTCAATGTGTTTCGACCGTTCATGAAAAACTGGGTGTTCTGATAGCCTTATACAACTCTGATTGTCACAGTGTGTTATGGTCGAATTTGGAACATGTTCAAATAATCGAGAAATCAACTTTCTCAGCCATATTGCTTCTGTACATGCCTCACATGATGCGATATATTATGCTTCTGCTATGATGAATGCTACAGAATTTTGTTTCCTACTTCCCCAAGATATCATAGCAGATCCCAAGATGAAACACATCCCTAAAGTACTCTTTCTATCTTCTGCACTTCTTGCCCAATCTGAATCTGTGAATCCATGAAGTTGTGTATCACTGGATGTTGTATATCTTAAACCATAGTTTAGTGTCCCATAGATATACCTTAGAACATGATTTGCAGTTTTTCAATGCTCATGTCTAGGTTCCACCTGGAACTGTTTTAGTGTGTTCACAACAAAGCAAATGTTTGGTCAATTATTTACCAAATACATCAATGACCCAATAAATTGTCGATATAGTGATGGATCTACTAGATTAGAATTTGAATCTCTTACTTTTCTTATATCTATGGTCATAGGAGTGTCCATGTATTTGCAATCCATCATTCCAAACTTCTGAAGAATCTTTATTGCATACTTTCATTGTCCAAGGAATATTTCACCACGCCTCTGCCATACTTCTAGTCCCAAGTAATAATGCATGAGACCAAGATCTTTCATATCGAACTCAAAAGCTAGTTCCTTTTTGCACTAGATGATGAGAGACTCTTCACCTGTTAGGAATAGATCATCAACATATAGCAATAGAATCACAGGTGCATTGTTCACGACTCTGTAGTAAAGATTTGGATCTGCATGACTTTTGGAGAAACCAAGTCTCATTAGGTAGTTGTCTATTCTGGCATACCAAGCTCTTGGAGCTTGCTTGAGTCCATATAAAGCTTTCTTTAGTCTGCAAATATAAGTGTCTCTAGAATGTACTTCAAACCCTTGAGGTTTTTCAATGTATACTTCTTCTTTGATTGCTCCATTGAGGAAAGTTGTCTTTACATCCATTTGATGTAAACTCCATCCCATGGAAGCGACAAGAGACATGATAGCTCTAATGGAATTATATCTGGCAACCGGAACAAATGTTTCGTCATAGTCTTCTCCCTCCTTCTGGGAGAACCCTCTGGCTACGAACCTTGCTTTATATTTGTCCACACTTTCGTCTGTTGCATGTTTGACCTTATATACCCATTTTGATGTTACTACTAATTTTTCTTTAGGTCTAGGCACAATTTCCCATACATCATTTTTCATGATGGAATGGTGTTCTTCTGTCGTGGATTGTTTCCATTGTTTCTTCTGAACTGCCTCTTCAAACATGGTAGGTTCTTCATCTAGAATCTTTGTCATACATGTTGCATAGCTGGAGAATCTTTTGGGCTTCTTACTTTTTTTGAAGGTCCCACTTGGTGCCTTGAGCCTTTTAACTTCTTGTAGGGTAGCTTCAAGCCAAGCTGGTTGTTTCTTGGTTTTGGGTATAGTATCTGAATCAATGGTCTCATATGGTTGCATCGGATGATCAAGTTGTTATTTTTCTTCATTTTGATTTTCTGGAAGACATGTGCCCTCTTCAATAAGCTCTTCATACTCTTCTTCTTCTATAGTTTCTTCTGTGGATTTCTTGAAAGCCATGTTTTCATTGAAGGTCACATCTTTGCTGGATTTCTCACTGATTTGAAGGATTTCTCGTTGATTTGAAGAATATGATCTCTGTGGGGCTGCTTGACGGTGGGTTGATGGCAATTCCTAGTTGAATTCGTAACTTTTTTTATTGTGAAAATGAAATTGTAAGCGCTTTGTTTTTGGCGCTCTTAGTTACTGTATTTTGAAGGCAGATACGTTGTGCAAGTTTTTAGCACTCTTAGTTATTGTATTTTGAAGGCAGAGACGTTGTACTGTTAATGTTTTTAAATACCCTGGAGCTTCATTTGCAAGATTCCATTAAAAATTGAAGAGTTTTATTTATCCTCTTCAACATGAAATTTCCTGTAAAATGCGTATTCCACTGCAATTTCCAATTGTGTTTGATTATACTAATTAATTAGTTAATATTTTGTTTGTGATTTTTCTGGGTTGTAACTTGCCAAATACTTTTAATATTGCTCATTTTGGAGAGCTCTTCACTGATCACAGGGATGCACAACGAGTTTGATTAAAATAATTTATACCATTATAGTAATACTATAATGGTATAAATTATTTTAATAACACTATCAATTTAATGACCAATGAGGAGTTTAAAAAATAGTATTTTTGTTATATTAAAAAATATTTTTTTTCACTTGTTATGTTGAACATTAAATTGATATAAATTTTTCAAGTCAACACAAAACTAATATGAAAGTCAATGCTAACTCATTTCTATATACTAGGCAGTGCAATAAGAGATGTTTTACATAATTTTTTATATAAATTGAAATTGAAATCAATTTAATTGAAATAAAAATATAAAATCAATTTACTCTAATTATTTGTAATTTTTTTTAAAGCAAGAATTTTATATTAATCACATATGGAGAAAATTATACAAAATCCTTGGCTTTCCATTGAGCAAACCATATCAACAATAATGGGATAATTCTTCTCTCCATAGAGAACTAAGATAGGTTCTAAATAAAAAAAACATTTAAAAAGCAATATAACATGTCTAGATGTCGAATTGGTCCACAATGCAAACATGACAATAAACCTGGGCATGTTAGAGATTAATCTAAAGAAGTTCCATTTGCATCCCGAATGATACTCGTGTTGCCTCGACATGGGGACAACACAAGGTTGATCAACTTGTTGAGTTGGAGCATGGAGCCTGGAGCTGATGTCCTTAAGTTGTAACAAAACTTCATCACGTGGCAACAAGATCTCCACATGCGCCTCATCCATGTCCTGCATAACTTTTCGCACACCCATTTTAATATACCAATAGAGGTCCATTGTATTCCAATATTTTGTGTCTTGAGCCCTAGAGATTCCTTCATCATGGGTCCAACTACCCATCTTTGCATTGATGTTCCAGTTGCGAGTGATGCTTCTCTCAAGATGGACTTTGTCCTCTATGTTTTCAATTTCCTTGCAGGTGTCATTGGGAGTCCACTCCCAAAATTCATTTGCAGTGGCTTGAGTATCTTGTTGCACGTGAGTGCCTAAAGTGTTAGGGTTAGTATTATGAGAAAATGAGGGGTTGGATTGATTTCTATGCTCTCGATGGGAGGCTTGACCTCGAGGCATGGAAAAAATAGCAACAATAGGATTCGAAGGGAAGAGAACTGTAGCAATGGGAAGGTGAAAAGGATTGAAAATACCAAAAGTAGAGGAACCACGAAATGGTAGCTCTATCCTTGCCTTTATTATTATGCCCTAATGCGGAGTAGCTCCATTGAGAGTGATAATTCCAATGATTTGAGTCCTTTGTTTGGAGTCATAAAGACCCAAACCAGCCTGAACAATTTTTATACCACAATTTGCCACGCCATTTGCATTGTGAGATGGCCTAACCCTTGTCCTTGACTTGCAACTTGAAATCCCAAGTTCCCTCATCAAGATCACTTAAAAAGCACTATTTTCACTTATATCTGTGGGTTTCCTTGGTGCAACACGCGAACTTCCACGCCTTGCTAGTGTACAACCCGCAGATGCCCTAAAAAAATGTGAAAAATAAAATAATTCCACTTTTTCGAGTGGGGTTTTCGGTTGGGTTTGTTTTCCAACCTCCCTGAGCCCACACCAAATATAATTCAACCTCCTTAACCTCTTGAGGACAATATAAAATAACCTTTGGGGACATGTATGACAAGGACAACCTAGGTGAAAATTTATGCTAAAGAAATTGCAAGTCTCCTATTCCCCTTCATCCTCTGAGTAACATCCCTGTAATCTAGAAACCTTGTTCCAACTTTCCTTCCTTTTCATTATATGACCATAAGTTGTGTTCATATCCTTATTAAGTCATCCAAGGAAGGGCAATCTTGTTGAGTGATGCTTGAAAGACCTTTTGGAGGGACCTGAGTGATTGGCTTCAAGGTAGTGTTGACGGTTGGAGTTAGGTTGTAACCACTTCATTTCACCATTGTTAATAAAGAGTTCTCTTTTCCCCATACTTGTGTAGTACCGATTCAATGTGTTTATGTATGTCTAATCATTCTCCATATTTGAATCTATCTATTTGTTACTTGTATGATTTTATGCTATAACTACCTTGTTGCAACTCTTCCTTGATATTCTCTTACAGGTTAGTTTGAACAGGAGTCGAGAGTAGTACCAGGGTCGAGAGCGGGGAACAACATTGACCTAAGGATACAAGGTGTGAAATTTTATTTTCTCTCTAATAAAGTAGTTATTTCATTAGAAGTCTTGTGTGTGGGTTATGGTTCTGTCTTTTACTTGGTCAATCTTTGTTGTGACATGACCCAAAGTCATGGGGGGGAAATCCCATAACAATGACTCACTTTCTATTCTCATTTGAACTGATGACGGTTGAAACCATGACAAGACCGTAGTACTATGAAAAGAAGAGATTGTACCAACCATGACAAAGAATTATGGAATGCATTCACCACCCTCGACCTGAAAATCCACCACATGGGGCCCATCTAGTGTGTCGTTGCTCGACGCACTAGCTACTACATGGAAGATACCATATGGGGATTGAGAATGTGAGTGTCTAGCCCTATATATGTTGTCACTAGTTTCCATGTATGTCTAATTTCTATGCTCAATATCCCTTTCCATGTTTGTCTAAGTTTTACTCTTAGTCTTCCTAAGTTCACTTTTTTCTCTTGGCTATAAGAAAGGGTGTAAGCAAGAGAGTTGATCATTAGTGCCTATTTGTTCATTCTCCATCTCAACTCCTCTCCTTCTAGTCTTCTAGTTAGGTGTCTATTCTAGGGTTTCATCATACTATAAATAAGATCATCTTAAGTAATGACTTTTATCTACATCCTCTCTGGTTCTTTGGGACTTACTAGTTTTGATTTGTGCTAGAATTATCCATCAACATCTTTGATTAATGAAAAAAGCTAGTTCATTTGGTATATGAATTTGTCTTATTGTGATATTTCATTTAAAACATAATGCTCCTTTTGTTTCTTGAATCAATTGTAAGATTATTTTAGTTAGCAAGATTCAATTTTGGATCAACTTGAGGATTTTCTCCCTTTTCAATATTGTAACTTTGTTAGTTGATTATGAGTTTATTTCGTTTTTTAGATTTCATTTTTTGATACATCCAGAGGGACACCCACCTAGAGTTAGCATACATTAACTTCAAAGTGAGAGAAGGTGAGATGGTGACATAGACATTTCCACCTAGATGTTTTCAATCACCCTTGGGATTATTTCCAAAGGGTGCATTCTGAGGTCATAACATGCCTCCTTGAGCTTGATGATTTTCATCCACTCAAAGTAGATGGTATAGCTTCATTGTAGACACATAATTTTCGAGGCCAAAAGGATTGGACTAGAGGAATTGGGAGTCCTCTTTAAACTCTTCTTTCACTCAATGAGTTGTGTGGATGGTTGTGATGTTTCTCCCATAAACTTGTAGAAAGGCCATCATGTATGAAATGGAATCAAAGAACCAAGTACTCTAGCCATCTTCCACATAAGGTTGGGGAGAAATATTATAAACTATTCTGATATAGGATGAAAAACTCAGGCTTTGCAAGTTGTATACAGTAATAATATAATCGGGTCTTTGAATTCACATATTTTTTGAACCACAGGAGAGGATAAACCATATTAATTAATGTTTTGAGATCATGTTCTTTCCATCCGCATGAATCATCCTACCATCTAAGGCATCAATGAAAAATGAATTATGTTATGAGAGTATATATTTGTCCATCCTTTGTAAGATATATTCCTATCAATTATGAAACTTATTTAAGGTGAAATATAACTCCGAAGAGTAGTGGCACCTATATGTATTCAAGTCATAAATCCCATGTTGGTCTCTAAAAGATAGCCAAACTTCTTTTCCCCACATGGAATTCTAGTCGGAAGGGTACATGTTATGGAACTATAGTCTACTTGAATTTTTCTTTGCAAACTTGAGTTTCTCCCAAGTCTTTTTTGACACCCGAGGTCATGTGGCACTACTTTGCCTCTATCGTAGGGGCTTGGGTAGCTTGTTCTTGCTACAACTAGATCACATCTCTTCACTTAATGTCTACCCATAACTTCACCTCAAGTTACAATTAGTCAAATTCAACTAAGTCCTACTCAACCAAGTTCAATCAATAGTATGCAAACTTCCAACCATTGCATTTAAAAATCCTAGGAATACTTTAACACTTAGCCAATATTTCAATACTTAGCCAACACAAAGAAAAACAAGAAACAATGACATCCAACACATAAAGAGTCCACAACACACATGCATAAGCGATATCGAATGTAGGTGCCTTAATTTTATTTAGATGAAAAATGTTACAAAAATACAACAAAGGAGTTGCAATCTCTTACCTGTGAATCTATTGAAGCTGTAAAATGAGTATAAGACAATATTGTCTTCTTCCTACTACCCAAAAAACTTGCACAATCTAGGTATTGAAGCAATTGAAATAGTAAGATTGCCTCCTATATGTTTTGTCTTCTTCTTCTTCTCACTTAGTCAGTGCAATTTGTTCTATTGTGCCAACCTTGAAATTTGCACAATTTGTAGTGCTCTTTTACACTCCTTGTGAATAATGATTGATTGATTCATTAGTACCTTTGAGGGATCCACTATTTATACAAGACTTGTCTTGCTCTTGCAAGCCCCTCCAAGCCTAACTAGACCCAAGTGCCCACATTGCAAAATTCAACTATGCTCGATGGTGCCTCTACTCCTTCATGGCTTGACCGTTGAGCATCCATGTCCAGCAAGTGCACCAACCATGTGAGTCCAACTACACCCATTGCACCTTGTAGCGTGCCCAAGTGTGCTTGATAGTGCACCCAAGTGTGTCCAATTGAGTCCAATGTGCCCAAGTTTGTCTAAGTGTGTCCAAAGGATGTGTGCCTTGCTGATTTTTCATAAGCTACGTTAAGCATGAAGTTCATTCCATTTTAGCATTTCACTTAACCATAAATAATAATGTTTCGACAACCAATATCACAAGAAGAAACACCATGCACAAGAACACAAGAAGTATTCTGGGAAACCCTTCTCAACAAGGGAAGAAAACCCATCCAAATCGTTTGCTAGATTCTTCAAGATAAATACCTTCACCACCAAGAAAGACCTAGCACACAAGAGGGTTCTCAAGCCCTAGAAGACTAGCGCCCAAGTGGTGCTCACCTTTTCCCAAGTAGATGTATTTGCTGAAATTTCCAAACTCACATGAAAGATATGATTCCATAATGGGGAATCATCTCTTACTTATATTAGACTTGTCCTATCAACAAAGGTGTCTATTAGCTCAACATGACCAACCTCTCTAAGTCACATTATCATTACTATTATTATTATTATTAATATTAATATTAACCAGATTAATTATCTTTTATATTTATTATTAATCACATTAAGGTTGGGCCGACATGTACCCTTTACATAACAATTAGGGTTACATGCAAGTCTAACTCTTTAACAATATATAGCAAATGATCTGATACACCCATTAGTGCTCATCCACTAGGGGCACATCCACATGGATGTCATATCTCTGGCTCACTGCATTACACATAAGAACCATATCTACACATGTTCACCTATGCTCGTCCATAGGCACGTCCACTCTACAGATCTTCTTTCCCATTGCCTCACACAGAAGAATCACATGGAGTTTTCTCATCAACTCTGTTGCTCAGAGGAGGCTAACATATCATATTCATTTATGTTCACATGACGATGCACCCAATACTTTTGGGAATTTACACGTTCACCTTGTGCTCAACCACAAGCACGTCCAACTCAATAGATTGCCTTTCCCACTGGATAATCATCTGGAGTTCTTCTCAACTCTCTGAATGGAGGAGCTCATCTCTGAGTTCCTAACTTTGTCTCATGCAAGAACCACATACCCTTCTTAGGTTCTTTCTCTTAGGTTTGTAAGCTGAGAGAAAGATTTACATAGCTGCAATGATCGACACCTCACAGGTTTGTAAGCTGGAGAATGTCTCACATAGTTGCATTCATCAAAACTCCCTCTCAGCTAGGGAGGCATTATTTATTATGCCAAGTCTCATACGAATGTATTTTTTATTTTGTCTTGGCTGGAGTTATCGACACTCACTCTCAATTAGGGAGCCATTCTTCACGAAGTTAATTTGGTGAAGATATCTGCAATCTGCTCATGTGTAGGAAGGTACTGCATGTGTATGATTTTCCTCTGCATCGTATCTCTGAAATAAGGATGTTTCATCTCATCATATTTCGATCCATCAGGAAACACTGGGTTCTCAAGGATCTTTACTCACGGATCTTGGTTATCATCATAGGATCCATCTCATGGTCAAGTAAATCTATTAGAATCTTGTGAAGACACATTGCTTCGCACACTCGATGCTTATATATTCCCTGCCTCTGTGGTACGTAAGGCCATAGAGTTTCATTTCCTGCTCCATCAAGAAACCATGGAAAACTTCATGGTAGAACATCAATCGGATGTATTCTTCTGGTCCATTGTACTTTCTGCTCAATCTGAATCGGCATATCCTGCAAACTCAAGTTCACACTTGAGGCATATCTCAGGCCATATCCAACTGTGCCTCGTACATGTTTTGTTGTTTGTCTAGTGATCAAGGTGGATATTGGTGGCCACCCACCTATTCCACTTGGACCCCCACCATTGTTTCTTTCAGTTTTTCAGTTTTTTTAATTGTAGCACAATTTACTATTTTTGGCAGTTTTTCGGGTCCTAAACTTTCGAAGCTGTTTTGAGGCCCTAAACGACGTTTTTTGGGCATCAAACATTTGACAAATATGAGTTTGTTCCAAAATTTATATTTTCTATCAATAGTGTAGTCCTTGGATAGATCTTTCTAACTATGTATCATGTGTGTCAAATGAATATAGTATGCCAAAGTTACGACCCCTAGAAATTGATGTACCAATTTACCCCGACGGGGCCCATATTCTGGCGTTTCATCTCCTAGGGTTAGGTTTTTGGATGTTTAGGGTTTCCATTATTTATTAATAATATACAGGCCTTCGAGCCTCATTGTAACACATGGTTCAGAGGTCTGTAGCTGCCACATATCTTCTCAGAGATAATCTACCAGCGCCCTAGCTAGTTTATTTCCATTCTGTCTGTAAACAAATTTCAGTTATTTGATATTAATGAAATGAAGTGTTATTTCTATTGCAGCTTTGTATTCATGGTTATTTGTGTATCCTATTGAGTTCCTGCATAAATTCATATCAGTGGCATCAGAGCGGTCTGCTCTTTCTCTATCCTTCTTTGCATGTCCCCAATGAGGTCAAGGTATAAGGAGTTAGGGTTCGATCTAGTTGAACCGTTGCAAGATCAACATCGCAAACCCCGACGACCGCCCATGGTGGATGAAAAGAAAGACAAGGGAGCAAGATATAATATTAAAATATTTCTCGAGGAGGCCCTTGACAAACAAAGGAGGCCCTTGAACACTGAGGCATAACAGAAAAAACTTGACATGGACCAAAACTTGATAATGAAATGGATAATGTGACTTTCGTCGGGTGACCCAAAGGAGTGAAGAAACTCAAAGGATTGGTTTAGTCTAGAGTTTCAATGGATTGAAATGCGTGCAAAGATAAAATTTCATGTTCAAGGGCGACTGTAAGGTTACTAGTAAAGTTCTCAAAAATTGCTTGGCTTGCTTCTTTCAATTTTTCCCCCATCCAGATAGACGAGTGCCTCTTTTTGGTTTAACGAGATGGAGGAGGGTAACACATGCTCGATATAACTCACCTTCGGTAAGTTCCTCTTCCTTTGTTTAACGAACTGGAAGAAGTAAGGGTTCGATCCCATATGGGCCCTTCAATGTATGATTGTTTAACGAGTCCAAAGAAGGTAAACTCGATTGTTTTTCATATATAGAGAGTTTGGAAATGACTTAAAGACGACTCCAATGTGGTCCTTTTTTGTAATATTAGTCTCACGAGGCCGAAAAAGAGATAAATTATCACTCGAAAGATGCCCTTTCAAACCTTTTAATGAGTGGGAAAGGAAGCAAGATCACTCGACAATCTTTTCATGTTTAAAGAGTCTGAAAAGAGCTTAAAGACGACTCCAAGGGGTTCCTTTTTCGTGCATCCATGCGGGTCCAAAAAAGAGATAAAAGTTTACCCGATGTATTCTTATGTGTTTGATATTGAGAACGAACTAAGACTATGCTTGGTACTCTGCCCCCAGCTTGAAATCTAGTGGCTTAACTCCAGAATGATCATCAAAGGCTGGAGACATGCCCCCCAATCTTCAATTCATTCACCATCTTTGAGGTTGTCACAAATTTATATACTAGATGGAAAAAAAGGATGCAGGTGGATGAAATGAAGGTTCAAATATGAGACCTAACAAAAGACTCGACTTGACATCTACGAGATCTAGCGAAAGACTCGACCTGACAGGAGAGGTAATTGTTTCATTTTTTAACGAGCTTGACACAATAAAAGAACTATGCTCATGGATTTGGGTTGAATCCCCAGATCTCTGTTTCATTTTTTAACAAGATTTCTAAAGAGAGGAAAACTATGCTCATGACCTCTATTTCATTTTTTAATGAGCTTTCCACAGAGAAGAGAAACTATGCTCGTAGATTCTGTTTCATCTTTTAACGAGCTTTCTACAGACAAGTGAAACTATGCTCATGACCTATTCTTGATCATGGCTTCCAAGAGGATAATTCTCTGGAAGGACACCATGTCAAGGGACAAAATTCAGTCATGGCTTCCAAGAGATCTTCAATGGATGGAAAAAGAATGCTTCGGAAGAAACACATGTCGAGGGTCTTATCAGGGGTAAGGAGATCAGGCTCCAATAGCCCTACCGAAGAGAACACCATGTCAACTACCAAATCCAAATCATTAGAAGTTGAAGTCATGGGAGACAATGCCACATAATTGACATGTGGCAGGGGTGATATTGGATGCATATAAGAACCATTTAGGGAGGTCAATGGGTTGATGGTCAAGTCAGGGCCAACGAACGAAAGTTGATCAATAGTCACCATTCTTCCATCATGTGGGAAAGATATCACATGAAAAAGAGTGGACACAAGAGATTTAATGGCATAGACATAACCTCTCCCAAGGAGTAAATCAAAATCCAAGGGGTCCTGGACTACCATAACATCAATAAATATTGCTTCCCCTCCCAAAGTTATAGGAAACTGAGGAAGGATCCCTAAAGGTTGATTGGTTATTCTGTAAAATCAAACATAGTCTGGGTAACTCGCACAATCTTAGGATAACCCAAAGCTTGCCAAGCAATAGATGAAAAATTACTAAAGGACGAACTTTCATCTATCATCACATGAGGAACGTCCCAACCACAAACTTGTATTGCAATCTTGAAAGGAATGTCAAAGGGAAGATGAGGTCTAGTTAGCACACCGCAATAAAAAAGGATGGCCTCATTACTTGGAGGGGGTTTCGCGAGAGAAGGAGGAATTCCCCCTGGCACGATAGATTATGTGTTAATGAGAAAAACATGGGAAATATAGGGTTTACTCTCTAGCGGGAGAGTAGGATCAATCGATGGTGGAACTGGATCGACCACTTTGGCACTCTTCAGAGGAGGAGTGGGATTGATCGATGATCTAATCAGATCAATCACTTTGGCACTCCTCAATGGAGGAGTGGGATCGACCGATGGTGGAACCAGATCAACCACTTTGGCACTCTTCAGAGGAGGAGTGGGATTGATCAATGGCGAAACCAGATCGACCACTTTGGTTTCACTCTTTTGATGAAGAGTGGGGCTGATTGATGACAGAACTGGATCAACTACTTGGGTTTGTGGTTCAATCGAGGAGGAAACTAGATTAACCAACTGATCAACTGGACTGACTGAGGATGGAACCAGATTGACTAGTCCCTCAACTAACGATGGGTTGGAGGAAATATTACAATAAACTTTTGGAAGTTGAAGATTTTCCAAAAGAGAAGAATCATCTTACATACGAGGAAAAAGGTGAGAATAATGATCACCTTTGCATAACATGCAAGGAAACTTGAAATATGTCTTCTTCTTACCAACCTTAACGTCACTAGTTGACAGGATGTCACTAGCATGTCCAACAGGGGCCGATGATGTGGAGGACCACACTTCTAAGACGTTGGGAATACCAGGGAAATCTCTCAGAAAGTGGTCACCCTTACAAAGACTGCAAGGGAATTTGGGTTTCAGATTCTTCATTTTAATCTTATCGACCTCATCAACACTCCCAGTACTATTAACAATAGTTGGTTGCTTAGATCCAACATCTGATGTAGTTGGACGTTTTTTCCCTTTTTGGTTCTTCTTCTTCTCTTTATGTTTCTTCTTCTTCTTATCAATTTGGCTACTTGCTTGAGAGCTTTCACTAGGCAAAGAAGGATAAAAGGAAGGAGACCTGATGGGCAAAGAAGGAGAAAGGTCGACATGGGTTTGATGTGTGAGTGGTGTGCTTACATCTGAAGCACCTGCATTCGAGATCACCAAAGTAGAAAACAACCATACCGATAACCCAATTGTGAGACCTGGAAGGCTCAAAGTAGTGATGTAAGGAGGACCAATGTTTCTGTAAGAAGTAAAAACAAAGGGTTCCCCTAGAAAAGGGATTCCTTCATTGGTCATTCCGGGAAATGACGCCATAAAAATAAATATCCAACCTAGATTTTACTAGGGAGAACAAACAACACACGCTAAAAATCTAATAAGCAAGCAAGCAAACAAAACCTTCTCACAATGAGCACACTAGTTGGTGATGAAATCCAACATCGTGGCAACAAAGTAAGAAGGGGCTGAGATAGAGTGGGTGTAAAAGTTATGTTGATGACCTTCTTAACAGACTTACACCTTGGTGCATTCTCCCACACATAATTGTGGGTATACCCTCCAAGGAGCCCAAGTGAGTCTGGCCAACGTCGATTCCAATTACCGTGAAGACTTGCCCCTGCACAATCACCTTGTGTAAGACCCTAAAGAGATAGGCCACTAAGGTTACCAACTACAACAATGATTCTTGGGGAAACAATCGACACTTTGATCCATGCGCAAGGGCAGGGTATCTAGCCCGAAATCAACTTGAAAGGCTTACACTCATCATTGTGGGTATACCTTCAAGTGACCCCCATAATACGCGCAATATCTACACCAAGACCAACAAAGCAAGGTGAGTAACTCTGCCAGTCTTAACGTGACCTCGTGATTGACCCTTGTGTGAGAAGGGCTTCCTAGGACAAAAAGTAGCAATTGGATTTCACCGCTCCCTAACACAAGATCTGATGTTTTCTTGCAGCTTTGGAAAGTTATCTTTCACACCTATTCCAAAGCCCTACGACTAATCTAATGTAGGTTTTATACCAGAAAATGTAAAAATGTCTAATCAATTTTTAGTTTAGCGCTTGATTTTTAAGGTTGTTGTTACTCAAAAGGAAAATGGCGTGGACAATATGGTGTTTTGACTGACTCGAAAGTTACGCAAAGAGATGAATATGCAATCTTTTCATTTCGATGAAAGCTATGCTACGAGAAGGAGAAACATTCATTATTCCATATGCACAATGTCCCAAAATGCCAAAAAACATGCAATTTCGCTACTTCAAATGCAAGAATTCAAGGAAGACAATAAAATGCGAAGAAGAATCCAAGAAATGATAGGGAGAAAGAGAAAATACCCAAATTGTCCCGACAAAACAAGCAGCTAGAAAAACAACTTCACATTTCTAAAAGAGGTTTCAAGCTCCAATGAATACAAGAGGGGTGATAAGCATCAAATACCAATCTAAAGAACTTCACAAACCATCCACAAAGATTGGGCAAAGACTTCCACAAAATAGGCTAAAAAAATCTGAGTAAAAGAAGGCAATTTCACTCAAAAAAGACACTGGCGCTCCCCCAGAAGGGTGCATAGAGTGTTGAAACACCCCCTAAAACATTGTAGGGGAGCGCTAGCGCTTTGGTATGGCCTACAAGGGGGTGTTGATGCTCCCAGAATCTCAGAATAAGAGCCAAAAAACATGCAAAAACTCACCCAGAATGCTTGAAAATTGGGGAATTTGCTAGTAAAGGCAGGAGAAGGTTAATGGATGATGAGCAACCAAGATTTGCTTGGGAAAATGTCATCAAAGATCAAATGTAACAGTGGCATAGATATCTGATTTTCCTTACAACAACTTTCATACCATCAAATAAAGGAGAAAGAAATAAATCGACCCCACATCTCAAAGAAAAAGAGTGATTCAAAGTAAGGAAGAAAAAGATGTCACAAACCCAAACAAAGCATCATGA
The DNA here is from genome assembly GCA_009831015.1 of Picea engelmannii. Classification (NCBI taxonomy): domain Eukaryota; kingdom Viridiplantae; phylum Streptophyta; class Pinopsida; order Pinales; family Pinaceae; genus Picea; species Picea engelmannii. The sequence goes on along the minus strand of ML778090.1, from coordinate 162,521 downwards.
ATTCTCAGAAATCAAGGTGTTGGAGACCCAAACAAGGATACAATGAGGTTGTAAGAACTTTGAGAAAGTGCAAACAGGAAAAATTGGATTCATAGACTAAACTCCTGCAAGATTTTTAACAGAAAGAGGGCAACGCTCTGGTGTCAAGGGCACCAGAGTGTTGCAATGCTCTGTGAAGGCTTGGCAGGGAGCGCCAACGCTCTGGTAGCAAGGTCAGAGGAGAGCTAAGCTTCAAAATTCTAGAAAAACACCCCAAAATCTAAAAATTCAAGCAAGATCAGAAATCCAAAGTGTATGGGATGAAGTGAAGGGTCAATCAACAAATCTAAGAATCAAAGACACAGTATGAATAAGATAAAAAAATGAGAAAAATTCAATACAAGACCTAGAAAAGGAATAAAAAAGCAGATCTTTTCCCTAGTGGAGTTGTCAATTTCGGTTACAGGTGAATCCCCCTGTGGACAAGTGGATTCCCTCTTGGTCTCTAGACCCCTAAGACCAAGACAGAAAGGGTGTCATCATTGGTCACTTACATCCTTTTAGATCTAATTAAGTTAATGTATGAAGAGGAAGAAGAAAAATATACCTTTTTAATGGCGTTTTTCCTCGCACGGTCCAAATTGAGCTTTGATCCTAAGCTCCTCGATAAGTCCTGTAGAACAAACACAGATACAAAAAGCTTCCTATTCTACTGATATTAGCTCAAAAACAAATCTATCTACTAGAGACAAGTTCATGTGGAACAAACACAAACTTGAAAGAAACAGGCCAAGGATATATGTATATTGATGAGAAAAAATGAAGAGTACTTATAGATCTTTGATGAAGGTGTAGCAACTTCTTCCAGCTCTCTTTATTCAACCTTTGCTCAAGTAATCTACATTGATTATTCTCCAATATCCTACCTTCTTATGTGATCATAAGTTAGGTATAATTCTCAATCTCCACACATGTTTTCACCATGAGGAGGCCTCCTTATATAGGCTTTGAGAGGCCCAACCACTTGAGAGATCCTTGGGATAATTTGAGGATGCTTCTCCTTCAGTTGTGGATCTTCCCTAAGATCATGCCTTGACCTCTGATTCGAATCCAACCACCTTCAAAGATTGAGGGGATTCTTCCCTCATTTATCTCAACAAACCAAATTTCTCTCAGGAAGGGTAGCGCTCCCCCAAAATGGGGCATAGAGTGTTGCAACGCTCCCCCAAAGGAGCTCATGGAGCGTTGGCGCTCCTTGACAATGTATAGGGGAGCGTTGCCTTCCAAAAATCACTTTTAAGTGGCTTGATCCATGACAAAAGACTTGTACTCCTTGTCAACTAATTTCTCCTCTTCAAAACTAGTCTTTGAGGTGTATTAAGTGTCCTTATGATGTCGTTAGAGAGACGACATAGGAAAGATAATAGTATTATGTTTGTGGCACTTGCGACACTTTTGACCAATATGCGACAATTGCGACATTTTTAATGACGACACTAGCCATCATTGAAATGAGTGATTTTGATGTGTAACAGTGGCACTAGTCTAAACGTTGATGAGGTTGCTATCGTGGTGTTGACATGGATGGGATGTCTCACCAGCATCGACCCCCCTCCAAGTATTTGATCTTAACCGTTGATCTCCAAATATCAAAGACTAAGATTTAACTGCCTCTAGATTCATCGTTCTTTCTCACAAAATTTAATTTCCTTACATGGGGCTCCATACTCTCCCATTTTCTTTTAATCCACATGTCTTCACATTTTCTTTATAAACTCTTGATATTCATTTTCCTTTACGAATGTCGGATATGTTGATATTATGGTAGTTGCGGGAGGTATTAACCTCCATTTGTGACCTTTGATCAGATTAGAATATTTCGGAAGAGAGAAAAGACTTGGACACAACCCTAGAAGTAAAGTCAGATAAAGAGACTATTTTATATTAAGTCTTTAGAACCCAGAAAGAGAAGTCGATCTAGACATATTGGTAAGAGAAGTATAAATATAGGACGCTAGTTGTCATTTGAGACATATATATCTCGAAACTGCAGAAGTCCACTTGTGCGCACTGCATAAATCTAGTAGTGTGTAAGTTTGGGGAGCGGTTGTAGCTGGAGTTCCTGCAATCTATAGTTCAGTTTTTCTGGGTTGGAATTTTTATCAGTCTTGGTTATCCTTGCTTGGTGCATTAGCCTTGGTTGGCTATTGATTTTCTACCAGAATTTTTCTCTCTGTCAAGGTTAAGGTGCTCGGGGGTGGCATTAGTGCCTATGGTTGGGTGACAATATTGTTATATTGTCTATGCTTAAACGAACACACCCACTTTTCTAATAGGTTATGGGCCCACACCTCCTTCATTTAGTCTAACCATTGGAAGGAACCTAAGCCATAAGGTTATCAATCTCGTTGAAGAACTATCGCTAGGGTTTCTAGCAGGTGCAATTACTGAAGCATTGTCGCTAGGGTTACTACCAGGTATAGTTGCCTAAAAGTCTTGCCTAGCACCTTATGATGGAATACCTTACTCAAGGAGAAGATATTCTAGTGTGCCTTAGTCCAACACACCTCTTGGCACTCTCAGAAGGCAAAAACTTCAAGGTTGAGATTTTGAGTCAAAGCTTGACCAGTTATCAGTCAACATAAATCATGAATGAAAAGACAGATCATCTACATTATTCAACGCTCATGGGAACTCTTGAATATTACGTGTGGATAATTGACAGTGGAGCTTCCAGGCATATCACAGGAGACCAGGCCAGACTCTCTAATCTAAATGAAAAGAAGACATCCTACACGGTAGAAATTTGAGATAAAAACACATATCCAGTCGAAGGAATTGGTCAAGCCTCTGTCAAATTGAAAACATGTAACAATGTTCATTTGAGCAATGTCTTATATGTACCTAGTTTAGAAAAGAATCTTGTATCCATATCTTGTCTATAAGACAAAGGAAACATAATATCCTTTGTAGATGGAAAAGTATTATCTTGGTCTAGAGACTCCAACATAGAGAACCCTAGAGTTATTGGAACCCGTGAAGGAAGATTGTACAGACTACTAGAAATAAATGATGAATCTCTTGTACATGATGAAGTCAATCCCAATGAACTTTGGCATAGAAGGTATGCTCATATCAACTATCAAGCATTACCTTTCCTCAAAAATATGGTTGAATGAATACCAGAACTATGATTTACACATGAAGGAATTTGCAAAGGATGTGCTCTTGGTAAGAATGTTAAGAGACCATTCTCAAGTAGCAATAATAGATCTAAGGAAATATTGGATCTAATACATTCAGATTTTTGTGGTCTGGTGCCAGTCAAATCTCTAGGAGGTTCTCTTTACTATGTAATATTCATAGGTGATTACTCAAGAAATACTTGGTTATATCTCTTGAAGACAAAAGACGAATTTTTCAGCAAGTTTCAAGAATTCAAAGAAGAGATAGAGAACCTCACAAACAACAAAATCAAGACCTTGAGAACAAATAATGGAGGAGAATATACATCCAAGGAATTTTTTTTCCTTTGCAAATCGACAGGGGTTAGGAGGGAGCTAACTGTCCCCCATAATCCTCAACAAAATGGTGTAGCAGAAAGGAAGAATAGATCTATTGAAGAAACTGTGAAAGCACTAATGAATGATCAAGGTCTATCTATGTATTTGTAGGGAGAAGCAGCCATGAAAACAATATATGTTTAGAACATAAGTCCCCACTGCATATTGAAGGATATTGCTCGAGAAGAATCCTTCTCGGGAAAGAAAACTAATGTGTAACACTTAAGAATCTTTGGATTCCATATTTACATTCACATCCCTAAGGATAAAAGGAAGAAATTAGAACCCTCAGGAAAGAATGGCATATTTGTGGGATACAATGAATCATCCAAGATATGCATAATCTATATCCTGGAACAACATAAGGTTGAAGTCATCATAGATGTAACCTTCAATGAAAAGATGACCTTCAAGAAATACATAGAAGAAACTATAGAAGAAGAATAAGATTATGAAAATCCTAAATAAGAAAGCACATGTCTTCCAGAAAGTCAGAATGAAGAAAAAAAACAACTTGATCATCCGATGCAACCATGTGAAACTATTGAATTAGAAACTGTACCCAAAACCAAGAGACATCCAACTTGGCTTGAAGCTACTCTACAAGAAGCAGAGAGACTCAAAGCCCCAAGTGGCACCTTTAGAAAAAACAAAAATCCCAAAAGATTCTCCATCTATGCAACATGTATGACAAAGATTCTAAATGAAGAATCCACCACATTTGAAGAGGCAACTCAGAAGAAATAGTGGAAATAAGCCATGACAGAAGAAGACTAGTCCATCATGAAAAATGATGTATGGGAAATTGTGCCTATACCCAAAGACAAATCAATAGTAACTTCAAAATGGGTCTATAAGATCAAACATTCAACAGAAGGAAGCATGGACAAATACAAATCAAGGTTCGTAGCTAGAGGGTTCTCCTAGAAGGAGAGATAAGACTATGACAAGATATTTGCTCCTGTTTCCAGATATACTTCTATTAGAGTCATTATGTCTCTTGTTGCTTCCATGGGATGGAGTTTACATCAGATGGATGTAAAGACAACTTTCCTCAATGGAGAAATCAAAGAAGAAGTATACATTGAACAACCTCAAGGATTTGAAGTACACTCCAGAGACACTCATGTTTGTAGACTAAAGAAATCCTTGTGTGGACTGAAGCAAGCTCCAAGAGTTTGGTATGATAGAATAGACAACTACTTAATAAGACTTGGATTCTCCAAGAATCATGCAGATCCAAATATTTACTACAAAGTCGTGAACAATGCACCTGTGATTATACTGTTATATGTCGACGATTTATTCTTGACAAGTGAAGATTATCTCATCATCCAGTGTAAGAAGGAACTAGCTTCTGAGTTCGATATGAAAGATCTTGGTCTCATGCATTATTACTTGGGACTAGAAGTATGGCAGAAGCATGGTGAAGTATTCCTTGGACAAGGAAAGTATGCAGTGAATATTCTTAAGAAGTTTGGAATGATGGATTGCAAATCCATGGACACTTCTATGACCACAGATATAAGAAAAGTAAGAGACTCAAATTCTGATCCAGTAGACCCGTCCCTATATCGACAATTGATTGGGTCATTGATGTATTTAGTGAATACTCGACCAGATATTTGCTTTGATGTAAACACCCTAAGCCAGTTTTAGGTGGAACCTAGACATGACCATTGGATAACTTCAAAGCATGTTCTAAGATATATTTGTGGGATATTAAACTATGGCTTAATATATGCCACATCCAGTGATATACAACTTCATGCATTCACAGATTCTGATTGGTCAGGAAGTGCAGAAGACAAAAGGAGTACTTCAGGGATGTGTTTCAGCTTGGGCTCCACTATGATATCTTGGGGTAGCAGGAAACAAATTCTGTCACACTCAGTACAGCTGAAGTAGAATATATCGTATCATGTGAGGCATGTACAGAAGCAGTATGGATGAGAAAGATGATTTCTGGATTATTTGATTAGGTTCCAAATTTAACCTTAATATACTGTGACAACCAGAGTTGTATAAGGTTATCTGAACACCCAGTGTTTCATGAATGGTCGAAATACATTAATATCAAATACTACTTTATTTGAGATAAATTCCAAGAAGGAGAAGTGAAGCTCCAGTATATCCCCATAGATCAGCAAACAACAGATATTTTGACAAAGCCTTTTGTCCAGGATAAATTTTGCATACTTACGAGACAAGTTGGGGATCATAGAAATAACTCCCTTAGTTGAAAGGGAAGAGATGGCTCTCCAGGTTGGGAGGGAGAACTGATACATCATTGATTTATGGACAACCATTTTCAGCTTGGAAAATGGTCCAGGATGGGAAGTTCCTTTCCAGTTCGGAAAGTGGTTCGAGATTTTCGACGGACGTGCATTTTCTAGTTCGGAAAATGGTCCAGATCGGACAATCATTTTCGTAATGAAAATGGTTCGATAGATTGTTGATGTACCATAGACAGTGATATCCCTTGTGGCCAATGTGGGGGAATGGTCTAGGACAATCATTCTTCTTGAAAGTCACTCTCAGTTGTGGTCAAGTAGAATGGTCCACCTCGTTGGGCACTCATTCTTTCGAAGTTCACAGTTGTGAGTAGTTTTGAAGAATGCTTTGTTTTGGAGGTTGGTGCAGGATAATCTTAGGAAATGGTGTGGACAATCATTCCCTAGGGAAAACTCATTCTCTCCAGGTTGCACTATGTTTAGTGCTAGAGGAATGGCCCAGTTAGGTGAATGGTCCAGGTTCAACAATCAGGGACATGCATTCCCTAGGGAAAACTCATTCTCTCCAGGTTGCACTATGTTTAGTGTCGGAGGAATGGCCCAGTTAGGTGAATGGTCCAGGCTCAGAAATCAGGGACAATTATTCTTCCATGCTTGGGAAGAATAGTCTAGATAGCCCATGGTTGATTCTTTTACTGTATGAGGGCAGATGCTCTTCCATATCTCAAAGGTATGAGTGGAAGAATGGCCTAGATGACTCAGTTTATGTCATGATATTGTTTTTATGCAGGTTTATATCGGATGATATGATTTCTATGGAGACTGTATGTCTATGGAAAATATATGTATGCTACTGTGGTGGATGTGTTCCATTGGTTGTGACTATATGTCCCTGATTAAGTATCTGTGTGCTACTTGGTGTGGTTGTGTACCACTAGATAGTGGTTATGTACTACTATGGATAGACACAGTTGTGTTCTATTAGATGACATTGTACTAATTGTCATGGAGATTATCCAGTTGGATAATATTGACGGTGCTCGTGATTTGATCATGAGATAGCCTGTGTGGCTATGATGATGCTACCAATTGAATGGTTTGTTTGTGCTCAAGACCATTACCTTTTATACCTCCCTAGCTAGGAGGGAGTGTTGATAATATGGTAGTTGTGGGAGGTATTAACCTCCATTTGTGACCTTTGATGAGATTATAATATTCTTGAAGCGAGAAAAGACTTGGACACAACCATAGAAGTAAAGTCAGCTAAAGATAATATTTTATGTTAAGTCTTTAGCACCTAGAAAGAGAAGTCGATCCAGAAAACCTGATAAGAGGAGTATAAATGCAGGACGCTAGTTCTCATTTGAGACATATATCTAGAAAATGCAGAAATCCACTTGTGCGCATTGTAGAATCTAGTAGTGCGTAAGTCTGGGGAGCAGTTGCAGCTGCAGTTCCTGCAATCTATATTTTCAGTTTTTTTGGGTTGAACTTTCTGATCAGTCTTGGTTATCTTTGCTTGGTGCATTAGCCTTGGTTGGCTATTGATTTTCTACCAAAATTCTTCTCTTTTTCAAGGTCAAGGTGCTCAGGGGTGGCATTAGTGCCTATGGTTGGGTGACAATATTGCTATATTGTCTATGGTTAAACAAGCACACCCACTTTTCTAATAGGATATACATATATACATCAACAATATCCATTTACGTCAGTCAATGTATTCTTGATTTTGTAGCAGGTATTCACGACTCGACAATGTATCTTCCAACTCCGTCTCTGGTCCATATAAGTCCAGTGTTGAAACCAGGGCTCTGATACCACTTTGTAATGTACCCACCCCAGTTGGGTCACGTCATTGCTAAAATGACCCAATTAAATTTCTGATACCAATATAAAATGAAGAAATTAACTTACAACATGAAATACAAGTTTACTCAGTTATCCATGTTCGATAAAAACATAAATACAATTACTCTTACTATGCACAACAACAATTATTTACATACGACAACATTCAACCATGAAATAGAGACATGAATTCATTTTCCCATTTTCAGTAAGCATCAATAATCAAATATAACTCAGAGTAAATTGCACACCACTTATATCAACAATTAACATGGACAACCACATCACATAGGAACACTTATCTTAATGAAATGTACAACCCACTACAAAGGATGAATGTTCCTCCCAACCGTAGCCTTGATGTTCCAGTTCTCAACAATAAGACACCCCCAAGTTGGGGCAATGAATCCACAAAATATGGAGGTCCCTAAGGCTGGCTAATTCCCACCTTCAACAGTCAAACTCTCAGTTAATTCCAGTCCACTAACAAACTTTCCATCAACTTGCAAAACCTAAGGGATGGAATTCCCCTTCATTGTTCACAGTCCCTAGGGCCTTTCCACTCTCCTCCAAGGCTTTCAACACAAAATAAATAGGAAATTGACTTGTTGGGACTTTAGGAATTCTACAACTGCAACACGAATTCACCCAACAGCCAAAACGTCGACTCCTTGGACGAAGTTTGAGCAGTTTGTCCCTTCCAGGCACACAACCTCTTCACCATGAAATTACAGTTCCAAAACAACAACCAACATATCCACACAACTTCCTTCAAGGCCCTATATCTTGAATCCTATTGCTCGTCCCCTAATCCCTCTTTATGCATGCACGTGAATGTACCAAAATTGGATCTCCTAAAAATACTTATTTTCTGTCTTTCTCTTGCTTGCTTGACTTACACTCTTCTCCAAGCTGATTTTACTCAACCCCCATGCTCTCCATAACTATGGGAAGTGACTCTCACACCAACCCTCTTACATGAATTCAATGATTGGGGTCTAGAACACTCAAAAACTAATGGAAGGTTCTTGGCAAGGATAATTTAAAGGAAAATAGAAAATGGGTCTCGATTTACTAGATATGGGTAACTATGCCCCTTGGACTCCTTCCCTCTCTTGTGGATACTTAGCCCCCAAGTCTTTGCCTGTTTCCATTTGCAGCTGGAAATACATTTATTCATTATATTTCAATTTACATCATTCACATATTGACTCTCGACAATACATCACATTTACAATATACATCGCTATTTTGGGGTTGAAAATGGGGATGTTACATTAAGGTATGTGTATATTATGGCATATGAGGTATATCTCCCTTTTTTGTTACTTCTAAGATTTTGACAAAGGATCCAAGGAATTCTCGATACCCTCAAGGATCTCCTCATCCCAGAACTCATGCGGTAGATAGTATATCCCGATCCATACTAGGGAAACTATGAAGTCTTCTTTTTCCGGGCTGAATTTCTCTTACTAGAGATGAAGGTACAACCCTGTTGAATTGAAGAAATATGGGTCGTTTTAAAATACCCTATCCTTATCCTCCAAGCTAGTAAAATTTGTTGTGAAGAATCCTTTGGAACCCCATTTAAGGTTGACCTCGCCTTTGGGATTCCATCTAGTTTGGACCCACCATCCACCATTCTAGAGCATTCTCCATGGGCCAGATACCCATGAATTTTTCGATGATGGTATGGTCCCTCGTGTGCTAAATATACTATCCAATCTTATTAGAAGTGGTATTGTATTTTGGTATTTCTACAACTTTTAGGATGCATCTTCCTGCTCTGTTTGGGTTCATGGTTTTCTAATTTTAGTTCTCTTAATTAGATTTGGGTTCATCAACAATCTTATTTCATGTCCCTCTTGTTCCTTCTTCTTGTTTTGTCACTTTTCCTTTTGCAATGTGGGATGGAGTGCGACTGGCGGCATGGAAGTTGTTGTCGTCCAATGCATCGCTATAGGAGGGAGCAAATCTCTCTCCCCTAACCGACGTCATGAGAATTGTAACAGGGTCTAAACTAGATCGATGTTGGAAACCTTGCGAGAGCTCTCTCTTAATCACCCGTGCTCCCTCTTTATTCAAGCGTATTTGATTGTTTCACATGGACTTATAGGGGATCAAGTCTCTTGACGTGGAAACTTTTTTCAGATTGAAAAAAACTTTGAGAAGAAGAATAATTTTTTACTTCTAGTAACTAATTCTTATTATAAGTTAAAATAAATTGTTGTAATTAATAACTATTTTTTATTAAAACTTAAGAGAAACATTTTACAAATTGAACTATGAGTTCATAATTAGTAACTAATTATTAATTGCTATCTATGGTTAAGTAACAAAATTAAATAATAAATCAATGTAATTAATAACTAGTTATTACTAAAAGTAAAAAAAAAAAAAACATTATACTAATTTGATTATGAGTTAATGACAAATGTAATCACTAATTAATTATTATTAATAATCTAACTAATTCAATAACTTAACTTAATTATCGGTCTATGCAATTACTCACCAAATTTTAGTCTCATAAAGTGATCCATGAATAATGAGTGATCATCATTATTAACTTATACTTTGGAAACCATTTTATGAATTTAATTCTAACATTTTATTAATTGAATTCTAAATTAAACATAAATATAAAATATATATAAATTCATTAGCAACTACTTGTTTTCAATAATAAAATGGAGAGGATATTAATTATACGAATTCATTTCAAATATAATGAAAAAAAAAGAGTAAGTTCCAACTAATTATTATGAAACTAATGTTATAAACTCATTGTTTTATAGTGTTTGGAAAAAATCAAATTGATATATTTAGAGAGATACATCAATATGCATTTGGAAAATTAATAAGTGTAGAAGATTAAGCTTGTGTTGGAATATATGGATTCATTTTGTGTTTTCGAATGGAAGGGATATAATAAAAAATATTTAGTTGGTTTTAATAATTTATAATATTATTTTTATGTATGTATGGATTTGTGAATAATATTATTTAGTTGATATTAAATACATAATTATTATTTTTTGGTTTTGTATAATAATTTATATTAGATTGATATATGTTTATGTGAATGTTATGGTTATGGGACTGATATTACAATTCTATGATATAGATATGGGATGAATGCTACAATCCCTTTAATAATGTATTTGGCTTATTTTCATGTAATAATGTAGTAATGAGATATACCTTTTTTAACTTAGAATTAGTTAAGAAGAACTAAAGTAGAGGAAGGTAGGTTATGTGTCGGCTCGGCTTTGCAATTAGGTGAGAATTTTGAATTTACAAGGATGGATTAGATTTATCGATGGCAGAGGCGCGAGTGGTTGTGAATAGCTCGACACTACTACCAGTCTGGAGGCCACTTGGTACCATTGTGATTAGGGAGCTTGAAATGGACTATCATTTGGACCCAGAAGTTTACGGTTCTGGTTAAGTCACTACGTTTAGTCAACTATCTGGCTAACGTTTTTGGAGTTTCCCTTACTACCCACTTCCCATCGACTTCCATACTTTGTTTTTAGTGGTATTATTGGGATTAATTACTCTGTTGGCCAACATTTCTTTGGTTCCTAGGCCCAGCTCCCTGTAATAATTTTCCTTTCTAGGTAACTGAACTGGGGTTCTTACTCCGTGATCTTTGTGGTCAGTGCTTTATAGGTGGTGGTCTTATGTTGTCCCATACCGATGTTGACATAGAGGGGAACATCATGACACTTATGAGTGTTTATGATGAGGTAGCTTGGCAACAAGGGTTTTTTTTCACAAAGGTTGATTCCTCGAGAGGGGCACCACATTACTCTACTGTGCACTTGATTCAACACCTGCTCCAGGTAATACTATCGTCCAACTTCCAGATCCTTTGTCTAGTCATTACATTTCCCCCCCTATAGCTACGGGCCTTACATAACCTGTGAAGGGGCCAGAGTCTGTACATAATGCTATTTTGGGCGATAAGGGAGTGTTATCACCGGGTAGTTTGAGGAAACCCCACAAACAACCACACCCGACTGGTGTTTGTAGGAAGTTGTGGAAAGCCAATATGAAGGTTAAGCTCATGGTATTGGGTTCAGACATGGGACTAGAAGAGACCTGTAGGATGGCCCTCTGTGGTTTGGTCGACAACATCTCATATAATTGTTTGAGTAAGGGACCTGTCTCGGCTTGGATAGAAAAAAATTGGGTTCCTATACTGGGTTATGCGCTTGAAGTCCTTTATCTTACTAAAGGATGGCTGGGTTTTATTTGTAAAACCCCAAAGGATGTGACCCTATTGTTGAGCTCTCTGTGGGTTTTGGGGGGTAGCAGTTTGATGTTGAAACGCTAGCGGGTTGCATTTGATCTGATGATCGAACATTTTCAGTACAACCACTTATGGGTTCTTCTACCGGGGTTACTGATACATCTGTGGAATGAAGGAGTTCTTCGAGCTATTAATGATGCGATGGATAAGTTTATTGCACTGGATAACCAAAAAATAGTTACTCCTTCTAGAAAGGTGGGAAGAATATTAATGGAATTGGATATCCATTGCGGGCTACTAGAGGTCCTAGATATTGAATGGCACAAATGACGGTATATATAGAATTTGGACTATCTCACTATACCCTTTCGATGGAATCTGTGTCGTAGAACTGGTCATCTCCATCTAGATTGTACTAGTAAAGAGGCTGAAGAGTCATCATAGGATACTACTTTACAAAAGGATCCTCCCGACTACATTACAAAAACAGACTCTTTTGGGAGCAAGACACTTCATTATTATGCTAAGCATTGGAGCTAGATGAAGCCTTCTGTGACTCTCACTGGTAAGTTGAAAAGTCTTTTCCCTTCCTTATATTCTACTTAGTCACTTTGGGAGAAGGAGGCTTTGTATAATTCTCGCTAGATTTTTTATCCACTACCATAGATAAGGGGATTAATGAGGGTGACATGGATCCTACTGATTCGGTTTTGGCGGGTTCGGCGAGGCTGACTGTCATTGAATCATCCTCAGCCTTTGTTTCTGGGGTACTGCCATCAATATTAATTGAGTCTCCTATTCCTTCCCCTACTGAGATGCAACAAAATATTTTACCTCAATTGTTTAATACCTGGGCTCAGACACCTAACTCTTCCCCTTCGTCTCCAGAGATGTTAGCTAATAATTTGGTGGAGCTTGGGTTTAGAGAATCTGAGGTGGATGATTCTACCCTCAGTGTTGTACTAGACTCTTTGATCCCCTTCATTCGGACTCAAACGCCTCTATAAAACTGCCAACTTACTTGGGTAAGGTTGTCCTTGATCCTACTACTGAAACCGGGGCTAATACTTCTCAGAAGCATACCGAGGGGGCTATGAAAGAATTTTCCTGGTCCAAAGGCCTTGGCATCGAACACTCTTCAGTTAACACTCGAAGCATTCGAAAAAAATTGGCGGTTTTATCCTCTCAGTCACTTGACTCAGTTCCTTCCTCCACTGTTAATGGGGCTCTTAGAGCAATGAAAGCCATGGTGAGGGCTAAGTGATAATGTTACTCTCCTTAAATGTAAGAGGGATTGGAGGCACTCTCAAAATTGCCTCTGTATGCTAATACTGGATCAAACCCGCCTGGATATTGTCTTCCTTGAGGAAACCCTGGTACATGAGCAAACAGTTAGATATTTCATGCACCTTCTTCGTCCTTCCTGGATTTCGAGTGTTGTAAACTATGTGGGTACTTCAGGAGGATTATTAGTCACTTGGGACCTAAATTTATATGATATGGTTCCTTACCTTACTATTGATGGTATTCTATTAACATGCAGGTGTATTATAAACAAGCAAGAGATATCATTGCTTAATATATATGGCCCGTGTTCGGACCAAAAACAATTCTAGCGTTCTGTGGCAGATAATGGTATTTTTTCTATTAACAATCTAATTTTAGCTGGTGATATGAATATAATGTTTTCTTTGGATGAGGTCTGTGGAGGTTCCATTGTTCCCGTATTGACAGATGATTATTACATAGATTTATTTCTCTTCAAAAAGTTGATAGACATCAAACCGAAAAAAATGGGTTCCTACTTGTCATAAGGCCATTGCCAGGTGATTGGAAAAATGTCTTGTTTCTAAAGGTTTATTATCTGTTGTTGGCTTATTTAGATCCTGGGTTGAGTATCCATATATCTATGATCATGCCCCTGTCTTATTACAACTGGAGATTCCTCCTATTTACAAGGCATATCCTTTCAAATTAAATGCCCATTGGTTGCATGATGTTGATTACGTGGATTTAGTACATAAGATATGGAAGGATCCCATTTTCTTAACCAAAGGTGGAATACAGAGAATATTAGTGTGGAAATTAAAGGTTTTAAAGTCTCATACTAAACTTTGGTATAAAGCAGTTATTGCCAGGAACAAAGCCCAATTGGCGACTTTAGAATCAAATATAAAGGATACAATTGTGAGGTTGGTCATGGATTCTACAAATATGGCAGCGGAAAAACATCTCCATCAGATGGAACTTGAAAGGAATAATATTTTACGTGGAGTTGAAGAATAATGGAGACTTCGCAGCAGGGCGATTGGATAAAAAGCGAGGACAATAATACAAAGTTTTTCCACAACTTTGCAAGTCACAGTAGGATTGGAAAACATGTATGGGAGATCAATGATGAAAATGGATATACAATTACAGATCAGGGAGCGATAAAGGAGAAAGTGATATACTATTTCAAAAAGATATACAAGGCTCTGATTATCTCGAACACTATTGAACAAGTCAAGGTTATTGATCTTCTCCCACAGATGGTAAATGATGATGAGTCCGGTCCATTGTTCAACCTAGTTACCATGGAGGAAATAAAGGTTGTTTTATTTCATTTAAAAAAAGATAAGAGCCCAGGGCTTGATGGCTGGACGACTGAATTTTTCACCTGTTTCTTTGATTTAGATGGTTTAGGATTCGAGACAGAAAGGCTCTATTGTTGGGAGTCTAAACTCAACCTTTCTAACCCTTATACCGAAGGCAAATAAACCAGTTACCTTTGATGATTTCTGCCCAATATCATTGTGTAACCTATGTTACAAAGTGATATAAAAAATCATTGCAAATCGGATAAAACCGATCCTTTCTATGTCACTCTTTGCTGAACAGTTGGGTTTTTTACAAGGACGGTGGATTTAAGATGCTATTGGCACAACACATGAGAGTCTACATAGCATAAAGAGAAAAATTTAAAGTCTCTAGTATTTAAATTGGATCTGTGGAAGGCATATGATTGCATAGATTGGGATCATTTAAGGCTAACCTTATTAAAAGTGGGCTTTGGACTCCAAATGACAAACTGGATCATGAGATGCGTAACTTCTCCTTCATATGATGTATTACTCAATGGTGAGGCAACATAATTTTTCAAAAGTGGCAGAGGTTTGAGCCAAGGTTTCCCTTTATCACCATTACTTTGTATCATGGTTATGGAAGGTCTCAGTCTTTTATTGAAAAATAACATTGGTGAAGGCAATCTATTAGGTATAAAAGTGTCCAGAATGATAAAAATACTTCATTTATTGTTTGTGGATGATGTCCTAATTACGACAAAGGAAACATTACAAGAATGGATGGAAATCAACAAAATTATCAAGATATTCTGTAAAGCTTCATGATTATTGGTAAATCAATCTAAAACTACTGTACATTTTGAAGGCCTTTCCGATGCTAAACTTGCACCATTTAAGGTGTTTCTTCCTTATACCTTTACCGATATCTCTATCAACTTCAAATATCTGGGATACTTTCTAAAGACAGGGGCATATAAGGAAGAAGAATGGAATTGGTTGGTGATCAAATTGGAAAAGAAGATTGGATTGTGGTGAAACATGTGGTTGTCCTTGGGTGGTAGATTCATATTAGTAAAATAAGTGCTAGAGAGTGAGCCTATTTATTGGATGTCTATGGAGACCATCCCTCACTCTGTATTGAAAAAGATCCAGAAAATGATGTCCAAATTCCTCTGGAGCGATCATAAAACTTCACAATAGTTTCACCTTTGCAGATGGGACATTCTTTCCAGACCAAAGAAAAGTAGTGGTTGGGGGTTCAAAAACATTTCTCTTTCTAATACGACCTTAACGATAAATACTCTTTGGCGAGTATTTACACAGGACATTATTTGGCATAATGTATTATTGGATAAATATTTTCCCAACACAACAATTATCAATTGGTTCAGGTTGGCTTCCCATAATCAGTTATAAGTGTCCAGGATCTGGACTAGTTTTATTCGAACAGTTCATGTGATTACCCATTGGCTAAGTTGGCATCTAGGGTTGTGACATATTATATCTATTGGAAGAGATCAAATCTTAGGTCTGGGTGACAAATCCATCCTTTCAGACGCGATAATAACACACTTAAGACATAAAAGGATTATTGTACTGGCACAAGAAACAGTCTCCTGAGATCCTGTTACATTATCTGAGAATTGGTTAAGCAACGAGGAGTTGGGTTTAGCATGTACTTTAGCTACCACTTGGGACTTATATTGCAAAGCGCTTATAGGCGTTGGTGTTTGACATGTTATCCCCGATTTCATGGGATAACTAGGAGATCATGTCTCGAGGCCCACAGGTCCTAGACATGGAGTGCCGATAACAGGATTGACCTGAGCATGGCCCTGGAGGGCCCATCCTTCTTCTCTTTCATCAGACTCATCTTGTCAGCAGCAACAACATCCATCACCATTGGCCTAGTCTTATATCAGAGAAGGCTCTTGCTCCATGAGGTAATTGGTCTAGGTATCATGGTATGTGTCACTTTTGATCATTATAACCTTTAGATATATGCATCTTACTCCTTTTATTTCTGACAACTGCTTGGATCTTACATTAACCCACTTGACCATGGTTGGGG
>ML778090.1:130734-144315 GCA_009831015.1 Picea engelmannii | reverse complement strand
GTAGGTCCTTGTTTCATGTCCCCTAAAAGAGAAATATTCATCCATTGAAGAAGGAAGGAAGAGCCTAGCCTTTGCTACACTCTTTTCACTTCTTCCCCTGTGCTAGTTGTGCTTTTAAAAGTTAAGAAGGAGGAGACGTCCCATGCCTAGGTTATCTACACCTAGGGTCGTCCTGCTTCTAGGGTTTGGTGATAGGACCTTACCATTGCAACACTCTCCCTCACCTTATTCTCTTGTCTTGAATTATCCTTTATGGTAGTTGTTTTTCCAAGTTTGACCTAAGGAAGGAGGAAAGAGCATGAGGCCTTGCTTACGCAACGCTGGAGTGAGCCTCTTTCCCTTAGGGTTTTGATTCTAGGGCCCTGCCATTGCAACACCTTAGAATCCTTCCCTCTTGTCCTTATCCTTTTATCCCTTTTGCATCATCTCTTTAATTGACTCCATCTACCCCTAGGCACTGATCTTAGATCCAAAACGTTGAAGTGATAGTGCTCAAACAACTTCTCAAAACTATTAAATTTGAAACCCTAACTAACTAGCTAACCCTAATTAGGCTGACGTCATACTTGGTTATTCTATCTTGACGCAGAATTTTTTTTGTTGATGAGCAATTAGATGATGATTAAGAGCATTTATTGAGTAAAGGATTGATTAAATACATTGTTGGCTACATTACCTAAGTATTTATTGATGAATTGATATTACTCCATTGCTATATTGATAAACATTGATCTCATTGATATCTATTAAGTACTAACCCACTGAATTATGGCCTGCATATATTCTTTTGCTATTGTCTTGTTCCGGGCAGGTGTTCTAATTTGGGGCTACACTTCATCATTGGATAATTAGACGGACTATCTGACCTTGGTGGTAACTTGTGAGGATGAACTTTTTCTTTGACCTTTATACTTTGGCCTCTTCAAAACCCCAGGTTACCGAGGATGTCTCCGCTAGGCTAACCTCCCTGAATAGAAAGAACCTCCCCATTGTGGTGACATTGGGTGGGGTAGGTTCCTGTTACACCAGTTTGGCCTCTATCCTCTAGACTTTTGACCTAGCTACAAACTGTGCAATAACATTTTGGCGCCATTGTTGGGGAACACTGAGTCAATTCTCCTCAGATGACAAATCTTTTCGGTAAGCCTTGCCTCATATCCTTTTCTTACAAGCTTACCTGGCGACTCCACTAGGGTGTTTTCCCTCATCCTTTGATAGTTTCAGGAAAATTATCTGGCGACTCCACTAATATTTATCACGGTACCACCTTACTTTTTGTGATATTTCCAAGTTATGGGATCATGGCACACTGGGAACAAATGTATCTGAGTATTGATTTCAGAAGTTTTCGAGGATACCCAAATTACTTTGATACAAAATGGCTAAACAACTCTCCAACATTTTTGGGCCTCCCAACTCCTCACATCGTAAATTTTTTGGAGTATTTGAGTGAGATAAAGTTGGGAGGAGAGGATGCTCTTATAAAATTGTTCTTACTCACCCTGCCATCCTACTTACAAGATCATTTTAAGAGTTGTTGCAAGGACAGGGGTATATCATCTTTCATACACCTCATCAGTAGGTTTATAAACCTTACTAAGCCAGATTTCCAAACATATGAAGATGTCCTTCAAAACCTCATGGTAGCCTTAGACCACAAAGGATTCACCACTGAGATTGTAGAAGATCTTAGGAAAGCATATCATGATCAATACCGAGAATCCTCTGATATAAGAGACGAGGTTTATGAATACCATTATCAACCCCTTGAAGAGGAGCAATACCTCTCTCGTAATCCAATAGAATGTAGCAAAGATATAACTAGAGACGTGAATTATGAGGATGAAGCACCAGTAATCGCTCCTTAGTCTGATGAAGCTCTCCAAGTTCATGTCCCTCCTGCAAAAGATGAAGAGAATGAGTTAAGTCATTTTCCTTTCCAATTTTTTGATGATACCTTGTTCTATGACTCAGAGAGTGAAGAAGAAACAGAACCCTTGGACAAGCTAGATCCCCTATATCTCAAGACTGAAGATGTAGAGGCAGATCTTCCACTTGATGAAGCTATCCAAATACTTGAATCTCTTGCACAAGAAGGATTAAGCAAGGTAAATTATTCCCCCTTCCAAGTTTTCAATTATTCTTTACCTTATGACACAGAGAGTAGAGAAGTATTGGATGTTTTGACTCCTCCATGTTATGATACTGATACTAACATAACTGATTTTGACAAGTTCATACATGTTGGGAGACATAGGTGGGATTCAATTAGTTATGATATGGATCCCATCTATGACATAAAGAGTCATCTCCGAGTGTTTCCTTTGCAATTATCACAACAAGCTTTTGACGAGTGGAAACAAGGAGATGAGATTTTTATTGCCTCTCCAGAAACACCCAAGATTGACCGATTGTAGTATCTGCCTGATGATTTTTAGTCTTACCTTGAGGCCTTTGATGAGTACTCCTCCAAGCACTTATATTTACCCTATGAAGATGACTATCAACCACCACAATGCTCAGATTTTGATAGGAGTAAAAACATTGTTTGCCTGAAGAAGGATTCTCATGGCCCTTTTCTCCAGCTACCTGTTATTACTTTGTCGTGCTTTTCCATTAAAGGTGTAGTTGGGAAGTATATTTTTAATGTTGAGTTTCCTCTTAGGAAAACCCTAGACTCCAAGGGTTGGTTGGGTACTGCAAGTTTGAGTCAGTTATCCCGGTTTTTCGACTTTCCCTTGATAGCTTGCCAGTTGTCTGCTTGATCTTTGTCGATCCCTTCCTTGAATTCAGAGTGTGAGGATGTCCTAGGTAGCCAGTTTGCAGGCCCTTTGAGTCAGTTTTCTAAACCTTGCATTTTTCATGACCCTTTCTTGAAGTGGATTGAGTACTTTCCTTAGAGATGGACTTGGCAGGAATTTATCCCTCCCACCCGACTCCATGAGTTAGACTTTGAGATTTCTGATGATATGATATATATTCTAACTCATGACATTTTTGTGCTTGATCTATCACTATTTTGGTTTATGATGAAGCACAAGGGCAGGTATCGTGGAACATTGTTGGATTGGCTACACTGGTCGTTTGACTACATCAAATATCCAACCAACAGGTAAGTAAAGGTAGGTACTTTGCTTTACATTTGCATATTGATTGTTTTACTTCAGTTTATATATATGTCTATATATGCTGGGGTGGCATTACCGCCCCATTTTTTTTATTGATGCCCCTATCGAGTTGAGAAGGTCTGCAGGTTATGCCAAAGATGTTGAGGTTCTCATGCGCTCTACGGTGAGTACATGTCCCTGAGTTAGAGCTAGAAATTATCCCCGATTTCATGGGATAACTAGGAGATCATGTCTCGAGGCCCACAAGTCCTAGACATGGAGTACCGAGAGCAGGATTGACCTGAGCATGGCCCTGGAGGGCCCATCCTTCTTCTCTTTCATCAGACTCATCTTGTCAGTAGCAACAACATCCATCACCATCGACCTGGTCTTGTATCGAAGAAGGCTCTTAATTCATGAGGTAATTGGTCCATGTATCATGGTATGTGTCACTTTTGATCATTATAACCTTTAGATATGTAGCGCACCCTTTCAACTACTAACCACTTTGTACCTAACTCATACAGATGTTATACAAAGTACATGCATTTAAGCAAATAAACACATTCAAGTTCAGAGTAAACATATTATCTCCTGCTATAATTAACAATTCATAGTGTTTCATAATAATTCCTATACACAGCGGAAATAATGATAACATAAGCAGTAGAGTCATGCGGAAACATGATTAAAACATAAACAAATACTTATCTTATAACAGTGGTAGAATCCACCAACCAAGTGCAGGCCTTCCATGAACCTCCCAGCCTTAGACCGCACTGCTCATCAGCTCAACAATGGGTCACCCCCGAGCTGGGACTAAGCTCCACCCCTAGGCAAGGAATCCTAGGCTAGGTTGAGGTTACAGGAAAAAAAACACATAAAATTTGGAAGGATTCTTCCCAAGATGCCATCTGACGCCCACTACTATCAGACTCTCATTCCCCACATGCATGTTCCGCCCGGGAGTATACACCTTCACAAGCACAGTCCATCGGTGCTAACCTCCCTCTCTGGGTCTCGGCAACAGGCCAGATCAGGAAGTCTCAGAGCCTGAAGCTGGTGTTGGACACTCTCTGGAAGATACCTCTTCCAACAACATCCACCTCCCTCGCCAAGAGAGAGATCACACACAGGCTCAATTACCACCTGCACTGGACATCAAATCACGCGCAATCCCTCTCTGCATGACCACTACAGTCAACTGGGAATACAAACTCAGAATTCTCAAACAAGCTCAACAATGGCGGCAAGGTCTCACTGTGTTGATTTTCGGAATTGCGTGAGAAGAAATTTCCGCAGGGAATTACACAGACTCTCTGGTGCAGAACGGGAGGATGAACCAGGATTTTTAGAAAACAAACACAGGCTTTTTCCCCGTTTCCAAATTGCACGAGGGTCTCTTACAGAGGTCACACGGTTCGCGCTCAGGACAGTTCAAGTTCGAATGAAGGAGGAGGAACCCCCAACACGGCTCGTCTCAGCCTTTTATTGCATGCGTCGGGGTTGACACTTGTCACCCATGCGACTGCATGCGTTCCTTCAACATGTGTTCCTCCCATCATTTGGAAAATCACCTTTCCTTCCAAAAGGACTTAGGTTAAAACATATAATGCACATATCTTTTCGAATAATATTAAAATATTATTCCCAGGCTTAAGCCCCCTAGGCTTAGCCCCTAGGCTCAACACTTAGCCCCTTTTCCCACCTTCATCCCCTAATTCCTTTCCCACTCTATGGATGATTAGTCACCCTTCACTCATTCATCGTGGTCGGTCTGCACATGGCAGTGTTTATATTTTATTAATTGTTCTGCTTGATTACATTTACAACAGCAGGCTCCTGGCCTTCAACACTCAGGCTCCCCGGCCTAATCAAACACATAAGCCTCCATCTTATAAAAACTTGGCTCACCAGCCTACGAATCATAATTACAATTCCTTTTAGAACATGGTTTACAATGGGGCTCGGCCTTGGGGACACTACAATCCCCCTCCCCTTATTTTTTTGCATTGTCCTCAGTGCAACTCACACTATCTCTGCAAGTCTTTCAAAATATTAAAAAAGATACGGGTACTCTGCCCGCATAACATCTGCATGCTCCCATGTCGCGTCCTCAGGATCGTACCAGGTCCACTAGACCTTTATAAGCTCTATAGCTCGATTCCGGAGCTGCTTGCTTTTCCTGTCTAATATGCGCACATGATGCACTTGCAGGACACCTTCTGGTTCCACCTGAATTACATTCCAATCAATAACATGATTAGCATCAGGTACATATTTCTTGAGCAGTGAAACATGAAACACATTATGTACAGTCATAGATGCAGGTAATGCAAGCAAGTATGCAACCGGCCCAATCCTTTCCAGGATCTCAAATGGCCCACAAAATATTGCTTCCAACTTGGCGCAACTTCCCAGCTTTAGGGAACTCCTGTTAGTTTTCACTTTCAGGAAAACATGGTCACCCACTTTGAATTCCCTATGGGTTCTGTTACTATTAGCGTAACTTTTCTGCCTGTCCTGGGCAGCTTTTAGATTATGTTTAATTTTTATCATTTGATCTTCCATCTCTTTGAGCAGCTCAGGCCCAACTACTGCTCTATCAGCTGGGTTATCCTAGATCACTAGAGTGTTGCACTTTCTTCCATAAAGCGCTTTGAATGGGCTCATCTTTAGTGATGCATGATACCCATTATTGTAGGTGAATTCTACCAAATGCAGGTAGTCTTCCCACCTTGATGGTTTATCCATCACATACATTCTCAACATGTCTTCTATTACTCTGTTTACTCTCTATGCCCGTCCATCAGACTCGGGATGATATGTTGTCCTAAAGTTCAGATTCGTTCTGAATCCTTTGAATAGTCCTTTCCAGAAATTCGAAGTGAATTTCGGGTCTCTATCAGACACAATTGTCTTAGGAATTCCGTGCAAGCGTGCAACTTCTTTTAAGAAGATATCAACAACATCAACTACCCTGTGGGTGGTTTTCAGTGGAATAAAATGGGCAGCTTTAGTAAGCTTGTCCACCACCACCATGATTGAATCATGCATCTTGCTTGTTCTAGGTAATCCCGTGATAAAATCCATTGTTACCATGTCCCATTTCCATTCAAGAATAGGTAAAGGCTGCAGCAACCCTGCTGGGTGCCTGTGCTCCGCCTTAACCTTTTGGCATTCCATACATCTGATGATGTATTCAACGATTTCTTTCTTCAAACTCGGTCAAAAATAATGGCTTTTGACTGCTGCCATAGTCTTCTGATATCCAGGATGTCCAGCATAAGCCACGTTATGCATCTCCTTTAGAATTTCCAGCTTCAATTCTCGGACATTGGGTACATACACTATGTTTTTATACAGAAGTAAACCATCAGTTCCCAAGGTATAACTTTCCTTGGTCTGTGGTCCCTCACGCTGTTGTAGCTTTGCTACAAGACTTTTGTACTGCAAATCAGTATTTGCAGCTTCTAAAATTCTATCTTTCATCTCAGTCCGGTACATGCTAATGGCTGCAGTATGTAATTTGTGCACTTTTCTGCTGAGTGCATCAACCACCTTATTTTCTTTCCCTTTGATATGCTTGATATCAAAGTCATATTCACACAGAAACTCCAACCATCTAATTTGCCTGGATTTTAAGGTCGACTGATCAAATAAATACTTCAGACCGTTATGGTCTGTTCTTAACTTGGATCTCTTGCCCATGAGGTAATGTCTCCATATCCTCAAGGCATGGACGATTGCTGCCAGCTCTAAATCGTGAGTGGCATAATTCTTCTCATGCTCCTTCAACTTTCGGGATTCATAACAAACTACAAATCCCTCTTGGCTGAGAAATCCTCCCAGCCCCTCCTTACATGCATATGTGCACACTACGTAATCCTTGTTTGGATCTGCAATCTTCAGGATTGGAGCACTGGTTAGTAGCTGCTTCAATCGATAGAAGTTGCTTTCACATTCTTCAGTCCATTGGAACTTATTCTCCTTCCTTTGCAAGGAAGTGATAGAATGAGCTATCTTTGAGAATCCAGCTATGAACCTCCTATAATATCCTGCCAGACCCATAAAAGATCTAACTTCTGCCACATTCCTTGGCACTGGCCATTCTCGAATGGCCTGTACCTTCTCAAGATCCATAGCAATCCCTTCTTCAGATATAATGTGTCCCAAGTAATGGATCTACCTTTAATAAAAAGAGCACTTGCTCAGTTTTGCATACAGCTRGTGTTCTCTCAACACCTGTAGCACCATTCTCAGGTGTTGCTCATGTTCTTCCTCTGTCTTGGAATACACCAAGACATCGTCCAGGAAGACTATGACAAACTTGTCCAAATAATCTCTGAACACTCCATTCATTAAGCACATAAAAACAACAGGTGCATTTGTCAGTCCAAACAACACCACTGTGAATTCATAATGACCGTACCTTGTTCTAAAGGCGGTATTGCCAATGTCCTCATCCTTTATTCTCACTTGGAGATATCCTGATCGGAGATCTATTTTCGAAAATATTTTCGCATCCTTCAATTGATCAAAAAGATCATCAATCCTTGGCAGAGGATACTTGTTCTTGACAGTAACCTTATTCAACTGTCGAAAATCAATGCACAGTCTCAACGTCCCATCTTTCTTCTTCACGAATAGGACCGGGGCTCCCCAAGGTGACACACTGGGGTGAATGTAACCTTTCTTTAGTATCTCTTCGAGTTGCAATTGCAACTCTTTCAGCTCTGGTGTACTTATTCTATAAGGAGCCTTCAAAACTGGAGATGCTCCAGGCATCAAATTTATAGAAAAATTGATGTCCCTCTTCGGAGGTAGTCTAGGTACCTCCCGAAATATGTCCTTGAATTCTTTGAGTACTTTGTGGTCTTCCAGATTCGAGACTTATATCGCGATGCTTCTTCCACCCGAGCTGCAAATAATTGACAGCCTTTCCGGTAACATTTCTTTAGTTGCATGGCTGAGATTTCCCTCACAGCCACGGCTCTGGGAATTCCTTGCACTATTACCTGATTTCCCTCCTTGTTTAGGCATGTAAACCTCTTTCTACGGAAATCCATAAGGGCATGGTGCTGGTCCAACCAGTCCATCCCAATTAAGCAATCGTATGAGACTAAAGGCAAATTGTTCAATTCAGCCTTAGTGCTCATTCCTTTCATGTCTTAGTGACCTTCCTCTTAGTGACCTTCCTTCCTTAGTGACTTAACCAATTTAGTGACCTTCCTCTTGGTCCCTGTGGCCAACTGCACTAACCAAGATTTCTCATGTTTGCTTCTCGTTAGATGAAAACTTTCCACCAGTCTAGGATCTACATAACTATGGCTAGCCCCTGAATCAATCAAAATAACAAGTGGTCGGTTGTTGATCATACCTTTCACTTCAATCATGTGCGATTGAAATTCTTCTTGCTTGTTGTCCAGGGATGCGTAGATCCTCGACATTCTGCTGCGCATATCCTCCACTGTTTCAGCGTGCTGAACAGTATGTACAGTTCTCGCTTTACCATTTTTGTGGGGACAATCTCTGTACTTGTGGTTTCCTTGATAGCCCCAACACTGAATGGGCGTCTGTCTCTGTCTTTGTGCTCCCTCTTCAGTCATTCTTGGCTCTCTAACCGATGGTTGTCCCTGAAGACTATTTCTAAAAAAGGAAGGCTTGTTTCCCTTTTGCCTCTATTCCTTCTTAAAATTCCTCTGATCATTCCAAACCTTCTGAAGGATGGGCCTTTCTCCTTGTTGTTCATACAAGCATTTCGCCTTTCTTATGGTTTCTTCCATGGTCTTAGGATCATCATATTGAATCTTTTCACTCATGTAAGGTGGCAGTCCACTCAGATATCTCTGAATTTTAACAACCTCGTCTTTGATGAATGGAATATACTTTAGTAGTTCCAGAAAATTTCGTTCATACTCATCAATGGTCATACTACCCAACTTGATTTCAAAGAACTCCTTCATCTTTCTGTCATAGTATCTTTTAGTCAGGTATTTCTTCTCGAAATACCTCTTAAACTCCTTCCACATGACCTCTTTCTCTCTGATGTGTTGCACCTGCACCAACTGATCCCACCACATGGATGCTTCTTCCTTCTGCATGGGCGGAATAATTCTGCAGTTGGAAGTATTTCTTCATGCCAAGCAACCAGGTCTTGGCACCTTCGTCCTTCTTATGTTCTCCATCGAATGATGGAGGCTTAATCTTGTTCATCTCTCCCTTCAATTCCTCCTTTCCAGATTTTCGATGTTTTCTGGTAGGGGATGGGCTTGAACTACTGTGTGTCTTCCTGTCATAATGTCTTTGGGAGCGACTAAGATGTCGGCTACCACTCCTCGACCTACTTCTTCTCCCATGGGTTCTACGACTCTCCATCGTACTTGAGTCTCCTCCCTTCTCGAGTTTCTTCTCTATTCTTTCCAGGCTCTTAAATTTTTTTAAGTTTAATTCACCCTGTCGATCCCTGACTTTCATAAGCTTTCGGCTATCAGCTCGGTGAGCCTTGGCCTCTCTTTGCAATCCTTCAATGATTTTCATTATGTGTCCTTCCTTATACTTTTCTTTTCTGTGCCCATTGGAGTTCGATCCTTCCACTCCCATATTGACATCCTTTCCTTCCCGTTCGTCTCTTGTTTCGGGGGTAATCTGCACCTTTCCCCACTCCATACTCGACATTGTTTAACTGGAATCCTGAGCTCCGTTGAACTCTGCACACGCACTGTGCAATTAAATTCAAAGTTTTTTATAAGGCCATTAAAACTTCAGGAACAATCTTCAACATTTATAAGCCAGTACGAACAAAACAAACAACATTTCGATTCAAATAAGTTTTTCGATCTCCCGTTCGATTCTGCAATTTTTGGGTTTTTGAAACTTTCATTTTTGTCATTTCGAGATTTCGGGACTTCGGGTTTCGGGGTTTCGACCCATAAGGCTTTCAAACATTCTTTCCTTTCCAAACCCCGACTTCCAAAATTCCGACTTACTTTATCCTCCGGGCCCACATAGCACAATGGTCACCCACAACTACGGTGTCACGTGGTACATTCATGAGGGTCCATGTCGCTTTCAACGACATCATCGGGTCCCACCTCTCTTGCTTCTCTTCTTGAACCACTGGCACGTGGTACAGCTCCATGTGTTCACGTCCATTCCTAAAAAAAATCCAACGGCCAGATCTTTTGTCAGATCTACGATGCCGATCCTTTCGGCGTTTCGGGGTTTCAGGTGTCGAAGGTTCGTGCATCCACACATATTGAACTTCCATTTGCCGAAATCCTGAAATCGTTGTTTACTAACTTACTTGATCCAACACTTTGTCACACACCCATTACCAATTCAGAATTTTTGTTGATTTCCGCAGACTCAGAGCCCCAAAATATCAATGGAGGCCTAGCGTAAGCTAGCTCTTCCTCTGTCGGCTCCCATGTGATCGTGGGTCATGATCACAGTTTAATAATGCAGTGCCTCTTTGTATTCCGTGCCTTGGCTTAAAGATGGCATCTCTTCCTCACATTGGACAGTCGCTACAGACCCAGAGATTCCCCGAAGGAATCTCTTCCGTTCATCGGGACTTAGCCACATGCTAACGTCTCGACATTATGGATCGGGATTTATCAAGGCGAGAGCCCGAGTTCTTGTCAACAAAACTCCCAAATCCCCAATCCTCGATTTCCTAAAACGGCTAATCTCTCGATACGTGGCCCTCTCAAATTGGACGATCCACGATTGCTCCGGGGTTTCCACCATGGAAAGTCCCGATCCCTTGTTACCAGGACTACCGATATCGCGATTCTCGATTTCCCGAAATGGGAAATCTCACGACACGTGGCCCCCGTCGTTCAGACGGTCTATATCTATTCGGTGCTTTCGCCCCTATTCACTGGGGTTTTAACTCTCGGATATCTCCTGACAGATCCAACGACTGTCGGGTTTTCCAGCCGAGATCTGACGGCTTAGACGGTTCCTAACTAACTCAGAATTTCGTGTATCATGATTTCCATACTCGTGTGCAATTCCAAAGGGCCTTAAACCCATGCACACTTTCCATATCTAACGGTCACGAGGGCTCACCTTCCCTCCCGAACAGATCCTAAAGCTCCTACACTTCCGGTGTGGAGTTCTCTCTCCTTGTGGACTTATACCACACTAGTTGCGGTTTCATAACACCGCTATACCTCCTGAGCTTTAAAAACTTGTCAAGTAACTCCTTGACACTTTGGAGCAAACTAGGGTCCGAAATTGGCCTTCCAAACCAAATTTCTCCTCGCATTCTCGGTCCAAAGACCGCTCCACTGGCCCATCTAGGCTCAGTGTTGAAACCTTGGCTTTGATACCAAATTGTAGCGCACCCTTTCAGCTACTAACCACTTTGTACCTAACTCATACAGATGTTATACAAAGTACATGCATTTAAACAAATAAACACATTCAAGTTCAGATTAAACATATTATCTCCTGCTATAATTAACAATTCATAGCGTTTCATAATGATTCCTATACACAGCGGAAATCATGATAACATAAGAAGTAGAGTCATGCGGAAACATGATTAAAACATAAACAAATACTTATCTTATAACAGTGGTAGAATCCACCAACCAAGTGCAGGCCTTCCACGAACCTCCCAACCTTAGATCGCACTGCTCATCAGCTCAGCAATGGGTCACCCCCGAGCTAGGACTAAGCTCCACCCCTAGGCAAGGAATCCTAAGCTAGGCTAAGGTTACATGGAAAACAACACATAAAATATGGAAGGATTATTCCTAGGATGACATCTTACGCCCACTACTATCAGACTCTCATTCCCCACATGCCTGTTCCACCGGGAGTATACACCTTCACAAACACAGTCCATCGGTGCTAACCTCCATCTCTGGGTCTCGGCAACAGGTCAGATCAGGAAGTCTCAGAGCCTGAAGCTGGTGCCGGACACTCTCTGGAAGAAACCTCTTCCAACAACATCCACCTCCCTGACCAAGAGAGAGATCACACACAGGCTCAATTACCACCTACACAGGACAGAAAATCACGTGCAGTCCCTCTCTGCATGACCACTACAGTCAACCGGGAATACAGCCTCAGACTTCTCAAACATGCTCAGCAATGGTGGCAAGGTCTCACGGTGTTGATTTTCGGAATTGTGTGAGAAGCAATTTCCGCAGGGAATTACACAGACTCTTTGGTGTAGAACGAGAGGATGAACCGGGCTTTTCAGAAAATGAACACAGGCTTTTTCTCGGTTTCTGAATTGCACGAGGGTCTCTTGCAGAGGTCACATGGTTCACGCTCAGGACAGTTCAGGTTCGAATGAAGGAGGAGGAACCCCCAACACGGCTCGTCTCAGCCTTTTATTGCATGCGCCGGGGTTGACACTTGTCACCCATGCGACTGCATGCATTCCTTCAGCATGCGTTCCTCCCATCATTTTGAAAATCACCTATACTTCCAAAAGGACTTAGGTTAAAACATATAATGCACATATCTTTTGGAATAATATTAAAATATTATTCCCAAGATTAAGCCCCCTAGGCTTAGCCCCTAGGCTCAACACTTAGCCCCTTTTCCCACCTTCAGCCCCTAATTCCTTGCCCACTATGTGGATGCTTAGTCCCCCTTCACTCATTCATCGTGGTCAGTCTGCACATGGCAGTGTTTATATTTTATTAATTGTTCTTCTTGATTACATTTACAATAGCAGGCTCCCAACCTTCAACACTCAGGCTCCCTGTCCCAATCAAACACATAAGCCTCCATCTTATAAAAACTTGGCTCACCAACCTATGAATCATAATTACAATTCCTTTCAGAACATGGTTTATAACGGGGCTCAACCTTGGGGACACTACAATATATATGCATCTTACTCCTTTTATTTATAATATCTGCTTGGATCTTACATTAACCCACTTGACCATGGTTGGGGGGATTGACACGGTGTCCTAGCAAGCCTGTACCCATAGGTTTTGGTTTTCCACTGGGGGGATTTCTGAAGAGCCGTCGTCCGCTCCCATCATATCATCACTTTTCATCTTAGCTCCCGCTCATCTGTCCCATTCCCCTAGTTTGGGCATTAGGATGATCTGTTTGTGGGGTTGCACCTTATCTCGTGGGAAGAAGGGGCTAAATATCCAGAAGGTAAAAGCAACTTGTAAAAGATAAAATCTATAAAGAATGAAACCTAGAGATGCCTCGCCCAGAGATCCCCGAGAAGGCAATAAAAGGCTTCTCGGCGAGAAATAAGAGGGACCCGAAGAAAAATAACAAAAAACAAGACCTAGCCAAGAGGATAGGGGGTCTCATCACGAGCCAACC
Source organism: Picea engelmannii (assembly GCA_009831015.1). Classification (NCBI taxonomy): domain Eukaryota; kingdom Viridiplantae; phylum Streptophyta; class Pinopsida; order Pinales; family Pinaceae; genus Picea; species Picea engelmannii. The sequence continues at coordinate 130,891 of ML778090.1, read as the reverse complement.
TATTATGTTCATGGGTACCTAACAACATGAAATTGCCACTATCTGGTTACCACGCCAGGGCAATGACCTTTGGTTGCATGGCCAAGGGAAAGGGGGTCTCATCACGAGTCAGGCTTATCATCTCTGTGAAAGTGCTTATGGGTAACAATGTCAGCTC
>ML778090.1:109934-130653 GCA_009831015.1 Picea engelmannii | reverse complement strand
AAAAAAAAAAAAAACAAAGAAAAGAAAAGAATAAAGGTAATAAAGGGCTTGGAAAAAATTGCATCCATGACGGGTACAACTCGCCTTTTACAAAGGCACCCACAGGTAATACCATGCATCCCTATCTCTCACTCTACCTGTATGTCTGGACATCCCTTGAGCACATCACCTCATTTTACATGGCTTGGACGATACCCCTTGGAGACTTTCCTTTCCTTATGGATACTAGCCTAATGGGGTGTTTTGTCTTTTTCTTCGGCTTTGTATTGTAGGTCTTTGTAATATCTTTGAGCTATTGAATGATATATCAGGGTTTTTATGCATATGTTTGATAACATTAATGATGAGACGTGATTAACATTGCTATGATCCTTGTGACTAATGAGCCCATGGAGGGTGAATTTTTTGATGTGTAGGACCATGCCTGATGGACAGGTACCAGTTGGATTGGTGCATATGGGGAGATGATTAGTTCAGACCTCCATGGGGTTGAAGAGCCCATCAGATGGTTGTTGGGACCCCATAATGGGGTAGAGACAGGACAGTGTTTGACTGAGATTTTGCACATGATAATAAGAAGGACGTTCCATCAAGGACACTTTGGCTGAGCCCAACCCAGGGGGGTTGACCCACTTCCAGTGGAACGTTTCTCTTTGATGGCCCAGGACGTCACCTAGGAGCCATTGACGTCACCTTGAGCGTGTGGAAGTTGACAGGGCAGCTGGCACGTGTGGCATGATTGGGAGGCCCAAAGAGGGCCAACGTTTTGTCATTTTGTGCTGCATTTTGCACTAAAAGGGGCTAACATCTCCCTCAGTAGGGCTTGACGCCTTGCTTATGCTTAGTTAGGGCTTTGATTTGACAATTTAATGTAAAAACAGTATAATTTTGGTTTGTAGCCTTGTCAGCTATTTTTAATGACCTAAATTTAATTAAAGGTCATGATACAGTATATATTGAGGAGTTTTTCCCTCGTTTTGACAATAACACACAACTCACTCTCTTGTGAGATCTGATTTTTGCGCCCTAGTTGGGGTATTTCATCTTTTAAGTGAGGCGCACTTGTTGAAGGAAGGATTTTCTTGTCATTTTTGGCATTTTTCTTGAAGGAATGTTTACAACTAGGGTTTGCATTGTTATTTCTTCATGATATCTAAGTGTATTTTCTGCAAAACTTCTTAATTGAATGGTTGTAGGCTTGTATTCTTTCATTTATTATAAATTTGTTGATTTAAAACCCTAGGTGAAAAGCACACAAGTAGGTCCTTGTTTCATGTCCCCTAAAAGAGAAATATTCAGCCATTGAAGAAAGAAGGAAAAGCCTAGCCTTTGGTACACTCTTTTCACTTCTTCCCCTATGCTAGTTGTTCTTTTAAAAGTTAAGAAGGAGGAGACGTCCCATGCCTAGGTTATCTACACCTAGGGTCGTCCTGCTTCTAGGGTTTGGTGATAGGGCCTTGCCATTGCAACACTCTCCCTCACCTTATTCTCTTGTCTTGACTTATCCTTTATGCTAGTCGTTTTGCCAAGTTTGACCTAAGGAAGGAGGAAAGAGCACAAGGCCTTTCTTAAGAAACACCGTAGTGAGCCTCTTTCCCCTAGGGTTTTGATTATAGGTCCCTATCATTAGAACACCTTAGAACCCTTTCCTCTCGTCCTTAGCCTTTTATCCCTTCAACTTTGTGTCCTCTCTTTAATTGACTCCATCTACCCCTAGGCACTGATCTTAGATCCACAACGTTGAAGTGATAGTGCTCAAACAACTTCTCAAAACTCTTAAATTTAAAACCCTAACTAACTAGCTAACTCTAATTAGGCTGATGTCATACTTGGTTATTCCATCTTGATGCAACAATTTTTTTGTTGATGAGCAATTAGATGATGATTAAGAACATTTATTGAGTAAATGATTGATTAAATACATTGTTGGCTACATCACCTCAATATATATTGATGAATTGATATTACTCCATTTCTATATTGATAAACATTAATCTCATTGATATCTATTGTTCTAATTGCTTACATATTGATGTCAGATAGTTGTATGAAGTACTAACCCACTGAATTATAGCCTGCATATATTCTTTTGCTATTGTCTTGTTCCGGGAAGGTGTTCTCATTTGGGGCTACACTTCATCATTGGTTGATTAGCTGGACTCTCTGACCTTGGTGGTAACCTGTGAGGAGGAACTTTTTCTTTGACCTTTATACTTTGGCCTCTTCAAAACCCCAGGTTATCGGGGACGTCTCCCCTAGGCTAACCTCCCTGAATAGAAAGAACCTCCCCATTGTGGTGACATTGGGTGGGGTAGGTTCCTGTTACGTCAGTTTGGCCTCTATCCTCTAGCCTTTTAACCTAGCTATAAACTATGCAATAACATGACACACACCCACTATGACAACTAAGATTTTCTTTTTCTTTTTGTCTTTTCTTTGAGGGACAGAATCCCTGAATTTCTATGGGGCCTAGTGCAGACCATCCCTTTTCTTATCCTCCTCCATGTGATCGTTGGCTATGACCACAGGCCTTACCAAAAAAGGACTTTCGTCTTTCGCGATTTGGGGAATCGTGATGCAAGCGTTCCCTTGTTCTCTGTCTTTTGAAATGTCGAAACCTGAAAGGGTCTAACAGATCCTTAGCTCCTCCCTTGGGTCACTTTTCATACGACCGGTCCTATGACATGGTGTTATTCCTCTAAATGGTTTCGGGGTTTCGCGATTCGGGGAATCACGATGCAAGTGTTCCTCCTTTCCCTTTTGAATCCCCGGGACTTGAAAGCCCAGTATCATCCGGATCTACGGTCCAGATCGTTGACTTGATCAATGGCTTGGATTAAATCCTAACATTCTACCTTTTTGGATTTCTGGCGAGGTCTTCACTCGTATTCTTCCGATGTTTCGAACCCCAATGACTTTAGACCTTCGCCATGCGTTCTCTACCAATGGACAGTCCAAATCCTTTCGGGACTCCTCCTTCCTACCAAAAGACCTTGTCCAGTGACCTAGGGCTCACCCACAGAGAACATTGGGGTTTCGTGTACCGGGATTTCATGACTTGCGAAAACGAGGGGTCCTTCCCTTTGGTTTCCCGGGTGTCAAAACGCCGAAACCTATTCACGCTAAATTGATTCGGGGTTTCGTATACTGGGATTTCACGACTGGCGAAGATGAGGGGTCTTTCTCTTGGGTTTCCCGGGTGCTGAAACGCTAAAACCTATTCATGATAAATTGATTCGGGTTATTGTATACCAGGATTTCACGACTGGCGAAGACGAGGGGTCTTGACCTTTGGTTTCCTGGGTGCCGAAACGCCGAAACCTATTCATGTTGAACCGATTCAGGGTTTCGTATACCGAGATTTCACGACTGGCAAAGATGAGGGGTCTTGCCCTTGGGTTTCCCGGGTGCTGAAACCTATTCACGTTGAACCGATTCGGGGTTTTGTATACCGGGATTTCACGACTCACGAAAATCCACGGCAAAGAGTTTCCTTACCTTTCGAAACTTCGATCCCCGAATTCCCGATATGGGAATTTATGTATGAGATTAACGGCTATGAGCCTCCCCTGATCCGACGGTCCATAGAGCTTCGATAGGTCCTTGGATCTACAGTCTTGGATCCCATCCCTACTTGTGAAGGCTGAAGGGGTCGAGGTGTTAACGCTTGTGCTCCTCCTCTAGATCCATCGATCTTGATAGATCTGGGGTATTTCTGAAAGGATTCTGACCGTTCATCTACCGAATGATGGGTCATTATTTTTCGATAATTGGACTTGCTATCCTTTCTGAGCTTGAATCACGAAATTCAACCTCTCATAGATTCAAACTCCCACGACTCCGAGACCTTAGAGAGATACGCTATCTTGCATAAGGTTTCTAGACCCGGATCACATGAACCTTCAGACGGTTCTTGGGCAATTGTCCCTGATCTTAGTCGAGTCTCTGGGTAAAGTTTTAGTATGGTTCCAAGGTTTATGGGATAATTCCCGAGGAAGAATACTCTCGAGGAGCCTTCCTACTCTCGAGGAGCCTTCCTAGAATATTACAAGAATCAAGCAAACAAGACGATTCTCGGTGGAGTGAACCCATACGAATTTACCACTAGCCACCCCTGAGCTAGACCACGATTCTTGGATATTCAGTCTCCTACTTCCAGTTCAACGGAAGTCAAGGATGAAGGTTACTCTCCTTCTCCTGATACAGAAAAATAATCCAGGACGAAGGTTACTCTCCTTCTCCTATGTTCAGAACTCCCTATGTTTCCAGAGTTTCTCCAGTTCTCTTCTGCGATCCCTGTCGTCGTGCTCTCCCTTACCACACTTCCTCTCTTACCTTTTCTCTGCAAGATTGCGTGTGGCACGAATTTCCCCATTTGCGGTCAGGTCTGGGATCTTTTACGGATGGGCAGTTCACCCCCATCCCCTCATTAACTCTTGAGGAGCCTCCCCACCTACCAATCTGACGGGAAATCCATTTCAAGGTCAGAGAGTTGCTTTGGTCTTTGAGCAAGTAAAAACCAGTACGGTACAGGCTCGGTGGAAGTTAATGCAACCATTCCAGGTCCCTTCCACCACCTCTCAGTAGCCATCGTGGTCTCTTTTAGCACATCCCCCTCCCAACAGTCATGCACCACATATTCATAGCATAATTTACATTCATCGACCTTTTTTTTTACAAAGGTCCGTCAAATCAAACATTCACATCTTTGAGTTTGCCATAGTTCTTGGCCAATATAGTTATTTTTACAAACTAGGGGAAACAGGGTGTTACAATTCCCTCCCCCTTTAAGGAACATCGTCCTCGATTTTCTATCTATCAATATGACGTGTATGTATACAAGTAAGCAAAATCGGATATGCATGTTTCATGGCATCTTCCATTTCCCATGTAGCTTCATCTGGGACAAAATGTTTCCACTGCACCTTGACCTGTGCAATAGTTCGGTTCTAAGTGGGGTTTCCTTTCTATCCAGTATGCATTGAGGTTCTGGCAGAAATTCTCCCTTCGGTTCCACCTGGATCATAGACCAGTTAATTATATGATTAGAATTGTGTACATATTTCTTCAATAATGAAACATGGAAAACATTATGTGCTTTTACTGTGAGAGGAAGTGCTAGCCTATAGGCTACAGGTCCCACTCTATATAGAACTTCAAAGGGTCCACAATATCGAGGTGCCAAATTGGCACAAGCTCCCATCCTCATGGAACTCTTCACGGGCCTAACTCTGAGATATACATGGTCTCCCGTCTTGAATTCTCTTGGAGTTCTCTTTCGGTCGGTGTAACTTTTATGTCTGTTATGAGCGACCTTTAGATTTTGTTTTATCTGAATCACTTGTTCTTCCATTTCTTTCAACATGTCGGGTCCAATAGTAACTCTATTTACTGGGTTACTCCAACTGACTGGAGTGTTGCACGGTCTACCGTTGAGGACTTCGAAAGGACTCATCTTCCAGGATTCATGGTAGTCGTTATTGTAGGAAAATTCCACCAGTGGCAGGTAATCTTCCTACTTTTTAGGTTGATGCATTACATGCATCCTCAACATGTCTTCTAATATTTGGTTCACTCTTTATGTCTGTCCATCGGTTTGAGGATGATAGGCTGTGCTAAACAATAATTTGGTCTCTAGACCAGCCATCAAGGATTTCCAAAAGTTGGAAGTAAATTTCCTATCTATGTCAGACACGATCTTTTTAGGCATACCATGTAGTCTGAATATCTCCTTCATGAATATGCTGGTGATATCTATTGCCTTGCAAGTCGATTTGATGGGGATAAAATGGACAAAATTTCTCAATTTATCCACCACCACCATGATGGCGTCATTCTGCCTAGTCGAGGTTGGTAATCCAGTGATGAAATCTGGAAATGGTTTCCCATTTCCATTCCGGGATTGGTAGAGGTTGTAATAATTATGGTGGGTGTCGGTGTTCTGCTTTAACCTGTTGGCATTCTAAGCACTTAGCTAAATAGTTAGTTACGCATTTCTTTAACCCAAGCCAATAGAATTGTTTCCTAGTGGCCGTGATCATCTTCTGATATCTCAGGTGACCAATATATGGTCTTTTATGTAGTTCATCCATTATGAACTTCTTCAAGTCATCACAATCTAAAATATACAATCTGTTTCTGTAAGTTAGCAGACCTCCATTTATCATCTGGTAAACTTCATACTTTATCCCTGTGGGTTCTTGATCTAGGTACGAGGTCATGGTCTGGAAGAATGTGTCTGTTTCTTGTGCCTTCCTGACTCTTTCTTTGACATTTGTCTCGCAGGTACTCACCGCTACCAGGTGAATTGTTTTCATACTTCTGCTAAGGGCATCGACCACCTTATTTTCCTTTCCTTTAACATGTTTGATTTCAAAATCAAACTCGCTAAGGAGGGCCATCCACCTAGCTTGTCTGGCATTAAGCTTTGGTTGGTCAAACAGATATCGCAATCCACAGTGGTCTGTCATAAGTACAAATTTCCTTCCCAGGAGGTAATGCCTCCACATTTTTAAGGCGTGCACTATGGCGGCTAGCTCTAGATCATGGGTCACATAGTTGAATTTCTACTCATTCAATTTTTTGGATTCATAGTAGACTACACTTCCTCCTTGCCTAAGGACTCCTCCGAGCCCTTCCTTACAGGCATATGTGCACACGAGGAAGTCAGCTTCGGGATCAACGATCTTCAACACGAGTGCGTGGGTCAGTAGATGTTTTAGGGACTGAAACCTTTCTTCACATTTTGGGGTCCAAAGGAATTTAACTCCCTTCTTCTAGAGGGCAGTGATTGGACAACCAATCTTGGAAAATCCTTTTATAAACCTCCTATAATATCCTGCTAATCCCATAAAGGATATATGATATCTGAAACATCCTTTGGGGTAGGCCATTCCATGATAGACCTAATCTTGTTAGGGTCTACTACTACTCCCTCTTCAGATATGACATGGCCCAAGTAATGTATTTTCTTCTGGAAAAAGTCACACTTGCTAAATTTGGCATAGAGCTAATGTTCTCTTAGCACTTGAAGCACAAGTCTAATATGTTCCTCATGTTCCTCTCTATTCTTGGAGTGAATTAATATATCGTCAATAAAAACCAATACAAATTTGTCTAGGAATTTGATGAGCACATTGTTCATCAAGAACATAAAAGTGGCAGGGGCATTGGTCAATCCAAATGGTACTACCACAAACTCATAGAGACCATATCTCGTTCTGAAGGAAGTTTTGTGGATATCTTCACCCTTGATTCAGACTTGATGGTATCCAGATCTCAAGTCAATCTTTGAGAATATGGAAGCACCTCCCAATTGATCGAACAGGTCATCGATCCTGGGTAAGGGGTACTTGTTCTTTATGGTTACCTTATTGAGTTGTTTATAATCTATTCACAGTCAGAGGGTACCGTCTTTCTTTTTCACAAATAGGACTGGTGCTCCCCATGGAGACACGTTGGGTCGGATATAGCCTTTGTCCATCATTTCTTTTAGTTGTAATTTAAGCTCAACTAGCTCGGGTGTGCTCATCCTGTAGGGTGTCCTAGACACTGGCACCACTCTTGGTGCAACTTCTATCTAGAAGTCAATGTCTCTTCTCAGAGGTAGACCTGGTACCTCTTCCGTAAATACATCTCTATATTCTCTTAGTGTGGGGTGGTCTTTGAGGCTTGGTTTGTCATCTTCAACTGATTCCAACACCTGTATCGCATATAGTGGACATCCCTTTCTGCAATACTTTCTCATTTGAAGAGCTAATATTCATCTCACCGAGACAGGTTTTTGGATCCCTTGAAGGGTTATCCTTCTTCCTTCTTCACTTACACATTCTAAGGTTTTATGGTAATAGTCTAGTTTGGCTTTATATGTGGCTAGCCAGTCCATACCAATTAGCAGGTCATACAATCCTAGGGGTAATATGTTAAGGGTTGCTTGGGTGGGGAATTCACCCATAGTGAATTGGCAAGCCGATATGACCTCCGCTACCTTTCTTTTAGTGCCAATGGCTAACTGTACCAACCATGGCTTGGCGTGTTTATGTGGTTGTAATTTAAACTAGGGTCAAATTTGAACTAGGGTCAATTAGAATAGACACTAGATGGTTGGTGATCATACCTTCCATCTCCACCACTGAAGCTTGGTGGTCAGCTTGTTTATTATCCAAGGTTGCATAAATTTGTGGCACGCTCCTGGCCACGTCATTGACAGTGGTAGCTTCTTGAACGTTGTAAATTCTCTGACTGTTCTGTTGTCGGCGTGGGCAGTCCCTTAGTAGATGTTCTTCTCCACAACCCCAACATCTCAAGGGTTCTTTCTTCGGGTTATCAATCTTTCCTGGGGTAGATCCAAAAGGTTTATTTCTTCTCTGGGAGGGGAAATTCTGTTGGTGTACACTTCAGGTTGGGAATCTCATCCTTGAGTCATTTTTATAGTTTTTAAATCTTGAAGATTTAAACCCCTTTTTCTGGAATCCCAAACTATTCTTCTGCTTCCATCCTTCACGAGGTTCTGTTCGATGCCCAGGTTGTTCATAACAATATCTTGCCTTTTAGATAGTGTCTTCTAGGGTCTTTGGCTCGTCAAACTCAATCATGTTCTGATAGTCCTTAGGTAGTCCACTGATGAATCACTGCACCTTTACCTTTTCTGCTTTTATATAGGGTACGTACCTCAACAACTCGAGGAATCTACTGACATATTCCTCTATGGTGAGTTTCCCCAGCTTGAGTTCATAGAATTATTTAGTCTTTTCGTCGAAATACTTTTCCGACAGATACTTCTTCCTGAAGTATTTCTCAAACTATTCCCAAGATAGGTCTTCTTCGTGAATCCCTTTTACATTCTTAAGGTCTTCCCACCAAATGGAAGCCTTCCCATTCAGGTTGAAAGTGGCTACTCGGGCCTTCAAGTTTTTCGAGAAGTCATGGACTCTAAAATACTTCTTTAGTCCAAGCAACCAGGCCTCCGCTTCCTCTCCCTTCTTTATTTCATCGTCAAAAGTGGGTGGTTTGGCCTTCTTGAATTCTTTGAGATTATGATTTTTGGAATGATTTCGCTTTTTTCCATTTTCTTCGGGAATAAGAACTAGTTCTGCTACTAGAAGATCCCTCCGAGTCCCCAGTTTCCTTTCCAGAGGATTCGTCTGACGCTTGTCCCTTACCTCTAGGGTGGACCTTTCTTGAGGTGCTCCTCCCAGTGTGGCCACTTAAAAGGCCACGTTTCCGTATCCTAGGTGGGCTTTGACTTCTCTTTGTCTGTCATTGGTCCGCGTGACTGGTGTTAGGTCCATGCTGGAATTGTCTTTGTATGTTGGATAAACTCTGCAGGAAGACTGCATTAATTTATGTTTGCTTATTTTTCTCTTTTATCAACCTCTCGTTGTCGACCTTGCAGCTCTATAGTTCGATCATGAGGCTTCTCACAGTCTCAGCTAGATCTGGAGGGGTCTCTACCGCTCTCATTTTGTTAGACTCTTCGTCTCTATTGTGGAAGCCATCCCCCACTTCATGGTGCGTCACCATTCTATGCGTCTGCAGCTTTCCACGGTTTATCGCCCGCTTGTTGTGCAAGAAAAACACTTGTTGTTAGTCAACATTATATTCATTCACAATCAACGCATAATTCATATTTTTCAAATGCATACACACAATAGGAATTTTCATTCTTAACTTCGGCTTTTGATAAATGGGGTTAAGGTAGAGGGTTACTTCAAATGGAGTTTCTGCGCAACTCATTCATGAGCCCAAGCAGGCCAAGTGCTATAACCATGCTCTGATACCAATTTGACACACACCCACTACGACAACTAAGATTTTTTTTTTTTTGTCTTTTCTTTGAGGGACAGAGTCCCCGAATTTCTATGGGGCCTAGCATAGACCATCTCATCCCTTATCCTCCTCCATGTGATCGTTGGCTATGACCACAAGCCTTACCAAAAAGGCGCTTCTGACTTTCGCGATTCGTGGAATCGCGATGCAAGCGTTCCCCTGTTCTCTGTCTTTCAAAATGTCGAAACCCGAAAGGGTCTAACAGATCCTTAGCTCCTCCCTTGGGTCGCTTTTCATACGACCAGTCCTATGACCTGGTGTTATTCCTCTAAATGCTTTTGGGGTTTCATGATTTGGGGAATCGCGATGCAAGCGTTCCTCCTTTCCCTTTTGAATACCTGGGACTCAAAAGCCCGGTATCATCCAAATCTATGGTCCATATCATTGACTTGATCAACGACTCAGATTAAATCCTGACATTCTACCTTTCAGGATTTCTGGCAGGGTCTTCACTCCTATTCTTTCGATGTCCAGAACCCTGACGAATTTATACCTTTGCCACGTGTGCTCTACCAATGGACAGTCCAAATCCATTCGGGACTCCTCCTTTCTACCACAAGACCCTGTCTAGTGACCTAGGGCTCACCCACAGAGTGCGTCGGGGTTTCGTGTACCGGGATTTCGCGACTTGCGAAAATGAGGGGTCTTGCCCTTTGGTTTCCCGGGTCCCGAAACGTCGAAACCTATTCACACTAAACTGATTCGGGGTTTCATATATCGAGATTTCACGACTGGCAAAGATGAGGGGTGTTGCCCTTGGGTTTCCCGGGTGCCGAAACACCGAAACCTATTCACGCTAAACTGATTTGGTTTTTCGTATACCAGGATTTCGTGACTGGCGAAGACGAGGGGTCTTTCCCTTGGGATTCCTGGGTGCCGAAACGCTGAAACCTATTCACGCTGAACCGATTCGGGGTTTCATATACCGAGATTTGGCGACTCACGAAAATCCATGGCAGAGAGTTTCCTTACCTTTCGAAACTCCGATCCCCGAATTCCTGATATGGGAATTTATGTATGATATTAACGACTATGAGCTTCCCATGATCCAATGGTTCCATAGAGCTCTGACAGATCCTTGGATCTACGGTCCTGGATCCCATCGCTACTTGCAAAAGCTGAAGGGGTTGAGGTGTTAATGCCTACGCTCCTCCTCTAGATCCATCGGTCTTGATAGATCTGGGGTATTTCCGAAAGGATTTTGACCATTCATCTACCAAACGATGGGGCATTCTTTTTCGATAATTGGATTCACTATCCTTTCTGAGCTTGAATCACGAAATTCAACCTCTCGGAGCTTCAAACTCCCACGACTTCGCGACCTAAGAGAGCTACTCTCTCTTACATAAGGTTTCCAGACCCGGATCGCATGAACCTTCAAACAATTCTTAGGCAATTGTCCCTGATCTTAGTCGAGTCTCTGGGTAAAGTTTTAGTATGGTTCCAAGGTTTATGGGATAATTCTCGGGGAAGAGTATTCTCGAGGAGCCTTCCTAGAATATTACAAGAATCAAGCAAACAAGATGATTCTCGGTGAAGCAAACCCATGCCCCAGACTTAATCATTTGTACAGAAACCAACTATGGCATGTAAGTATACACATGCATCCATTATTTCCAGTCTAAAACACCAAGCAATCATTCCACACATAAATCATTATGGGCGTATAAACATGAGCATGTATTCATGATATACAATTCAAAATACAAGGCATAAAATACTTATTAGATCCACCAGGCGTGATGCAACTGCTGAGAGGGGTGCCCGTTTCCACCCAACCGTAGGCTCAATGACTCCAAACGGATTTACCACTAGCCACCCCCGAGCTAGACCACAATGCTTGGAGATTCAGTCTCCTACTTCCAGTTCAACGGAAGTCAAGGACGAAGGTTAGTCTCCTTCTCCTGATATAGAAAAATAATCCAGGACGAAGGTTACTATCCTTCTCATATGTTCAGAACTCCCTGTGTTTCTAGAGTTTCTCCAGTTCTCTTCCATGATCCCTGTCGCGCGCGCTCTCCCTTACCACACTTCCTCTCTTGCCTTTTCTCTGCAAGATTGCATGTGGCGTGAATTTCCCCGTCCGTGGTCAGGTCTGGGAGCTTTTATGGATGGGTGATTCACCCCATCCCCTCATTAACTCTTGAGGAGCCTCCCCACCTACCACTCTGACGGGAAATCCATTTCAGGGTTAGAGAGTTGCTTTGGTCTTTGAGCAAGTAAAAACCAGTACGGTACTGGCTCGGTGGAAGTTAACGCAACCATTCCAGGTCCCTTCCACCACCTCTCAGTAGCCATCGTGGTCTCTTTTATCACATCCCCCTCCCAGCAGTCATGCAACACATATTCATAACATAATTTACATTCATTGACCTCTTTTTTTTACAAAGGTCCATCAAATCAAACATTCACATCTTTGAGTTTGCCATAGTTCTTGGCCAATATAGTTATTTTTACAGACTGGGGGAAAGAGGGTGTTACACTGTCTCACTCCACGATACAAATGATACGTTATTATGGACCAAGAGGGACTCATCAGGGAAAATTTCAGTTAAAAATATATACTTTGCTCTTATATCTACAATGGATTACCCAATATGGCGTGGTTGGAAGGTAAATATATGGAAATGGGACATCCAACTAAAGATAAAATTATTCATATGGATGGTAGCGGAAAACAAGATTTTGTCATGAGATGCCCTTCAAAAAAAAGGATGGGAGGGTCACGGTTTTTACTATCTTTGCAAACATAGTTATGAATATATTAACCATCTTTTCATGCATTGTACATTCATAAACTCAGTTTGGGCTAGATTAACAACTTTTCTATAGATTAAAAAAACATGGGAAGGATCTACACTTAATGATTGTTTTGCTTCTTGGGTTAAGGACAAATCCGTTTCAAAAAACTTGGCTGCACTTATCTGTTGGTACATATGGCTCAAGAGAAACAAAGTTATATTTGATGAGAAATCTCCTTCAGTTTCTACAGTGGTATATAAGACACTTGGATCTCTCAACAGGCTACTCGAGTCACATAATTCTGCCTCTTTAAGAGCTTGTTCGATCATACATAAAGAAGGATTTGCTATTTCTTGTTTTGATGGGGCGACTATTTCAGGTGGCAAACTGTATGGAGTTGGTGATGTCATCAAATCTCCAGAGTCAATTGTATATAGATGGTATATCAACTGTGGGGAAGGAACAAACACAAAGGTCAAGCTTATGGGAGTTTGGGCCACTCTCACTCTTGTCAATCTTTGGTCTATCCAAAATTTACAGATACTAGGGGACTCAAAGGTAGTTATTGATTGGCTAAATCATAAAAGTAAATTACAGGGTATTGACATCGAAGGATGAAAACATAGAACAATGGAATTGACCACTTTATTTCAAGGAATTAGATTTCATCATATATACATGGAACTCAATAAGGATGCAGATCAATTATCTAAACAAGCTCTCTTGGAACTGGTAGGTAGATTAACATATTTCCAATGGGTAGGATGGGTTGGAGGTCCTCATACTCATATAAATCTTTTTGAATCTTCTCTTTGTTGAATCTGAACAAGATTACCATCCTACTGGTACTCATAACTTACAAGTTTATTTTGTTATTTTGAGGAGATGAACTATTTTAATTTGCTTGCTTTTTGAAGCTTTGCCCATTGTGATATGTAAGGAAACTATTTTGGATAGTTTTTGGGACAGAATAGTGACTAGCTGGATCTGCAGTGATTTTTTTTTATTAAGAATCTTTGAAGATGTAAAAAAAATTATACTCTAATATAATTTTAACAAAATTTCTATTGGAAAGAAAGAAGAACTAAAGTAAATTTGAATCTAAAATAGATCTCTTAAAAAAATATTAAAATAGTAAAAGTATATGCTATGTCACACTAAGTAAATTAAAGGTGTTATTTATTGAAGGTTAATCTATATTATCTCATTAATGACATTTTTCAAATAATTTTTTTTAATATAAAGTTAGGAGGTAAAAATTAAAAATAAAAATAAAAGTTTAGATTATGGAGCACAAAATGAATGATGTAGTGACAAAATATCAACATCATTTTAGTGTGTAGTTTTCCCTTTTTACAATGTCAACATATGTTTTTTATGATCATGTGAGTTAAGGTAGAGCTAAGATATTTAATATCATTCATTCTTATACTCTAAAGATTAAATTGTGTTGCTCATTATTATATTTACAAATGATTAATTTAAATATAAAGTTTACAAAACATTACATATATATTACCATTCTAGAAAAAAATAATTTTTTTATAAAAAATATATTACAATTTAAATAAAGACAATTTTAGAAAAAAATTGTTTAGCATTGTAAATTTACATATTTAAATATAATTTAAATCTATATTAATACAATATTTTGATTGATGATACGATAATTTGGATGAAGTGATTTCATACAAATATTTTGGAATTGATATTCACCAAAAGTTCAATTGGAATTATAGCATTGAGAAAAAGATTATTGGGGGATGGAAAACTTATTATGGACTTGAAAACAATTGTAAATCTGATCTTTGGAATTGGGATAAGAAGAAACTCCTCTTTGAGACTCTTGTTACACCCATTATTCTTTATGGATGTGAAGTCTGGGGCTGTAGTATCTTTAGTGAATCCTGGAGAAAGATAGAGCAATTACAAAAGAATTTTATAACATATAATCTCAAAATTAAAGGAAATAAGCTCTATCCCATCCTCCTCTTAGAAACACGCCTCTCCCCCATTGAGAGCATCGCTATGACTAGATACCTAATGTATAAGAACAAGTTAAACAACATGGAAGACAAGAGGCTTTCTAAAATTGCTTCAAAATCGAGTCATAACCACCATAAACTCAAGCGAGGATGGCATAAAGATGGCCGGTTTTGGCTAAACTATTGGGAAATCATGGAAGACACCATTTTACAGAATAAAGATACTATTAAAAAAATGGCAGAATCAAAATTTAAGGAGAAAATGTGGTGTGATAAAGAGTTAGAGGAAAAAATAAAATTAAGGTATTATAAAGATGTAATCAACCATAATCTAGAAGATCAAAATTATCTATCTATTTTGCCAAGTGTAAAAATAAAAATAAGCATTGCTAAGATAAGAACAAATTCTCACAAATTCTCACGAGCTCCATGGGATGAAAGAGTGTGTACTTTTGTGACACTAAGAAGGTTGAAGATGAAAAACACTTTCTCTTAGATTGTCCAATCTATACCCATATTAGATTTCATTTTCAAAATATTTATCACGCTACCAACCTTCCTAACCTCTTAACTCAACAAAAGTACGATGATCTTGGAAAACTTCTCTTAATGTTTTTCCACCAAACAAAATTCTAAAAAATCCCAAGTAATCACTCACCCTCTTAAAGTAGGATAGACCAATTTAGTCTTAATAAACATTAATCATCATCATCACTATTAACATAATTATTTATAAAAAAAAATGTTTAATGTTTCAAGATGACTATTTTAACATATTTATTTATAAAAAAGTTTTTTAATGTTTTAATGGGGCTATTTTTTTTAATTGAAACATTATCTTTTTTATTTTTATTCAACTTTAGTTAATACTGCCAATTGAAAAATACTGCCAATATATTTAGTCAAAATTCACCGTCTGCTTTTAGAAATTGCTCCATACAGAATTATATTGACAGGTCCTGGTGACAAGAAAAAGATTGGTTCTTTTTTTTTTTTCGAGGAAACAGCCAAATTATAAACATAATTTTTTCGTTTTACTGTTCGAGGAGCCGCCAAAAATATAAACAACACTGACCACTACACGAATCACATTTATCTGGAAATCGGTCCACTAAAAGAAATCGGCCAGTTTTTACGGAAACTGTAGAATTTGGTAGAAATTCGTTTTCAAGTTTTCGAATCCAAAAATTACCGTACGATTTGAATCGATTTTGATCAGTGGCCAAATCAAATTAATTTTCAAGTTTTCGAATTTTGCTACAGCCAAATTTGATGGGCAAGTTTTCGAATTTTGCTACTTACTAAATTTAATAATCTTGACATACTTTTTGATTCTGCATTTGATAGATGCTGTAATTGCATTTAAGTTTGATATCATCCGTTTGATCGATGCTGTAATTGCATTTAAGTTTGATATCAGCGCAGGTATTGATCCTCAGACAGTTCAAAGCATTGCTAGGGTTTTCCATCTAGGGTTTTGAACAATGTATTAGGGTTTTATACAATGTATTATGAAGTGTAACCAGGGTCTGAACTATGCTTTATCACCTTTTAACCCTCACGATCTTATAAAGTGGACGATCCAAACGAAATTCTACAGTGTCTTTCACAATATTGGATTGTGTTGCTGCTGCTGCAACACATGGCTTCCTTATTCATATCTTCCCCTCGGCACGCCAAATCGTCGTCCTCTGATGATGATGATGGGTTGCCTTTCTCCTTTTCCTCCTCCGAAGATGATGCAGAGGCGTTTCGTGATTTGAAGGACAAACAATCCCAACAGAGAAACACCTCTCTTCCATCAGAAAAGAAGAGGGCTAAGGAGACCTCAAAAAGGGAGGCGATCTCCATAGAAAAGAAGATCGAATCTGGGGCCAAGGAGAACGAATCCGGAGCCAAGACTCACAAAGAGGGGAAGTCCAAACCGTACAAAGAGAAGAAATCGATGTCCTCTAAAGAACAAGAAGAAAACCCTTCTGCCTCAAAACGCCAACGTAGCAAGAAACAGAAAAGGGCTTCACCTGCACCTGCAAATCAAGTGGACGTAGGTGTTCCCAGGGACCAGCTGCCTGCCACGGCTACTACTGAAAGAGTGTTACTTGAAGGATTTCTGGCTGATTTGAAGACTGCGGTCGCTGATGTGATCAAATACAGTCAACAGATATCTGACAGTTACAAGATCGAAATCGAGTCAATCATCAACAAAAGATTCAAAAGCAATTCCGAACAATGACATCTTTGGCTATGATATCTTGAGCAGGTATGCAGTTTTGGGATGTACCAAGTTCTGCTGAGCAATTCCGAACAATGACATCTTTAGCTATAATAGTTTGAGCAGGTATGAAATTTTGGGATGTAGCAAGTTCTGCTGAAATGTACCTAGCCTTTAATGATATCTCGAATATATACTTTATGACTGGTAGAATAGTTTGAAGTAGGTGGTGGCCTTCCTGGTAGAATAGTTTGAAGTAGGTGGTGACCTTCCTGTCTCTGTGGTGTATTAATCCCTGTGGGGCTGCTTGACGGTGGGTTGATGGCAATTCCTGGTTGAATTCATAGCTTTTTTTATTGTGAAAATGAAATTGTAAGCCCTTTGTTTTCGGCGCTCTTAATTACTGTATTTTGAAGGCAGATACATTGTACTGTTAATGTTTTTAAATACCCCGGAGCTTCATTTGCAAGATTCCATAAAAAATTGAAGAGTTTTATGTATCCTCTTCAACATGAATTTTCCTTTAAAATGCATATTCCCGTAATAGGGCCACTGCAATTTCCAGTTGTGTTTGATTATACTAATTAATTAGTTAATATTTTGTTTGTGATTTTTCTGGGTTGTAACTTGCCAGATACTTTTAATCTTGCTCATTTTGGAGAGCTCTTCACTAATCAGAGGGATGGATGCACAACGAGTTTGATTAAAATAATTTATACCATTATAGTAAAAAACTGCTCTACACTGGTGACAATATGAAAGAGAAAATATACATTTCATGAAAATTATTTTGAGAAAATATACATTTTTATGAAAATGTACAATTTGGCGATCAAATTTTCCACTGGTACATTGCAATTCTTGGGTCTCTTCGTCACTGGTACATCTATACCCACTACTAGAATTTAATTAATTGCGATAAAAAGTAGGTTATTTATAATTTTATTCTAGTAGAGTTTAAATCTTTAATATTTATTATTTTATTTTATTTTATTTTATTTTACTAGAATTTAAATTTTCCATCAAAATATTTTACTATTCTTTAATATTTTATTTGAGTAGAATTTAAATTTTCCCCTAAAATATAGTATCATTTCCTTAACTAAAATATAGTATCATTTCCTTAATATTTTATTATAGTAGAAATTAAATTTTCTAGTAAAATGTTTTTTTTTTTTTTTGACGAGAACGGTTAGGCTGTATTAAGCAGCTTTCTAGCAAGCCAGAATAAAAAAGTTACAAATCTTAAGAAGGTTGGTGACCTCTAACAGTGTTGCCAACCTTCTTGTGAATGTCTTGGGAGTCCATTCCCATTTGCTGCTTGAGCTAATTCGAGAAAATGACAAAAAATGCATACATGAATAAATTCTCACAAACTGTGGGCACAATAGAAGACAGAAGCAAAGCATTAAACTGCGGAGGATGAAATTTTCCCCTTACAAAGGGATCCAACTTTTTCTGAGAACCTAAAGAAATGTTGGAGGCCGCCTCCTTTTCTCTGCGCGCTTTGTTGGTCTTTTGCCCTCGGGTAAGGGGTGGAGACGGAACTGAGATGTCTTCAGTTTCAGAAGTTTCCACAGAGCCGCTAGATGGGACTGAAACAACCAGACCTGTAGGGGCAGGGGGCACTGGATCTGAGGCCCGAACTTCTCTCGCTGCTACTGACTCTCGGGGGATGGAATTCGGAAGGCTTTCGTCTGCCGGAGGGTTTCCCTTAGCTGTTGTTGTTTTTGGATCTAGGGCTTCGTCTTCCTTCAACGCATCAAAGCTGTTTTTATTTTCTAGAGTTGCCTTTGTTGAATGAGTGGCCTTCTGAGCCTGGGGTAGTGGATCCTTTCGCCTTGGCTGCCTTCGTCGGTTAGATACTCGCTGGAAATCATCTTCTTTGACTGGTCCCGACACCTCAGAGGCTTTGGGGCAGCGTTTTGCAAAATGACCGTAAGCATGGCACCGGAGGCACTTAAAAGGAATCTGCTCATAGTCCAGCTCTTGGATATGGCACCATTCCCCCAGGGAGAGCTTAATGGTTTCTGGGAGGCCTTCCTCGAGGTTAACCTCCACACAAATTCGGGCGCAGGTATACTGATCCCCTTTCGGCTCCACACTGTCTAGGAAACGCCCTAGCTTATTGCCGATGTCCTCCAGAGAACTTCTCCCCCTGAGATGCAAGGGAAGATGGGGTAGCTTAACCCAAACAGGGGCTGCGGTGATCTTGGCTCCGGGATTGAAGTCAAGAGTCCAGGGGGCTAAGAACAGCCCTCTTGCCCCCGTGAAATAGGGTCCAGATCTGAAAACTAGATCACGATCCTCTGTCATCGAGAAGTTGAAGACAAAAAAACCCCTGCCCACTGCGCACGTAGAGACTTTTCCTTGTATCAACGACTTCCAACGATCATCCATCCATGCCTCCACCGTTTTGGGGCTGGGCCATAACCCCGTAAACTTTCCGATGAGGGCATTTTCTGCTAGAAGAATGGCAAGATTGCATGGCTCCTCTGGAGATAGCTCCAGCGAAGGGATCTCTTCCCTCTTCTTAACAAACTTAGACGAGGAAGAAGGCTTGGATTTCGGTCCTGCCGAACGAACTAACGCTTTGAATGCTTCCAAAGAATCTTCTTCCATCTCGCAGTCGGATTTGGAGCCACTGTAGCAGGGCGCCGACCACCAGCAAACCAGAGGCGTCGTCCACTAGCAAACAAATCGCAGAGGCGTCGACCACCAGCAAACTCGCAGAGGGAGGTCGATCGCTGCTCCAAAACGCGTGAAAAAACAGACGCTCACGCCTATCCGCGGCGTATGACCTGCTGCTACAAACGAATCCGCGCCCCTGCAATCGAGAAACCAGAGGGGAGACGGCTAGGGTTTAGGCCCTAGCCGCAATGGCATTTCGACCAGTGGTGAGAAAATTGTAGATAATTCATTGTTATCGAGTGGCATGACTAATTACTCCACTTCTAGTAAAATGTCTTATTATTATAATATAAAAAGTGATATTTTCATTTAAAGTTACTTTTTTTTCGTGGACAGAGACGTCCCTTGTTCCACAAATTGTTAGCCTATGGTTTACCTTTACCAATCACTAAGTCTAAATTGTCACCTATATTTGTATTATTCATTTTGGATATTAGTAATATATCCTCAAGTGATGACTAATGAGTTAGTTAAGATTGCCTAGCCTAGTCATCATGCATGATTTTAGGATCTAGAGCAAATCTCTCTATGAGGTGGCATCACTCATTGTACTATAAATATGTAACATTGGAGTGAATAAGGAAGTGTTGGCTATTATGCCTTTTCCACCATGTTGTTGTTCTTGTCTCTAATTTATTGTGTTTAATTTCTTCAATTGGTATCAGAGTTGGTAGTGCTGGCCTGATTTCCTCACGGGAAGGCCAGGAAGGTGTGAGAGCTTAGATAGCCGATTCTCTGTACATAGGTGTGAGAGTGAAGTGCTTGTTTTATAAGTGTTTTCTATGTGTTTTGTTTGAGACGCCTGTGCACATATGTCGTTGCTTGCATCTAATGGATCTGTTGTGCAAATCGTTGTGAGAGAGAAGGGTTCAGTGGGGGTGAGGAGGAAGACGAACCCGCGGCTGGTAAAAATAACAATTCCAGGGACTTGAAATCAAGATTAAATGAAGATACCGACCATTCTTATGAGGGTTTGAGCGCAAATAAAGGTGAGAATTTTATCTCCAACGTGAAACAGCGGGCGGCTCCTGTGGGCGAGTCGGTCGTGAGAACTGCTGAAAAAATGAAGGAAACGGGCGCTCATCAGGCCCGGAAGATCCGAATCAGAAAATTCGGCAGCTCTTCATCAAGCAATTCTGGTAAGGAGATCCCCAATTCAAGCTCTTCATCGTTTGATAACTCAATCAATGTGCTCCCCAATTCGAGTTCTCAAGAGAGAAAAGAGCTGTTATCAGGGTTTGAAGTGAAGGATACTTCTTCT
>ML778090.1:26770-75813 GCA_009831015.1 Picea engelmannii | reverse complement strand
TAGTGAATCATCCAAAGCCTATAGAATCTATATCTCAGAACAACATAAGATTGAAGTCAGCAGAGATGTGACCTTCAATAAAAAGATGGATTTCAAGAAATCCATAGAAGAAACTATAGAAGAAGAAGAGTATGAAGAGACTATTAAAGAAAGCACATGTCTTCCAGAAAACCAAAATGACGAAAAGGAACAACTTGATCATCCGATGCAACCATGTGATACCATTGATTCAAAAACTGTACAGAAGACCAAGAAATGACCAGCTTGGCTTGAAGCTACCTTACAAGAAGCAGGAATACTCAAGGCCCCAAATGGGACCTTTAGAAAAAGTAAGAAGCCCAAAAGATTCTCCAATTATGCAGCATGTATGACAAAGATTATAGATGAAGAACCTACCACATTTGAAGAGGCAGTTCAGAAGAAACAATGGAAAGAAGCTATGATAGAAGAACACCAATCCATCATGAAAAATGATGTATGGGAAATTGTGCCTAGACCTAAAGAGAAATCAATAGTAATTTCAAAATGGGTATATAAGATCAAACATGCAACAAACGAAAGCGTGGATAAATATGAAGCAAGGTTCGTAGCTAGAGGGTTCTCTGAGAAGGAGGGAGAAGACTACGATGAAACATTTTCTATGGTTTCCATATACGCTTCCATTAGAGCTATCATGTCTCTTGCCGCTTCCATGGGATGGAGTTTACATCAGATGGATGTAAAGACAACCTTCCTCAATGGAGTAATCGAAGAAGAAGTATATATTGAACAACCTCAAGGGTTTGAAGTACATTCTAGAGACACTCATGTTTGCATACTAAAGAAAGCATTATATGGACTCAAGCAAGCTCCAAGAGCTTGGTATGCCAGAATACACATCTATCTAATGATACTTAGTTTCTCCAAAAGTAATGCAGATCCAAATATTTACTACAAAGTCGTGAACAACGTACCTGTGATTCTACTACTATATGTTGACGATCTATTCCTAATAGGTGAAGAGTCTCTCATCATCCAATGCAAAAGGAACTAGCTTCTGAGTTTGATATGAAAGATCTTGGTCTCATGCATTATTACTTGGCACTGTAAGTATGGTAGAAGCATGGTGAAGTATTCCTTGGAAAAGGAAAGTATGCAATAAAGATTCTTCAGAAATTTGGAATGGTGGATTGCAAATCCATGGACACTCTTATCACCACATATATAAGAAAAATAAAATATTCAGATTCTGATCCAGTAGATCTATCACTATATCGACAATTGATTGGGTCATTGATGTATTTGGTAAATACTCG
Organism: Picea engelmannii; assembly: GCA_009831015.1. Lineage (NCBI taxonomy): Eukaryota > Viridiplantae > Streptophyta > Pinopsida > Pinales > Pinaceae > Picea > Picea engelmannii. The sequence continues at coordinate 74,518 of ML778090.1, read as the reverse complement.
ACTAGATATTTGCTTTTTCATGAACACACTAAGCCAGTTCCAGGTGGAACCTAGACATGAGCATTGGACAACTGCAAAGCATGTTCTAAGGTATATTCGTGGAACACTAAACTACAGTTTAAGATATACAACATCCATCGATATATAGCTTCATGAATTCATAGATTCAGATTGGGCATGAAGTGCAGAAGACATAAAGAGTACTTTAGAGATGTGTTTCATCTTGGGCTTCGCTATGATATCTTGGGGCAGTAGGAAACATAAGTCTGTTGCACTCAACACAACAGAAGCAGAATATATCGCAGCATGTGAGACATGCACAAAAGCAATATGGTTGAGAAAGTTGATTTCTGATTTATTTGATTAGGTTCCAGATTCGACCATAATACACTGTGACAATCAGAGTTGTATAAGGCTATCAGAACACCCAATGTTTCAGGAACGATCGAAACACATTGAGATCAAATACTACTTTATTCGAGATAAGTCCATGAAGGATAAGTAAATCTCTAGTATATCCCCACAGATGAGTAGACAACATATATCCTGACAAAGCCTCTGTCCAGAATAAAGTTTGCATATTTCCAAGACAAATTGGGGATCGTGGAAATAAATCCCTTAGCTGAAAGGGAAGAAATGACTCTCCAGGTTGGGAGGGATCATTGACATATCAATGAATTGAGGACAATCATTTTCAAGTTAGAAAAATGGTCCATCTTGGGTAGTTTCTTTTCAGTTCGGAAAGTGTTTAATATTTCTGATGGACATGCATTTTCCAGTTCGAAAAATCGTCCAGATCGAACATTAATTTTTGGAATGAAAATGGTTTGATGGATTGTCGATGTACCATAGACAACGATTTCTCATTGTGGTTAACATGGGGATTGGTCTAGGACAATCTCTCTTCTTGAGGGTTACTCAAGAAGACTGGTCTGCCTTGCCGGATAATCATTCTTTCAAAGCTCACAGTTGTGATCAGTTTCAAAGAATGGTCTATTTTGGAGATTGGTGCAGGACAGTCATTTTCTTTGGAAATGGTCTGAACAATCATTCCCTAGGGTATATTCATTCTCTCTAGGTTGCACTTTGTTTAGTGCTGGAGGAATGGCCTAGATAGGTGAATGGTCCAGGTTCAACAATTAGGGATAGACATTCCGTAGGGAAGACTCATTTGCTCCAGGTTGCACTTTGTTTAGTGCCGAAGGAATGGCCCAGGATAGGGAATGGTCAAGGCTCATAAATCAATACAGATATTCTTCCTTGCTTGAGAAGAATATCCCAGATATGCCATCATTGATGTTATACTCTGAGAGCAGATGCTCTTCCAAATCTCATAGATGTGTGTGGAAGAATGGCCCAAATGACTCAGTTTATATCATAACATTGTTTATGTGTAGGTTGATATCAATTGATATGTTGGAGACTGCATGTCTTCAAATAGTAGAGATATACTACTGTGGTGGATATGTTCCATTGTTTTTTACTGTGTGTCACGGATTGAGTAGTTGTGTACTACTATGGATAAACATAGTTGTGTTCTGACAGTTGACATTGTGCCAGTTGTCATGGAGATTATCCAGTTGGATAATAATGACGGTGCTCGTGATTCTACCCATTGAATGGTATGTTTGTGCTCAAGATTATTATCATTTATACCTCCCTAACTAGGAGGGAGTGTTGATATTATGGTATCTTCGGTAGGTATCAACCTCCATTGTGACCCTTTGACAAGATTATAATATTTTGGAAGCAAGAAAAGAAGTGAATGTAACCCTAGAAGAGATTTAAGCTGAGAGAGATAATTAATATGAATTAATTAGTACCCAGAATGAGAAGTCGAACCAGGTAGCATGCCAGAGCCAGTATAAATATAGGGTGCCAGTTCTAATTTTACACACAACTCTCAAAATTACAGAGAGTCACTTTTGCACACTGCAGTCTGGCAGTCTTGTGCGCAAGTTCTAGAGAATGTGCTACCACCAGTTCTGAAGCTTATTGCTTCTATAGTTTGGGTTGGACTCTCTTATCAACTTTGGTTACTTCTTTCTTGGTGCATTAGCCTTTCTTGGCTATTGGATTTCTACCAGGGTTATTCTCTCTTTCAAGGTCAAGGTGCTTAGAGGGTGGCTTCGACCTATGGTTGGGTGACAATAGTGATATTGTCTATGGTAAAACGAGCACATTCTAACAGTAGGCACATGTGAGAAGAAAAATAAATGAGACGAAGGACAATGAAAATTAAACAATGACCAGATAGGAAGGATGTCCATCCATTTGTAGAAATACCATGTGGAAATCATGGCTAGATTGCAAGACATGAGGCTAGGAGTGATCGATGATGCTTGGGGTAGACACGTTCCCTCGGGACCCACCTTAGGCTCATAATCCATCGTAAGTTCAAATTTATTGTTGACTCCATTATGGGATAGGATGATGTTCAACCCTGTCATTGATTCTAATTTCTCCTAATGGCGCCTTGGTTGCTAAATTGGCTTGATAATCCACATGTGAATTATTAGTTATGAGGATATGGAAGGCTTGAAAAGACTCATAGGCTTCGACCTCTTGACAAACTCTTATGATGATATTTTTTATATTCATGTCTTGGGGTGGGACTCATTTTCTAATTAGATTGATGATCATCCAAGAATCGCCAAGAATGCAAGTGTCTTTAATACATTGGCTCTGGGTCAGATCCAAGCCTTTAAAAATAGCATAAGCCTCTACTTGGTTATTTGTTTCTTCTTCTATGCTCCAACAAACAGATAGAATCAATTGACCTCCTGGGGAATAAATCACCCCACCCACACCTGCCACCCCTGAGGAAACACATGTTCTCAACCATTAGGTCCATCATACTAATTATTGAAGTTATAGTAAATTATTATAGAAATTACTGTGAACCGATGATTGTGAAACTAATGGTACAAACTCATTGTTTCATCGAGTTTGGAAAAATCAAATTGATCAATCAACACGCACTTGGAAAATGATTAATCTTTTGAAGGAATATATGGATTAATTTTGTGTTTTTGCCTCTTCATTGTCTTGTTCTTCTTCTTCGTCAGGGTGCTCTGTTTGTCCACTTGGAACTTTCCGTTCTTCATCCTAGTCATTGGAAATTAGGCATACATCATCCATTGTCAACTTGTAGCTTATTGACATCCACTATTGCACAAGGTCTCTTTTGGATTAGATGTACATGTGATGCATCCATGCTTTAAAGTGCACAATATCCTGGTAAGTCTTGAAAGTATGGGCGGTGATGCACGATGTATGCTCTACGATATGCCTAATTGTGTCAAAGTATCTGTAGAATGTGACACTATTATCCTGTTGTCTCCTCCTATTTGTCGTATGCCATAAGTTTGCACAACACACAATAGCATTATTTTTTCGTTCCAAAAACTGGCAGTCATCAGGCTCCCTCCATGCGACCAATTCTATCAGAATGAGAAGCTAGGCATAGTGAAACTCAATGCCTTTCTCCTAGGCTTCCATGCAATATACCAAAAACTGATTGACCAAAAATGTGGCCCAATTCATCTAGACCCCTTCTATGCACTTCTCCACAGATGCTATCATTGCGGCCAACACCTCATCCTTGTGGCATTTCCTTAGTATTTTGCATTAGAATACCTCCATCACTAATTGAAAGAACTCATAATTTATGTTCACGATGTCCAACCTTGACTTCCCAATGAAGGTGTGGAACGTATCCTTCATACTTTCTGACAACGCTTTCTCCCCCGACTTGTTGGCGAATAGTGTTGTCGGATCCTCCCCTGCATTAAAAAAGATTCTTATCCATATAATCAATTGTGTGTCAATCAATATTGGTGGATGTAACCACATAGTCCCTCCGTGGATGCAACTCAATAACATCTTGACAAAGGTGTTTATTTCTAAACTTCTACCAAAGTGTGGGATTTCTAATAGATTTAATATTCCATATTTTTGTAATCTTATCACCCATTATTGCGGCTCGATCAGTATTGCGCCTATCTATGGTATAGTTTTGGTGCACAAATATTTCTCCCGTGCCATCTCGATAAAATTCTATACATATGTTATGTCATGGTCTGCAAATTTCAAAGAAGTGACCTTTCCTACCATGTCCCCTTCGACAATGACACCAGGTAGTATTTCTGGTGTGATCGGTGGGTACTTTCCATATGCGGGTAGTCTAACCTATGGTGTAGTGTCATTTCTTAGTGGTATGTAGTCCCTGTGAAAGCTCGGTTGCGAAGCCAAATATATGGGTGTTTCCACTAACTTTGGTGTGACCGATGGTTGTTTTTTTTGTTTGTGTGTTGTGGCTAATGGTGCCCCAAATTTTGGTGGTGCCATTGTTCTCTACAAATGATTTGTTTAATTACTCTGTGTCGGTTTTGTTTCGGCTTTGGTTCGTCTCTTGGTCTTCTCTCTATTCACACAACTCTTATCAAATGCAAATAACCTCTCGGTCGACTCTTTTCATGTTTTTTTATAATCCTTCGACAACTATGTAATTTCCTTCTCGCCCAAAGTAAATGTCTAATCTGGTTAGAGTTTGCAATCAATAATTTCCTTGTTGTAGCATTAATGCCAAATCCTTCACTGGATTCTTCCTTCAATATGCCAATCTGTCACGATCCTCGACAGTGCCTTCTATTTATGATTACACGTCTCCAGGACGTTGAGTTATTACAACTTTTTATCTATCGTGTATGTGCTTTAATGCCCTTAACGGTCTAAATGATCATGTTCATGGCTTGAATTTTTCACACACTTAACTCTCTCTATGTTATTTTTGTTATCTGTGCAACACTCCCTTTTTCTGCGCAGGTCTTGTTTCTTTATTTCCCCATACTTCTTCTTGACTACCTTTGTTTTTGTTTTTCCATTTTTTATTTGTTTTCTTCTTTTTCTACCTTTTAGTTGTTTTCTCCTTTTTGTTTATTTTTCTGTATTTTACCTCTGTACTATAGTACAAATACTATGATACATGTGTTCTTGCATAGTTCATATTAATGCACATATGGTCGACTGTCTCTATAGAGTTTCAACCAACTTCCATTCACCAATACTCCCAATACTTCTCCATTAAGTGTTTCCAAATGCGCAACATCTATCTCCATCATATACTTAATCACATATGGACCTAACCAATGCATTCATAACTTTTCTAGATGCTGCATAAATTTGATGTCATATAACAATACTAAGTCTCCTACTTGGAATCTTTTCCGCTTAATATGTCGATCATGTCATGCTTTCTCTCGTGCCTTCTGAACTTGCTAATGGAATCCTATAAGAAATCAATTTTATTTGAGTTGTATCAATTGTGCAAGTCTTTCCTCTACTATGCCAAAGTCTGAAATATCAGTTATTGTTGCAACACGTAGGCTGGGTACAATAAATTCCATTGGCATTACAACTTTTTTCCCATATACCAACCTGAACAACTATTGTTCTGTCAACTTTTTGCTTGTAGTATTATATTCCCATAAGACCGTAGGAACTCTTAAGTCCCAATCATCTCTCCCTACATTGCAGATCTTTGTCAATGCATTCTCCATAATTTTATTAAAGGCTTCTACTGTGCCATTATCCAGAGGGTGATAGGTCATGCTTCTTCGATGATGAATTTGAAACTCCTACATCAATGTTGCAATGGTTTTATTCAAGAAGTGTGTCCCTTGATCACTCAACAATATGCGTAGACATCCAAATCTTTTCACTACATTCTCGAATAGAAAGCACACAACAGTCTCTTCTTTGTAATCTGTAATTGGTGCTACTTCAGCCCATCTGGTCAAGTACTATGTTGTAGTGATTATATACCTAGCTCATGATCTTCTCACTGGTGGATTGACTGGTCCAACAAATTCTATTGCCCATTTATCAAAAGATTGCAGTGTAACTTATGGGTTCAATGACATCTAATCTCTTCTAGACGACTTTCCCACCCTTTGAAAAACATCGCATTCCTGAAAATATTCTTTAGCATCGTTGTGAAGTGTGGGCCACCATATCCATGTGCACAAAATTCTCAGCGCAATTTCTTTACCTACATAGTGTCCTCCCTCAATCCCTTCATGTGAATCTGTGAGTATCATAGGCCTTTCATGCTCTACCACACTTCATCCTAATATTCCATCTGCACCTAACTTTTATAATATTCCTGCAATTAGCCGGTAGTTCGTTGCCTTCACTGTTAGCTGGATCTTCTATGTCATTGTCATGTTAGATGGAACCATTCATGTACTTATAAACTGTACAATATCTACAAATTAGTGATCTACCATTTTGACTGCAAATAATTGTGCATCCGACAAATCGTCATCTAGATTCCCCTCATCATCTCTTGAAATTATGCGTGATAAATGATATGGTCCTGTATTCAATTTTCCTGGTTTCACAACAACCTCAAAATCATATTCCTAGAATAAAAACAAGCATCTACATATTCTCCCCCCCAACACTGGCTTGTTGACTAAGTATATTAGTGCATAATGGTCTGTATACATCTTAAAGTGATACCCCAACAAATAATGTCTAAAATTTTGTAGCATGTATACCATTGCCAATCCTTCTCGTTCTGTCGTAGTGTAGTTCTTTTATGTTGTTGACAACTTCTTGCTTGCAAAGGAAATTGAATGGTCTATGTTTCATTCTCTTGGCCGAGATAATACCGCACCTAAAGCTATGGGTGACACATCTGTTAGTGTCTATTAGTCATGTCAGTCACCAGTGATCAAATGTAATCTTTCAAGGTTATTGATAAAGTTTTAGGTTAAATTGTTATATTTTCAAATAAAATTTGATCACTTGGTTGTTGTGTCTAGGTTAGTGCTATTCTCTTCACTTTCTCATGGTCTTCATCCATCATGGTCATTTTCATAATTTCATGTCACAAGTCATTAATTGAGTTAGTGGGTCATCATTAAAGTCATAATCCCATTTCCTCTGTTTTCCCAAGATTTACCCTATCCCTTTCCCCCTTACCAGACCATGGTTTTCTATCATGAAAAATGAAATCATGGACATCTAGATAAGATCCTAAGGAAGGAAAACATAGACATCAAGAATCAAAGATAAAAAATAAGGAGGTGATTGACACGATTCTTAGGGTTTTGTGGTCATTTGTTGTACATATGGACAATTTTGCTTCAAAATACTTTTCTGACCAAATGAAGATGCATTTGCCAAAAGTGAAAGATTTTTTTGTCAATAATAAACCAAGGAACAAAAACCTCCTTCCATTTATACACAAGGGTTATGATTCAAGAAAAATTCCCAAAATACATTTGCTATAGGTGAGTTGCTGCACTTTTGGACAACTTTACTTCAAGTCCGTTTTTTAGGGGTTTGGAGCAAGGGTTTTAAATTCTTGATGAATCTATTGTGTATTAGAAATATTCAGCTTTCCAACCATACCAATTTCAACCCAAAAATCCCCTGGGAAGGTCTTCAAACACCCTTTACAAATGGCATTGCGTTTCTGTTGTATGGTCATTGCGCTTCTGTATTTTTTAGTGACCAAATTCAAACTTGAAATGTGAACAAATGACAAATTATTTTTGAAACATGGAGGAGATTTTGGTTCAAAAAATACCAAAGAACAAAAACCTCTCTCTGTTTTGTAAAATGTCTTATGGTTAGAAAGATATCTCTACATATTTGAGCCTTATTTTTTCTAAAAACACAGAAAAATTGACAATTTCGGGCATGTACAAAAACACAGCGCTAGGTCGTTGCGCTTTTCCCCACGAGCTCCAAATGATAAAAAATATATATTTTTGGAAATCCATTGAAGTTTAATTCACAAAAAATACCTGGTTTGCAAAATTAAAGCCTAGTTTTGGAGGAAAATGCAAAAAATAGGCTGAAAACTAGCTCTTTGCCACCTTTTTGAAGAGGTCACTGTGCTTTTGGAGTGATGTTGGAAAATTTGAATTTTGGGCATCTTACAAAGGTATTTTTGAAGATTTCAAGATTTGGTGGTATTCTACATTGGATAGGATACACATTCAAATAAAAAAATCAGAAAACCAAGATCAGAAGGTCCTCAAAAGTCATCATCAATTGTACGTTGCGCATCTGCAATTTGGACGCTCCGCATATGTGTAATTCCTGCGTTTTTGGAAAAACTTGCTAGTTTTGAAATGCTGAAGTCAAATTTTGTTTTTTACGTATGTAATTCGAAATGTAATGATGGTAAATGAGTTTCATGGGCCAGGGATTAACTTTTCTATGTAAATGGTGGCATTTAATGTATTCAAAAATTCAAAGATTTGTGGAGCTAAAAGGGGGGGAATATGTTTCAACCTCCCTAGTCTTTGGGTATGGTTGAGATTTTCTTGTGATTAGTTCCTAAATTGATGGATTCACCCCTTAGAGGAAGCATCTGAGTTTCTTCGCTATTTTAAACACTATTTTAAGCCAAGAAAAAGGTTGGAGTGTGTTATGTCATAGCTTAGGAGCACGTGTTGACAAATTTTTACAGAAATAATATACAGACTGCATTCATGTGTTATGTTTTGTGCTCATGTAATATTTTCTTCATGCCATCTACTCTGCTTTCTAATGTTATATCTATCTAAGTGGTTAAAGTGGAATTCATTTTGGATAATGCTCTGTTTTAATGATTTAACATTCTAAATGTTATATCTTCCAGTAAGTGAATTCAGATTCCACTGCTAATTATTTTTCCTACGTCTTCTTATAAATCACTAAAATGACATGTATTTTGATTATTTAAGCATAGCTATATTTCCTCTGTAAGTCTTTGCATCTGATCTTTTGATTTATGGTCCTAGCTCCTAGTTTTTACTTCACGGTCCAACAAAAATTAAATTTCAAAACTCCTATCTATTATTGATCTAGTCACTGAGTAGTAATTGAGCTAAGTATAGAGCCTCTCATTCTTGATTTAGCTATCAAGAGGGACCCCCCTCCAATTTTGGAAGGACTAGCTTCCTGCTCTAAAGTAGTTTTGTAGTTACCTTTTCCAACTCCTTCACATCCTTGAGAGATATGACATAGTGATAACATTTTGGTGCCACTGTCGGGAATCGAAAGCTTCATCTTCCCTGGGATAAATGACAAAGATCCAGATCTGATTGTTGATGGTGAGAAAAAGTCAGACATCAAATAGGTTGTGCATCATTCACCTGACAACTCTATTTTTATAAATCCATATCTCCACAACATTCATGGCGACTCCAATATTGAAAAATCCAAAAGTTGAATATATTCACTTGGCGACTCCAAATATTCAGAGAATATTTACAGAAAGACAAATCTCATAAAGAAAGGATGGAAAAAACACTTTTGAGAAATAAGTACTCCAATCAGATTTTTTTGCAGAATACAATTCTCTGTTGTATCAATGAGTATATCAAATGGATTTTATTTTATTTTTTGAACTTGAATGTCGATTGTAAAAATACCCAAAATTCTTCTTTGAGAGATGTATATCATTCTCCTGAAGTTGCAAGTGCATCTCTCATTTGTATAAGTTCTCAAGAACAAGCTTCAAATGATAATCATAGTCCACTTGGTACAATTTTCCTCTAAAAAGGTAGTCATGTCTGATGCCTGGTATGCTCCATTAAAACTATCGGCCCCTTTGCATGAGTTATCCTAGAATTATGGGCAAAGGATACCTAAATTTGATAACACGGGTAAGATTACATCTAGGCAACATGTCAGTAGAGTTATTGATTTTATGGATTTGGAGGAGGTCAATTATGAGGACGTGAAATTGAGGTTGTTTGCTCAGAGTCTTGTAGGAGAAGTCAAGACATGGTATAAATGTCTAGCAGCTGGAAGTATTCCTTCTTTCCAACAGTTTGAATATTTTTTCATTAACAGATGGGAGGTCAAAATAAACCCTTTTCAGATTATGGATGAATATAAGAACTTAAAGAGCTAGCCTAATGAGACAGTCCAAGGATTCTCAACCATGTTTAATAGAGTTTATAATTCCATACCTTTAGATATAAAACCTCCTCTCGGTTTGGCTATGTTCGATTTTGTTAGATGGTTTTGAGGTTGAGATTGCTTATCAACTTAGAGACAGGAACCTTGCTACTTTGGAGGACATGCATAAAGTTGTGGTTGATGTGGAAATGAATTTGTTAATAAGAAGGACTAGAATGGAAGATGAAAGGAATGAAGCAATGAAAGCGGATAGTTCCCCATTGTCGGACCATAATATGGACATATTAATGAAAACCATGGGAAGATTGATAGAAAAGTTCACACTGCAAGATTAAATAATAGCTATAAAACAAAAAATAAGATCGCCTGCTCAAGCAAATTTTGTAGAAGAAGAAGAAGTTGTTGGCCCAAATTGTTTCATTGTTGACTCATGTCGTTGTAATCTAGAATATGATAATTTTATGTATTCTCATGTGGACATTCCTGGAACTGTATTTGTAGATCAACATGAAAAAGAACAATTTTCTTTCTCAATGTTCATGGTTGATGGCATTGCTTGTGAAGTTGATTTGCCTAAGTACGATGAATATGATGATGATTTAGATGTTAATTTTTTAGAGAAACCAACATCATGTTTTCAACAATCTAAGGAAGACAGTCAACTTGCACATGTGGTTTATGACAGAGAGGAGAAATTTGATGAAAGTTCTGAATCTGGTAAGTAGTTTTGCAACTTTGACAGTGAACACAAAGAGAGTGATGAATTTGTTGATGATAATTCTTTACCTTTGTGCTATGTTGCATTTGAATTTATAAAGGAAAATTATGAACTCACCAAAGAAGAGAAGCAGTCTGAAGCTACTTTAAAATGGAAAAAACCTTCTTTGATTTTGAATGATTCAATATCTGATGAGTTCTGCAGTACTAGTGGTCCTCCTTCAGTTGTTTGTGAGCCTGAAAAAAGGGGTGAGGGATTTTTAATGAAACAACCTTTTCAATCTATATGAAGTAAAAGGTATCAACCCATGCATTCAAATTAATTTTCAGTTCATTCCCTATCTGATATTTTATGTCAAGAAGAAACTCGTCAAGACTAGGTTGTTGAAAATCCATCCACACAAATTTTGAACAACAAGGTAACATGTGATGAAAGTTGTTTATCTAGACAAGAACTTTTTTTTGTTGAAAATCATAATGATGTTCTCCCAGTTAAAGTGCATGAAGGATCAAGTCTACATGATGTTGATGTTCCTTTTGAAAGTTGTTATGAGCACTTGATCCCTCAAGAAATATGAGTATGCTATTCACGGTTTCCATTATAAGGATTCATTCTTTGAAATCCTTTTACTTCCCAAAGAAGAAGAGGTATGGTCCTTTGATGCCATGATTAAGAAATTTTTTGATGGATTTGATGATACACAAGAGAGAATAATTGAATTCGCCAATTATAATGATTTAGTCATTGGTTTCTATGATGAAGAGAAAACCAATCATGTTTTTTTTGATCCCATAGTTTTTTATTTGGATCAATTGTTCAATACGGGGTTTCGACCATATTTCAGCTATGATGACCAATTTTCAGAACACTTTGAAAATCAACCAATAAGTCATATCTTCCATGATCCCATAGTTATGTATATGGAGGAATTGTTCACTACAAAGTTCTAATTGTGTGTCTGCTGTAAGGACCAAGTTTACAATCATTTTCCATTTCCCTTATAGGTTCCAGTTTTGATTCTGCTAAAGCATAGTCAAGGAGCTCAGGTATTCGATTATCTCTTTGATTGGTTATATTGGAGATTTCATACTGCTTGAATCAAGCATTTGGTTCTCAGTTGTTAGGATAGATTGGTATGTACATAAATAAGCTTGTTGGGCAAGCATTTATTTCAACCTTCAGTTTGAGTTGCCAGTTTGTTTCAGTTGCAAAGTGTACAGTTCAGTTTTCAGGTTGCAGATTTCATTTTCAAGATTGTAGCTGCAATGAATCCATCGCCCAATGGATAAGGCATTTGTCTACAAATTTAGAGGTATGGTGTTATTGACACCTCTTACAAAGTTGCCTTCCCTAGTTGGAGCCAATGTTAGTGTCTGTTAGTGAAATCCAAAATCACTACAATCTTGGCCGGATCCACTAATAAACCTTGCTTACATACCACATGACCCAACAAAATTCCAGATGGGGCGCAAAAAGTACATTTCTTCAAATTCAGTGAAATCTGACATTGTCTACACCCATGGAAAATTAACCCGAGTACTTCTATATGGTCCTTCAACAGAATAAACACAGTCCAATAATCTAAATAAAATTCAAGGAACTTAGGAATGAAATACTTAAAGGTTGCGACAACTACTCTAGGAAAAACTATAGGTGCATTCTTCAACCCAAAAGGAATCACTGTATACCGATAACTTTCCCATTTCGTCGCAAAGGTAGTTTTATGTCTATCTTCCCGCGGAATAGAAATTTGATGATAACCTGAGAAACCATATGTGAAATAATAGGCCTCATTCCCCCTACATTCTCTAAAACTTCATCTGTAAATGGTGTCGTATATGGGTCACATAGACATGCATCATTAAACTTCCTTAGATCCATGCAGATCATAATCCCTCCAGTTTTCTTGTCCTGCACCACCATTGGAGTTATCCATTCTAATTCCTCGACTGGTTCAATGATTCCTACCTCTAGAATGTGATCTATTTCTTCCGTTACCTTCTGTTTATATCTTAGATTTGGCCTATAGGTTCATTTCCTTATTGGTTTAGCTCTTGGTTTCAAAGGGATCTTCATTTCTCCTAATTCACTAGTTAGCTCCTTCATCTCCGAGAATGTGGTTGGGAATCGATCCCGATACTCGCACAATAAATTTGCAATCTTCTCCATTGTTTCATGATTCTAATAATTTCTTGTATGCGCAAACTTTGGGTTTTCTTCCATCCCAATATTTACCTTTTGTTTCTTTAATGGTTGCACATATGCAATAAATTCAAGTTCTGGTCCTTCCACTGCGCATTCCCCCTCTGTTTCAGGGACTTGTACATTTCTGGGATCATATTCCTCCTGATCTTATTTAGTGATGTTATAACATTCTAGTAATTCATGAAAAATTATAAAGCTCCATGTGCACTATAGATGATCTAGGAGGACTTGGTGGACACCCACCTTTTCTGACTAGCTCAAAACAATTTTTTGGTAACTTCCTATTTTAAACAATTTTTTGTTTCCTGAACTTCTGGGGGCATTTTGAGGGCCTAAACGACGTTTTTTCATGATCGAGCAGAAAAATTGAGAAGAAAAAAGATGTAATGACGCATCCACATGGACATAAAATTCCTTCCCCCTACTTTTGCATATGATCTCTTTTTAGGATGCCGTTAAAATCAAGCAGAAACTGAAATAAAAGATGCGAATGTTTGGGTTTGGAAACCCTTCATAGTAGAAGAAGGGAAATGGAATCCCCAACATGCAGAATAAAGGACAGAGAAAATATGGGAAACCTCAGAACAACTAGTACAAGCCACAAGCAAATAAGGACAACGAGAAGATGAAGAAAGATACCGAGAAGTGGTGCGACTTCCATAAGATCCCTTGGCATAACACTGTTGATTGTCGCTCAAAGTAGTCATTGGTGGCTGAGGTAAAATCTTATGAATTAGATGTGGGTTCCGAATCTGAGTCAAAACAAAAAATGGGGAGACAGATCATGGACGAGGAACTCATTGCCACTGTTTCTACCACCAATATCTAGCCCGGTGAATCTGGTGAGCCAGAGGAAGGCGAGTGCCTCTTTCATTCATAGATATGGGTAAAAGGCACTATGTTGCACTTCATCGTTGATAGAAATATCCAGAAGAACATCATCTTAGTAGAGGTCGTCAAGTAGCTAGCCATGCCAACAATGTCGCACCCACAACCCTACACCATTGGTTGGCTACGTCAAGGAAGATATCTTCACATCAACCAATAGTGTTGCATGTGATATGACATTAAACTATTCAAAGATGAGGTATTGTGTGATGTTTCTCCCATTGAAGTTTGTAATGTTCTTTTGGGCCAACCTTATTTATAGAAACTTCATGTTGTATATGATTCTAGGCCTCACAGTATTATTATTACTTTGAACAGAAAATTGTACATGATTCCCGAGGTAGTCCCACCTACTTCTATTTCCTTGATCTCTACCAAGCAATGTAGGAAGGTCATTTCTCAGACTGGGAAGTTTTTCTTCTTCTTAATTCTCTCTCAAAGTGAGAAAAAGGTTGCATCCACATCCATGGCCTCTACGACCAACCTCTCCATGCAGCAAAAGCAAGTGTATAAGGTTGTGGAAGAACAAAAATGCATCTTCTCATCACTTATTGGGGTATCTCTACACTGTTAGGTCAAGCATCCCATCAATATGTCCCTCGACACACTGCTACCCAATGGGTCATTCTATCGCCGCTCTCTGCTAGAAAATGAGAAAATCAAGTGTCAGATCCAAGAACTGCTCCACAAGGGGAACACCCGACCCAACTCATCACCTTGTGGAATCCCAATTGTGTTGGTGCATAAGAAAGATGGGACTTGGTGACTCTACATTGAATATCGATCCCTAAATAAAATCACAGTCAGGTACCGATACCCAATTCCCCGAATCGATGATATCCTTTATCAACTCAAGGGAGACAAATACTTCAGTAAGATTGATCTGAAGTATGGCTACCATCAGGTCCTAATAAAACAGACAGATGTATGGAAAACTGCCTTCAAGTCAAAATAATGTCTTTTTGAATGGATGATCATGCCCTTTTGTTTGACAAATTCCCCAACAAATTTCATGAGGATGATGGACAATATCTTGCGGCCTTTCACTAATTATTTTGTGGTGGTGTATCTAGTTGAAATCCTCTTCTACTGCAAGACTTGGGTGAAACACTTGCAGTATATTCAACAAGTTCTGCACACTCTGCAACAACACAAGATGTATGCAAACTTGGAAAAATGATCCTTCGACATGGACAAGGTCTAGTACCTATGCTACATTGTTGATGTGCATGTTGTGCATGTTGATCTAGCAAGGATCCAAGTCATCCGTTACTTTCCAACCCCAACCATGCTCACTAAGCTTCGAAGCTTCTTAGGCATTGCCAATTTCTATCGCAAATTTGTGTTGGGATTTTTCCATATTGCATGGGCCCTTAGCCAAATAACTAGGGGTGGTGGTAAGGAAAAACTTGTGTGGGGCCTGTCCCAATAGAAAGAGGTCAATGATCTGAAGAATCACTTGTGATTCGCCATAGAGATTTCATTACATGACCTGCAACAACCCTTTGAGATCGAGACAGATGCTTTAGACTATGTTGTGGGTGCAATTATCACTCAACACGACCAACTCGTAGCTTATAATAGTGAGACACTATTCGAATTCATCCATAAGTACCATACTTATGACGAATAAATGTACTCCATTGTGCAACCCTAATGCCAGTAGAGGCATTACATTCTCGAGAAAGAGATAGTCATCCACACTAATCATAAGCCACTGCAGTTCATGCAAACACAAGGAAAATTGCAGAATGATCACCATCATAAGTGGTCCACATATTTGAAGAAGTTCCACCTCAACATCAAGTATAAACAAGAAGTATCAATCGAGTTGCTAATTTCCTCAGTTGACCTCCAGTCGCAACACTCACCACAATGCTTGATTCTTACGGCCACAAGACCTTTGGATGGCCCCACCTCTATGAGACAGATCCTGACTTTGCCAACACCTACAAGATGTTGGGCGCAAACACAATTGTCACTAATTTCCATCTTCAGGATGAAATATTGTGCCATATGGGCTATCTCTACGTTCCATCAAATGAGTGAGGGAAGTTGATTTGGGAATCCTACTACAGTCAGGTGGCAGGACACTTCGGCTTGGAAAAGACAATGGCAGTGCTGCAAGGACATTCTATTGGCCAAAACTTTGACATGATGTCAACAAGTATATATGGTCCTGCACTACCTATGCCATTTCTAAACCGACCACTACAAAACAAGCCCTATACACCCCTCTTCCTACTCTTGACATGCCCTGGGAATCCATCTCAATGGACTACATGTTGGGCCTTCTGTCCACCAAGTGGGGAAATGAATGTGTTTTTTTTTTTTTGTTGATCATTTTTCCAAGATGGTGATTATGGACGCATGCAGGAAGAGCATCACAACAGAGGCCACTTCCAAGCTCTTCTTTGAACGAGTGTGGGTTCACTTTGGGATACCATAAACCATTATTTCAGATCAAGACACCCAGTTCCTCAACACATTTTAGTCGAGCCTCTGGTCATTATTGGACACCAATCTAACCAAGTCCATTGCCTTCCACTCCCAGAAGGATGGTCGAACCGAGGTCGTCAACTAGATGATCGTGCACATCCTACACATGTACAATTCCAAGAACCCTCGCACTTAGGATGAGAGTCTTCCCTATTTTCAACACATCTACAATAGAGCCATACATAGCTCAACTGACCACAACTCCTTTCATGTCGGGTTGGGATTTCAACCATTGGGTCCCATGGATGTTGCACTACCCCTTGTGGCCACCTAGGTAGACTTGTTGCATGCTCCAACTAGAGTTGAAAAAGCCACCCAATCCATTGAGCGAATCCAACACATCCACCAACAGGTTCAGGATATTTTACAGAAGTTCAATGCCGACTACAAGCAACGCCATGATCAACACTGGGTGCCACACTAGTTTCAGGTGGGAGACAAAGTTTGGTTTCACTTGCAGAAAGAATGCCTTACAGAGCCTCATAGGAAGCTTCTTCCACTCTATTATGGACCCTATACCATCACCAAGGTTGTGGGTGACAATGCTTTTGAGAGAAAACTCCCCCCTTCCTTGGCTTGCACCCAATGTTCAATGTGGACCTCCTTCGGCCTTATTTCCCACCATTATTGGACACCTCAAAGATAACAGAAAAATTGACACTAGTAGATCTCAATCCTAACTGCATGGAACATGCATCCACTGACCAAATTGTGGACACATAGGTCAAGGGCACTTACCAACAGAGGATATAGCTTTACTGTGTTGTCAAAGTAGGGCATCTCCTGCACCAAGGAAAGTGGCTCACGTAGGGCCAAATTCAACAGAAATTTCCTCATATGATGGGGGAACTCAACGCAATGGATACCATTGCTTCCTAGGGGGGGAGGATTGATCCAGGAGGATCTCGGTGGCCACCCTCCTTTTCCAACCGGCTCAAAATAGTTTTTTGACAACTTAGTATTTTTAACAGTTTTTTGGTTCCTAAACTTTCGGGGCCATTTTGAGGGCCCAAATGATGTTTTTTTGCGATCATAGACTTCAATGATAGTTGAAGGATTTGATTGAGCCCCCTAAATGAAGCTCCTTGTCAATACCTTTCCAACATGCTATCGTGTTCCCTAAACGAAGATCATATGCAAAAGTTACGACCCCGGGAAGTTGATGTACTATCTTACCCCAACGAGGCATATATGATTTTTGGCACTTCATATCCTAGGGTTATGTTTTTGGATGTCTAGGGTTTTGGAATTCATTTTTATTGTAAAATTTCCTTCATAGCTTCATTGTACTCATATTCTTACGAATGAGCATAGCCGTCACATTTCTTCTCAGAGATAAGTTGCCACCATTCTAGCAAGCTTGTTTTTAGTCTGCATTTTACATTTTTCAACATATTTCTTATTTAATAGAAGTCATGTTTTACAGTATCTCTGTTATTATCACTGTGTATCCGTGTTAATATTATAAATCTGTGGTTTCATTTCATTCTTCTCATAAATCTGGATCATTAGATAGATACTACCTACATAGCCCCTTCTTTTAAAAATATATTGGTTCTGATGGCCTGCAAAGATGCATCTAGTAACAAAGATTCATGCTCAAAATTAAATGTTACCTTGAACCTTTGAGTTAGCTCATCCCAGTTTTTTGTTTCTCTATGCATTTCTAGATCGAGGTACCAATTCTTAGGAATTGTATCTAGTGTATGTATGAACCTATGCATCCATTCCTTCTTCGGTAGTGAACCTCGTGTCTTTTGACACTGTGCAATGTGCTATGTTGGATCACCTTCCCATATATATGTTTGTGAAATATACTCCACCTCGGTACTGTTATGAGGAAAATCTCTCTATGGCTAGGGGAAAACCACAACAGATGGAAATGACTGCAAAAATCAACTATATTCTCAAGTATGCTATATAAACAAATATGATAGCAAGAAAAGATAAAAGGCCTACCTCGTCCAGACATTCGATGAAGTCTACCGTTGAGCACTCGACCCAAAGCAATACACCTGCAACTAGTCCTCAACAACCAATCAACGCAAGCATATGGTGATAATATATGATGTTAGCACATTCAATAGCATAATCAATTAATGTTCATAACAAATACACCCATGGAATAATAATTCAAATATTTGCAAGATATCAATTGGACGAGAAAAGAGTATTTCTATTAAGATGTAATCAACAGAAGTGAATAAACTTTAGACTTTTGTGTCAACACGGTTCATAACCGAGAAACTAAGTTCTTTCCAGCTGGGCCTCCACCAAAGGCAAGCTCATGTAAGAGAGAAAATGGAGTTCTCACTCAACAAGGGAAGAGCTTGGGGGTTGAACACTGTGTTCAGACTTAAAAGGATAAAAGGGATGCAAACTCAATGTGAAGTGAATAATTCCTCCAGAGTAACTTTTCTCTCAAACTTGAATTCTTTCTCCTCCTTTCCATAGCTCAAAATTGGCTCATTTATAGCCTTCAAGTGGAACTGAAGGGCTGATTCAGAACATTTCCAGTATATGGAAGGCCAAGGATCATTGATATCCTGTCGTGACATGGAAACCCAACACCATTTTTAATTTATGGGCACATTTCTTGATGTATGTGGGTTGTAGTGGTGCAACCTGCATATACGCATGTTGTATAGTAGGCAAGGTGCGTATATGTGGAAAAAATGTGTTTTTAGCTCTGTGATTTGAAAAAAAGGATTAAAAGTATGCATAGGGAAATAGAAAAAGGCCTTCTGTGTAAGATTGCATGGGGTGAGGCAAATCTTGCTATAACATGTACTGAATCTAATTTGCATCAATCTTCTACATTGATGCCAGTCATCAATTCCTTCCTTGTGCGCAGTCCACCATATGGATTGAGTGGATTTAAAGACAACATCTAATTCCAACATTCTCTATTGTTCAGGTATCTACAACTGAAATGTTTGTACAAAAGTTTCTATATCAGTCAACCCATCATACTTGGGCGGGTCACGTAACTTTGTTCCAATCCAACACATTGATCGAGTAATGTGGGAACATTGCCTCCTTGATACTTTGTGCATCCTCTGTTGCTAATGTTCAATACCTTCCTCTAATTTCAACGCACATGAGTTAATACTCCTCCATCTTAGTGCACCATCTGTGATGGGGTTAACATAGTCATCCATTCATGTAATCATGTTAAACAAGTTGACAACATTATTCCATTGTGCTGGCTATATAGACATATTTTCTTCTGTCATATCCAATGACGCATTAAGCTTCAAGTCTCCTACCTCAAATATCATTTCCCTTTTCTTCAAATTAATGATTGCATGATTGTCAAAGGCCCATTCTAACCCCATTAGTGCTGGATATGGCTGACTATCATCCACTATCTCAATGACTGCAAAATCTACAATGTTGTGTACCCCATCTGTGTTCACAAGTACCCCTGTCAATCAACCTATTGGTACTATCTTGTGATGATATGTCAATCTTAACTAGATAGGGGACCAAATTATCTTGGGTTTCCCCATCATCGCCCATGTTTGCTTTGGTAAGAAATTCACATAATAACCTAAGTCTAAGATGACATTGTCCACATCATATTTTCCAATCTACGCACTTAGTCTGAACTCTCTATGGTCCTCTTCTTGTGCAACACTTGATTTACTACCCTCTGCACTGTAGGAAATTCCATTTATTTTGCCCAATGATCAATCATTTTACATAATGTATTCAATGCAGTTTCATCTTTCATCAATTCTAAACAACGTTTTAGGAATTCTCTTAAAGTACTTACCTTCTCAAAAGGTCTATCTTGGATAGTACGATCATAATCTAGCGGCATATCAACCACTGGAGGCACAAATGATGTCGATTCTACCCAATATGGTCCCAATATCTCCTTTCTTTCCTTCTTCTATGTCTCTTTTTCCTACTATGGATTAAATGTTTGCATAGGCCCTGCTAATTTTTCACCCACTACTCAACCTGTCTTCCTCCAATCACCGTGTAGACTCCTCTTCTAGATTCCCCAGGCGTGACAACTATTATTTTAGGTAGTTTGTCGAGTATCTCTACTAATATATTTTGGATGTTCTGATTTGGATTTGGATTTTGATTCCCTCTTTCTTTCCATTTCACAAGTAATCGAGGACAATCTTTCGTCGCATGATCCAGTGCTCTACAATATGTGCAGGTTGTACAGGGACTTGGGCAGTCATGATCTAAGTGTCCTGATTGATTGAAATTGTAGCATATTATTGGTCCTTGACCTCCTCTGCCATAGTTCCCTCTGCCTTGACCTCTGCCAAATCCTCCTCAGTTTCCTTGATTAAATTCTCTCTAATTGTTATACTATGGACCTCCTCCTTTTATTGCAACATTCTCCTCCTGGATTATATACATATCTGAAGTGTGCTCTCTCATTAAGTCGAATGCGTAAAATTACTTCTCTTCGTGCCCTACTAATTTTCAAAACATACATAATAAATGTCTTGGCATACTCTAGTATTTCTACAAAAATAGGCAATCATGCGGATTATGTCCCCATTTGTTACACATTTCATAGTACCATCATCCTAGTAATGGATTTGGCACTCCAGTTTCCAAATATTGCACAAAGGCGGGGAATTCATCCTTATGGTGGTCTTCCATCCTACACTTGGTGCACCAAACATGTTCTTGATTCTCCTTCCCTTTTGTATGCTCTTCCGATTGAATGGTCAAGGGAGCTAATTGTGTATGGACTTGCATCATTCCCCCACCATCTCCTACCGGAGATGCTTCCAGTGTCATTTATATCTCTAAAGCTTCAGGCTGTGACGTAGCCTTTTGTTGTATCAATGGGCCTCATATGAGTGGTAGTAATCCCGTAATAAACCATCCCTATGTTGTTGATCGAAAATCTGGAACATTAACCTACCGATAACATCTTTGAATCTCTGATCAAAGTACCATACTAACTCTGTTGTACCTGTTTGATTTCTTTCAACTCTATAATGTACAACGACTCAAATTTTGGCTTCCTGAACTCTTTCAAAAATGCTTGTGTAATTTATGATAAAGTCTTCACTTGGCTTGTAGGCGTAGTACTCTACAACTTCATATACCATACTAATGTGCAACCTCTAAATGTTGTTTCCAACTGCACAATCTTTAAATCCTCATCTTGGACATTCTTTGTATCCCAAATTGTCTCACATACAAATAGATGTTGTTATGGACCCTCTAACCCATCTCCCTAGAACTCAGGAAGTCTCAATGTGTGGTCTAATCCTGCCATATTGTTTTGCATAGTAACCCCTCTCGACGATGTTGGTTGACTGTAAACTAACGCATTGCTCCCACTGCTCTGACTTGATGCACTGCTCCCATTGCTTTGACTACTACTATTCTGACTTCCTCTACTAACTATAAGTGTTTTTGACAAATCCTTGATTGTTACCTCAGATCTTGGTGATGCACACGGGGTTGTGCATTCGACACAAGATCCAAAATCTGTAGGTATTTTTGGTTCTTCTATTATGAGACTAAACTTAGACTCTTCTTCCTCTTCTCTTGTGCATGGTACCTCTAGAATCTGGACTACTATGTAAGGTGCTCTCCACTTATGGTCACTGCAGGACTCTCCTTTCTCATCCCCAACCTTCGGCCTCTTGTACCTTCTTCCACTACGTAGTACTCCAAAATTGTCTTCTTCCTCTGATATTCCGTCTTCGTTTCTATGCATCCTCAATCTCTCCTTTCCTTGTTCATCTCTCTCTTAATTATTTACCACCTTCATACTATTCCCTGGTCATCCCCCAGTTCCCCTACGTGCGCTAAACCCCTTAGAAATCAGACTCCATCATCATTACACACCTATCATACATCAACATCTTTATCCAGGTATCCTGTCATTTCATAAACCTTCTGTGCGGACCCTTAAAGAAATCCTACTCTACAACACTATATGAATGTGTATGATCTATTGAAAATTCTGTAATATAAACCCCCCAATATACTATTCATCCAAAAATCAATTGTGTGGGAAGTATTATTGCGTACAGAATTCAATTTCCATACCAACTTAGGAGTCTAGTTACTTGGCACAGTTGTTCGATACTATCCAATATTCTCCACTAGCGTTTCCAACCACTCAATCAAAATATTTGGAAATTCTCCAAAGAAAATCTCATGCAAGTTTGTATACACATACCTTTGCATCCATTGTTCGTTGCTCATCCAAGGGTTTCTATTCTCTTTTCAAGCGAATTCTCGTTCCTTCCCTTCTAGCCATTCGATGATCTCTTTCTTAGTTTTCCTCCAAAACATTCCCTCAACTACAGATTTTGGGTCTTGGCAATGGAATCATTTGTTGGCGTGTAGTTGTAATACCCTCGGTTCAAGTTATATAACCAACAAAAACCTTCAGAGACTAGCCCTTTCGAAATCATGTGCATGCAAGCGAAGTCTCACCTGAGGTATCTACTGGGTTTGCAGGAACCAAGTTTCTACATGTGTGAGGGGATGTGAGACCATAGACATGTTCCTTATTACTTATTTACTATGTGCGCATTATCATATGTCTGTTATTCCTTGATTACTTAGGAAATGATTTTATGTAGTATTGTCATGACATTGATTGCAACATAAATTATTCACCATAACATCCATAACTACTACACAACAATCATATAGTAAACAGATATAATCTAACATGCATAACCACTTTATCCATAGACAATCACATGAACACACACATAGAGACACAAAATTAATGTGGTTCATCCAATACTTGGGCTACGTCCATAATGACTGGCTTCTTTATTATGTTTTCTATAATAATTCCAGGCTTGCGCACTGTGCTACAATAGATTCATCATGTTATTAGTCCCCACCCTACCTAGCCTCTCTACAGTGCAAGCCTCTCTCTGCAACTCTCCTTACATACTCATACATGGACTCTCCTTCTCAACTCATCACCTATTGAACCGTAACCAACGACCAATTAATCAACAAAACAACTAATTAACCAACCCCTATTCTTCCCGACCCATTACATATTTATACATGGAATTTAGGGCTTAAAACCCTACTTGTTTATCCCAAAACCCTATGACAACTCACTATGCCTCATTACAACTCATGTTGACTCGTTGTTTAGTTGTGATTTTCTTTCTTTTGCATCTGGATGCTGCTTTTTCATTCTCGACTGTCATTCTTCCTAGTTTTGTGCGGCTTTCTACTTTTGCATGTCGAACTGTTGTCCTTACTTTTCACCCACTTTATCTTCCCACTTTATTCTCTTTCTATTCACTACCAAGTATTATTTTACTGTGCACTTCAATCTTGAATGCGTCTTTACTATGCACTCCACTCCTGCCTTCTCTTCTTTCTTCTGTTGTTGCACATCTCCTCCATACTTGGGATTTTCCTCAAAACTGTATCTAAAATGCTTGTCCAACAATGCCCAAAGGAACTTCTATCGTCTATCACAACCCTAAAGTGTGGACCATCCAATTCCTTGGGTCCACATGTAGTCCAAGAACCCAAGTATATAAAAGTGAATCAATTTCTCTATGTCAGTATTGTCTACATGCATCATACTTGCAAATCAGACAGGGTCATCTATCATAAACCCCACTTTTCCTTCCTTTGTCAAGTTCCCTTCCAATCTTCTCTTAGTGAGAGATCCTAATGACTATGGTACACCCAATTTTATAAAGGGAACCAAACATGTCCGTGGTGTGCCTTATCATCATGCAAGGGCACCCAAAACTGACTCTTCGAACCATCAAGCTTCCTTCATGTCCATTCGTGTCAATCAATGACCTTCAAGGTAATTATTTGGTGGAGGTGCTCGAAGCCATTCTAGGTTAGGGACCTACAATACCCTTCTTATCTCATTGATTTTATAGCATGTCAAAGTCCCCATAGATCAATCAAGGGGCATTGGGTAGCTCTTCCACTAGCCACTTCCGGTGCATGATGTTCCCTAGCATCATTTGAAGCATAAATATTGGTCAATATAAGAATGTGACCATCCAAATCAAGAGATACCCAGAGAAGTGTATGTGAATAGTGTGAGCCCTAATCAACCACCACATCAATGAGGTAAGATGATGATGGAAAACCCTCCCTTTCCTTCACTATGTCTAAATGTGACAATTCTTTATCTCAACCATATAACAAACAAGTTAATTCTTAACATAAGCCCTATGATTTTAAATTATTACAATCAATATGATAAATCTAACCCACTAATTGAATAAAAAACTTGGCAAATGATATGTTCTTTATTAGGGTCACTCAGACCCTAGAAATTCCATGAGATGACTTTTATTGTGAAATTCCAACATCATGCATCTCCTCCTCATTAGCTTCTAGGCTAGGGAGATATTCAAAATAATTTAGGTGAATAACCATTTTTTTCAAGGGGAGCTAATATTGAATAGTACTAGGCCTAGGATTTTAAAATTAAATGCAATATTCCATACCCCATTCTCTAAATTAAAACAAGTTGTACATCCTTGGAGTATAAAGACATGCGTTAATATCTAGAATGTAAACATAAATTACTCAAGTTGGGTAAGGATAGTCTCTTTTTTATTGCTTCTAGTATTAACAATAGCCACCACAGGCTCACAACAAGTTTGGCTAGGGATTTCTAGAGGCTTGGATTAATTATTGGAACATATAAGAACATGATAAAATTAACAATATTGATAATATTAAATATTACATCCCTACTAAGTGTAAAATAAGACCTATAACGACAATGAAATTACTAGTAAGAGGAAGTTGAAAAATTACTGAGAATTTATCAATCCTAGTTGATGATCATTTCTTTTAAACATTGCGAGCTTAAAACACAAAATGAATATTGCTAAAGTTAGGATCAATACCTATGAACTTTATAGTAAATATATTCATTGGACTAACCCTAGAACACAACCTTGAGATGAATGAATTTGTCAAATTTGGATATCAATGAGGTTGAGGATAAACTTAATTCCTTTGAATGTGCCCTACCCTTACTACTATAAGATCTAACCTTACCTAGTTTCATAACTTACTTACTCTTAATGACCCACTCACTTGCAAAAACCATAATGACCTTGGCACATGCCAACGACATTGGTAATATCCAATGGAGTTAACACCTTGCGGATGATAGTTGCTTCTCTCTTCAACCATTATAAGTAAGATTATAAGTCTCAAGAAAGAGTTATTTTACTATTGGTAAGGTTTCCTAAGCAACAAACTAGTAGAAGGATAGATGTATTTTCACCCATGTTAATATGATAAAGTTACTGATAGCTCACAAAAAAAAATCTTCTTCTTCTCATATTTATATATAACTCCCATAAATTAAAGTTGAGGTGGAAGATAGTCATCATCATCACTACACACACACACTCACACACATATATATATGGGGTGGAAGATAGTCATCATCATCACTACACACACACACACACACACACACACACATAAGTTGGGCCTAGATTTGGTGGTTAAGAGGAGAAGTAGCTAACATCTCAGCCAAGGCGTTAACTCCATTTGATGTTATTGATGTCGTATGTGTGTGTGTACACACACACACAGATACACATACATACATACATACATACATACATATATACATGCATACATACAGACATACATACACACATGCACACACACACACACACATAGTGATGACGATGACTATCTTCCACCCCAACTTTAACCTTACCTAGTTTCATAACTTACTTACTCTTAGGGACCCACTCGCTTGCAAAAACCATAAGGACCTTGGTAACATCCAAAGGAGTTAATTCCTTGGGGATGATAGTTGCTTCTCCTCTCAACCACCAAAGCTAGGCCTGAGTTATATTAGTTAACGCCTTAGGGATGATAGCTGCTTCTCCTCTCAACCACCAAAGCTAGGCCCGAGTTATATTATAATATAACTCAGGCCTAACTTTGGTGGTTGAGAGGATAACCAACTATTATCCACAATATAACTCAGGCCTAGCTTTGGTGGTTGAGAGGAGAAGAAACTATCATCCCCAAGTCGTTAACTCCTTTGGATGTTACCAAGGTCCTTATGGTTTTTGCAAGCGAGTCGATCCCTAAGAGTAAGTAAGTTATGATACTAGGTAAGGTTAAAGTTGGGGTGGAAGATAGTCATCATCATCACTATATATATGTATATATGTATGTATGTATTTGTGTGTGTGTGTGTGTGTGTGTGTGTGTGTGTGTGTGTGTGTGTGTGTGTGTGTTTATCTCTCTGTGTGTGTGTATACACACACACAAAAACTTACGACATTGGTAACATCTCCTCTTAACCACCAAATCTAGGACAAACTTATATGTGTGTGTGTGTGGTGATGATGATTATCTTCCACCCCATATATATATATACCATCTGTGTGTGTGTAGTGATGATGATGATTATGTTCCACCCCAACTTTAATTTATAGGACCTATATATAAATATGAGAAGAAGAATAATCTTGTTTTGTAAGCTATCGCTAACTTTATCATATCAACATGGGTGAAAATGCATCTATCCTCCTGCTGGTTTGCTGCTTGGGAAACCATACCAACAGTAAAATAACTCTTTCTTGAGACTTACAATCTTACTTTTAGCAAAAAATAACCAGTCATTGTCTGCTAAATAACAAAAAATGAAATTCCTTTTCTCAGTAGTTTGGCCTCCTAACTTGTGCTTGGTTGGCTTAACATTGCCTATATAATAAAAACAAAAGACTAAAATACTAATCATTCATAAATTAAGTTGGTGGAGAGTTTCCATTATCCACCGGAACCTATTGGTTTCCTTCACTCGATTCATTGAGATTTAGTCCCACTGCTTTTTCAACCATAAGATATATTCTTTGGTTCACCTCCTTTGTTTGCAACTAGAGGTAATCCATTTGTAGTAGAATTTAGTTGTAGGACGCATTCCTATCTATCATAACCTTTCCCAAAAGAGTCTTCATATGCCAGTAAATATGTACTATTTTGTAGTACTTCTTATCCCTTGAGTGTGAGGAACCTATGTCGAGGATCCAACTGTTAAGCTCAACGTCGATTTCCGTGTTTGAAACCATGATTCTTTCTCTAGATTAACATCCACCTTAGTTAGTTCTACCTTTGCACATATTTTTGGTGGGGTATTGATTCTAAAAGCTTCACCAGATGAAACAACTTCATGTTGGGATCTCGACATCGAGAGTCTCCTTCATTGTTTTCTTCCCCTCCGACTAGATCCACCCATGGACATTAGACTGCACATGAGTGGTGAATCTTCTCAACTAGGAAGGGCACTTTTCTAGGGAAGTGAGGCGTGACCGAGCAATGTTTGACTCAACTTGGATGTCATGGAACAATTCAAGAAGGTTGTAGAGTCATTTATGGTGGCCTCACACCTACTATTGAATCTCTTTTCCTTCCAAACAAGGTGCATAACTCTGGGTCATGCCAAATTACGTCACCCATATCCTCTCTTCATTTTGCAGGACAATCTCCTTAACTTTACATTGGTGACCACCTAATGGGAATGAACCATAATATTGTCTATGACCACCATTGGGTATGCATGTGAGTGTGAGGGTCCAATGAGAGAGATGAGTAAAGAAGAATTAAACCTACATCGAGCTTGAACCCTTACATAGAATTAACCCCTCCTTTGCTAGTGAAATGAACCTTGACTGTTTATGCCCATTTCATATTAAATTCACACTTGTGGGAAATCACTAGATGTCCCACCACAAGGAGATTTGGAGGGTGGGAGATCATGACACATGGGTAAGAATTGCCCATGTGCATAGCATTGATTCCCCCCCTATCACCCCATTCAAGGAAGGGAATTATGTATTTTCTAGGTTTAGACATTCCTTGTTGAGAGAATCTTTTGTCTGGAGACACTAGCCTCTGTCTAGCTAATGGTGAAGTCTGATGATTCACGCATTCACTAGTTTTTTGGTCGCATGATAGAAATGGGATGG
The DNA here is from genome assembly GCA_009831015.1 of Picea engelmannii. Lineage (NCBI taxonomy): Eukaryota > Viridiplantae > Streptophyta > Pinopsida > Pinales > Pinaceae > Picea > Picea engelmannii. The sequence continues at coordinate 46,315 of ML778090.1, read as the reverse complement.
AATAATAACCTAAATCAAAGGGAGGAGATATTGGAGCCTTTCAATACCACCCTCTAATCTATATCATCTTGATATTTTCATTACGGCGGAGTCGCCTTGCATCTTTTCAAGCATCCAAATGATGACCATGGAGTCTCCTTCCACAATATGTTTGTTGTATCCTTCTTTGATTTCTATGTTGAGGCCTCGCTAAAGTGCATTTAGTTATGCTACATTTTTTGCATATGTGCCCAGGTTCTCTACATAAACCCTCATGATAATCCCCTTGATGTTTCTAAAATCTCCTCCCAGGCCTATGAACCCCAAGTTCCCTTTTGAAGCCCCATGGAAGTTGAGTTTGACAAATCTTGCTGGAGGGGGGTTCCAATTGGTTGGATATTGAGGGGTTGATCTAAAATTAGATCTGTAAGTGGATTTTTGATGGAAGCCCAAGGAATGAAGAATATTGGAGTCAGTATTGGTACATTCTTTTTCCCCAAAATATCCTCTTTGTTATGGAGCCATCTCCACCAAGTTTTTTCTCTAAGGAATGCATTGAGATTTTTTGGATCCCTCAGTCCCAACCACCCAGCTTGTTTGGGCCTACAAATATTTTCCTAGCTTACTAGGGCCCATTTGTTTTAATTTTTGTCTCCTTCCTAGAGGAAAGAGCATTGAATATTGCACACTACTTTAAGTATAAATTTAGGAGCTGCCAAAGCTGAGAAGAGGTAAAGAGGAATTGCTTGTAGAATTTTTTTTAGGAGAACCAGGTGGCTTGGACGATTCAGGAAGTGGATGGTCTAGTTGGATAGTTTATTCTCCATCCATACCAAGAGATATTCCCAATTGCAGTTTCGAAGGGAATTTTCCAACAATGGCGCTATGAGGTACTTAGAGGGCAAGGAGCATCTTTGGAAACCAAGAATTTTGGAAATGTTATTTTGAATAACAATACGAGTATTAAAGAAAAATATCTGTGACTTACCTATTAAAGTTTGAGTAACTTCGAAAGATATTGTTATTATCAAATATTGTATTAAACCAAGGAAAAACCCTAAAGAAAAATATTATGTTATATTTGTAAATTCGGCTCTATTGTGCCTTTGTAAAAGTTGGCCCTATTGTGCCTTGACAAAAGTCAATTGTAAATTAGAAAGGGTAAAGTGTACAAGTCGGTCTTGACCTAATTTTGGGTGGGCCAAATTGTATTAATAAGAGGCTAGGCACCTAACTTGGAGAAGACACAAAACAAGCTCTCTCACACAAGTAAAGGTGTGCAATTCTGAGGAGGAGACACAACTACAAAGGAAGGGTGTTCTGGTAAAGGTTTTGGTTATCTGTTGGAGAACTATCTTGGTATAGTGGTGCGATACCCTATTCTGGTTAGGGTTTCTAGTTTATCTTCTTTTTGGTGAGATCTCTCTTGAGAGAGACATTGTACTTGTTGAAGAATCTATATTGAATAAGCTTTGTTGGATTTTCTCTCCCACGAGGGTTTCCCAAGATAAATCTTGTGTATACTGTGGATGTCTTTATTTCAGTGTTTCTTATGCATGCAGTTATTGTTTTAACAGTATAAAGTTAAATAATATTGAACACACTTAACTTCTTAAGAGAAATTTTAACATGGTGTCAAAGAGGGCTTGAAAGAATCCATTTGCACAGTCTAGAAGAACTCACTGGGGAAATCAATATTGTAGAAAGACTCTCCTGTCCATAGTGCATCTTTCATTGGGTTTAGATTATTAGTTTGACAAAGTTTTGAAAACTACAATTGGTGTTGCAACTGCTGCAACTGTAGACAATTGCACAAAACCCTAGAAGGTGATTTCTCCCACTTTCTAGAGGGTGTTGTTCAAATTAAAACCACCAAGGAGCTCGCCTAAGGAGGGCACAACTTTCCCTCGGAGCATAAATCCAAAATTCACATTTTGAAAAATTAGGGTTTCCTCATAAACCCTATATTAGGATGTCTTGGTAGCTGCAGATTGAAGTTGGAGCTGAACACCTTGGCATAAGCACTCTCTGGTAAGTACAAAACCCTTCTTTGATTTTTTTTTATTTTTCTTATTATATTTTCGTTCAAGGTCAAGATGGCTCCCAATACCAAGCTTGATGAGAAGCTTGAGGGTGTTGATAACTTCTGAGTATGGAAGTATAGAGTGATACTCATTCTAGAAGAGAATGATCCAAAATATTTTGTCAAAGAAGAAGTTCCAAAACCAGACGAAGATGAGGCAAAGGCAAAGCACAAAAATAACCTAGTTAAGGAAAAAAAAATCATTGCTGCTTCTATCAAGGATCATTTGATATTCCATGTCTCATCATTGAAAAATCCCAAGAAAATGTTTTATGCTTTATCCCAATTATATGAATGAAAGAATATCAACCGAAATATGATCTTGAGGGCACAACTCAAGAATGTGAAGATGCAAAGTTCAAAAATTATTCAATCCTACTTCACAAGGGTGTCCCAAATCAAAACAAATATTGAAGCCATTGGAGACTCAATTGAAGAAGTAAAATTTGTAATGACCACATTGAATGGTCTCCCTGGATCTTGGGAATCATTCATTCATGGTATATGTTCTAGAATAAGGCTAACAAGGTTTAGCGGACTATGGGAGGATTGTACTTAGGAAGAAGCTAGATTGGAAGCAAGAGAAGAGAAACTAGGTAATGAAGAAAATCAAGATCTAGTAGCTCATACAAGAAGAGAAAAGATAAAGAAGGAAGCTCATTCACACAAGAAGCCTCATGGATTACAAAAGACATGTAAGTTTAAGAAGGATTCTCAAATTACAGATGCTACATCATTCAAAAGATGGGATACATTACAATAAATTTTCCCAACTCTAAAGGTCAAGTCAGAAAAGGAAAGTATAAAAGACATGATTCTCATATCATAGAAGATGATGAACATGATCATGCAAAAACCAAAGAATATGACTCAAGCGAAGAATATGTATTGATCTCATCTATTACAAGTACAATGGTGCTTCTAATCATAGATGGAAGTGACATATGGCTTATTGATAATGGTGCTTCTAATCACATGGCAAGTTATAAGGATTTTCTTTCAGCATTAGTTCAAAAAGATTCACCTCACAAGGTGAAGCTCGATGATGACTATCAGTATCCCATTAAAGGAGTAGGAGAAGCATCTTAGAAATTGGATTCTAGAAAGCCTATGAAGATGAAGGATTTTTTGTATGTACCTATTTTGAAGAAGAATCTCCTTTCTATCTCGGCTTTGGATGAGAAAGGATTCATAGTTTCTTTCATTGATGGTGAATTCCTCATGTGGCCAAGAGGAAAATCTATTGATGATGTTGTAGTGATTGGTGTCCAAGAAGGATGCCTATACAAGTTAAAGGGACATTCAGTTTCAACTTTATTGCATAGTACAGTTACTCCAAGTGAGCTATAACATAGAATATTTTCTCACATACATTACAAAGCACTACCTATCGTGAGCAAAATGGTGACATGTTTTCCCGATATCCAAGTAAACCACGAAGGTATATGCAAGGGATGCACACAAGTTAAGCACATGAAGAAACCATTTCCAAGCAATGATAGCAAAGCCAAAGGAGCCGTAGACATTATAAATTTAGACATGTGTGGACCGATGTTAGTCACTTCACTTAGAAGGTATGAATTGTTGATATTATGGTAGCTGTGGGAGGTATTTTCATCCATGTGTAGACCTGATGAGAATAGAAGACTCCAGGAAGAAAGAGAAACCCTAATGAGTTGGCTAATAACCCTAGAATACTTGTTGGCTCAAGAAGATAATATGTATTAGGTTATTAGCCTCCAAGAGAAGAAGTTGGCCAGAAGAATTAATATATACTGAACAGACAAGTACTCAGAAGGAGAAGTCAACCCCAGTAAGTCTACCAGAACCACTATAAATACAGGATGTCAATCTCTCATTTGACACATCTCAGCAGTTGCAGAGAGCCAGTTCTGTGCAGTACAGTTGCAGTCTTGTGCACAGGTTTGGAGGAGAGTTGATGGTGCAGTTGTTGCAGCTAGCAGTTACGTTTTGGCTTGGACTATCTCTTGGCTAGGGTTTGGACTATCTTATCAGCTCTTATTGGCACACTATCCTTGGGGAAAGGTGTGCTACCCTTTGTTTGGCTATCTAGCCTAGGGTTTGCTTCCAGAATGATTCTTTGTTAAGGTTAAGGTGCTCATAGGGTGGCTTCGACCTATGGTTGGGTGAAAAGGGTATTGTCAATGGTAAAACAAGCACACATATTTCATATTCTAATAGGTTATGGGCCCACACCTCCTTCATTCAGTCTAAATGTTGGAAGGAAACATAGCCGCTAGGATATTGAGCTCGCTAAGGAATTTCCGCTAGGGTTACTAGCAGAAGCAGCTTCTAAGACACTGCAGCTAGGGTTACTAGCAGGTGTAGTTGCAGAAACCCTAACCCTATTGTTGAGACACCTTAAGTGAATGGATTGACCTAATCTCCGGATAGATCAGTGAGCGCTAGCCTAACACATCTCCTGATACTCTCAGCAAGAAAAGACGTGAAGTTTGAGTTTATGGTCAAATCTAGGGTTTGATCAAGTCAAACAAGCCATGACTTATTCTATGAAGTCAGAGAACAAGTTAGATGGAGCCTATAACTTCAGAGCATGGAAGACGAGGATTGACCTCATCCTTGCCAAGAATAAAGTGTTGGATATCGTGAAAGGAAAGATCGTGAAGCCAGAGTTTGAAGAAGGAAAAGAGAAGGAACCACAAAACGTTACAGCTATGGAGAAGTTCAAAGATAGTGACATCAATTCCATGAGTATCATAGTGGATTCCATAAAATACCACTTGATACCCTACATCTCTGATCTTGACTCATCGAAGAAGATGTACGATGCCCTAACAAACCTCTTCTCAGTCAGAAACATTGGACAAGTAATGAGTCTGAAGAATGAGCTTCGTGACATGAAGATGAATGATGATGACAACATAACATCATACTTTGTGATAATTTCTCAGTTAAGATACCAAATACAAGATATTGAAGAGATCATCTCAGAAAAGGAGTTGGTAAACATAGTACTCAATGGTCTTCCCAAGACGTGGGATGCATTTTCCGCAAGCATGAACAGAAGAAAGGAGTATCCAACATTTGAAGAACTTTGGACTTTTTGTGCTCAAGAAGAATCAAGGATCAATGCAAAAGAGAAGCCCCAAAAGAAGTATGATGATCAAGCCTTCACAGCAAGATTCAAGAACTTCAGGAAAAAAAAGGAAGTTTGGTTCAAGGAGGAAGACAAATCAAGAGAAAGACATTTAAGAAATACAATGCTTCAACTGTCGAAAGTATGGTCACTACAAGAATCATTGTCCCGAGCTAAAGAAAAGGAAGGAGAAACACGAAGCATCAATTTACAAAGAAAAGGAACCTACAAAGAAGACTAAGCAGGATGGAAGAGACCTCTTTTTCTAAAGGTAACAAAACTCTTCTTATTTCTTGTACATATATTGTTTGCATCGTCTTTGTACATATCTTGTATATCTATCTCTTGGAAGATAATGTGTTCCAAGAAGAACTATACCTATGGAAGAACAACAAGATATGAATGGATATCATTAGATAATACACATGAAAGGATGAAATAAAAATCATGTGGAAGCTATTGCAAGATAAGACGAATCAATCATGAAGAGACTTAGAAGAAGCAAAGACAGAAAGACGTCAACAATCGAGAGGAAATTGGAAAAAGACTTATGACGTTTTGTAGAAGACAACAAGATGGAAGCGTGGACTCTGTTAGACCAGATAGACAATTATATATTGCAGAAGACAATAAGGATGCAAATAGAAGCATGGACTCTGTTAGATGGAGGGAGCCGATTATATGCACTCATACTTGTTCTAGTAAACCAGACATATCTCTACATAAGTCATTATATCATCCACAACATCCATGAGTTGGATTTCTACATCAGATGAATGCAAAAAATGTTCTCCAGAGAAATTGAATAAAGAGCATATGAAGAGAAATCTCAAGACTTTGAGGCATACCAGAAAGAGACCCTTGTATGCAGATAGAAGAAGATAACTTGGTGGAGAACCTCCAATGCACAACAGAAGAATGGTGAAGATTTTCTATAACATCAAGATGATTACTCAGTAGATCAGATCTCATGATGAAAGAAGAAATGCCACATGGATATGTTCCAGTTTTCCAGCAATGATATACTCTATGGTTTAGATCTACATGAAGCCTTCACAGAAAATCAGTGTTCCAGACTAAAGTACATTTAAAATAAAGCATTACATTGTCCATGATGAAAGTCCAAAAAGGAGAAAGTGGCTCTCCAATACATATCTCCACAGATGAGCAGATAAGCAGACATTTTGGTAAAGATTCTATTCAAGATGAAAGAGTTTGCGTACTCAAGTTGGAGCTCATGGAAATAACTTCCTTATTGAAAAATAAAGAGATGACTCCCAGGTTGGGAGGGAGCACTAGAAATATTATTGAAGACATTCATTGAAAAATAGTCCATCTTGGACAGATGATTTCCTGTTCGGAAATTGGATTGAGATTTCTGACGGACAACAATTTCCCATTGTGGTTAACATGGGAAATGGTCCAGATTGTTGATGTATCATAGACAACAACTTCCCATTGTGGTTAACATGGGGAGTGGTCTAGGGAAGTCTCTCTTCTTGAGGGTTACTCAAGAAGACTGACCTACCTCATCGAACAACGATTTCTCATTGTAGTTAACATGAGGAATGGTCTGTTTTGGAGGTTGATGCGGGACAATATTTTCCTCTTATGGTTAATAGAGAAAATGGTTTGGACAGTCATTCCTTAGGGTTTATACATTCTCTCCAGGGTGCACTTTGATTAGTGTAGGAGGAATGGCCCAGGGTGGGGAATGGTTTAGGCTCAACAATCAGGGACATGCATTCATTAGGGTTTATACATTCTCTCCAAGGTGCACTTTGATTAGTCTAGGAGGAATGGCCCAGGGTGGGGAATGGTCCAGGCTCAGCAATCAGGGACATGCATTCCTTAGGGTTTAAACATTCTCTCCAGGGTGCAATTTGATTAATGTAAGAAGAATGGCCCAGGGTGGGGAATGGTCCAGGTTAAGAAGATAGGACAATTATTCTTCCTTGCTTGAGAAGAATAGTCCATATATCTCATTGTTCTACTCTGAGGGAAGATATTCTTTCATATCTCACAGACGTGAGTGAAAGATTGGACCAGATGATTCATTTTATATCATAACATTGTTTCTGTGCAGGTTGGTATCAAATGATTGTTATGAAGACTGTATGATAGTAGATGTATACTATTGTGGTCGATGTGTTCCACTGTCTGTGACTATACGTTGTTGATCAAGTACTTGTGTGTTACTTGGTGTGGTAGTGTACCACTGGATTGTAGTTATGTACTAATATGGATAGACACAGTTTTGTTCTATTTTGTTCTAATTTCCTTGAAGACTATCAACAGTTTATTGGAAATAATTATCAGCCAGATGAATGATGAACATAGATTTTCTAGACAGAAAATGGTTCAGAACATTTACTCTTCTAGATTAGAAGAATGGCTCTTGTATCACTCTGTGGAGTGAGAATCATGTCTGATTACTCAGATCGAGTATGGTTTCAAGAGATGATGCAGCTGATGATGATGATGGTGATGGTGCTCATGATCTAGTCTATATAACTATGTTGATTCTACCGAGTGAATGGTATGTTTTTCACTCAAAGACCATTACCTATAATACCTCCCTAGCTAGGAGGGAGTGTTGATATTATGGTACCTGTGGGAGGTATTTACCTCCACGTGTAAACCTGACAAGAATAGAAGACTCTGGGAAGCAAGAGAAACCCTAATGAGTTGGCTAATAACCCTAGAAGACTTGTCGGCTCAAGAAGATAATATGTATTAGGTTATTAGCCTCCAAGAGAAGAAGTCGACCAGAAGAATTAATATATATTGAAAAGACAGGTACCTAGAAGGAGAATTCGGCCTCAGTAAGTCTGCTAGAACCATTATAAATATAGGGCATCGATCTCTCATTTGACACATCTCAGTAGTTGCAGAGAGTCAGTTCTACGCAGTGCAGTTGCAGTCTTGTGCACAGGTTTGGAGGAGAGTTGTTGGTGCAGCTAGCAATCATGTTTTGGCTTGGACTATCTCTTGGCTAGGGTTTGGACTATCTGATCAGCTCTTGTTGGTTCGCTATCCTTGGGGAAAGGTGCGCTACCCTTTGTTTGGCTATCTAGCCTAGGGTTTGCTTCCGAAATGATTCATTGTCAAGGTTAAGGTGATCAGAGGGTGTCTTAGGCATATGGTTGGGTGACAAGGGTATTTTTAATGGTAAAACAAGAACACATATTTCATATTCTAACATGAATACTATGCTTCATTTATTGATGATTTCTCACATAAAACTTGGATTTAATTTTTGAAAGTTAAAATGAAGTATTCAACAAGTTAAAAGAATTCAAGGCACTTGTTGAAAACCCGATTGAAAAGAAGATAAATATATTAAGGTTAGATAATGGAGGATAATTCACATCAGATGAATTCAAGGCATTCTACAAGGAAGTTGGGATTAAGATGGAGCTCTCTACTCCCTACAATCCTCAACAGAATGGTGTGGCAGAAAGAAAGAACTGAACAATCATGGAAGTAGTAAAGGCCATGATTCATGATCAAGACTTACTAATGCACCTATGGACAGAAGCATCCAGGCCCACTGTATATGTGCAAAACATAAGTCCCCACCATGTACTTGCTAAAAAGATACTAGAATAAATGTTATAGGTGAAAATCTAGAGGTCAACAACCTAAAGATATTTGGTTGTTCAGTATATGTGCATGTCCCCAATAACAAGAGATTGAAGTTGGACCCTTCATGAAAGAAGGGTATATTTATTGGATACTGTGAGACATCGAAGGCATACATATTTTACATCCTTGGTCACCAACATATTGAGACGAGAAAAGATGTCACATTTGATGAGGATGCAACCTTCAGTAGATCAAGGCAACATCATACAAATGAGATCTATGATGAGGAGCCTGAAGCTCCTAGAGTTGCATATATAGATGCAGGTGATGATGTTATACTAGAAGATCATGATATGGAAGAACCACAAAAACTTGAAGATTCATCTCAAGAGATGAATACTAAGAAGAGAAGACCAACTTAGGCTCGAGAAATTATTTAGGATGTTGATAAGTATGGTGCTCCAAGTGGATCCTTCAAAGAAAGAAAGAGACAATGATCATACTCTAGTTATGTGGCATTGTTAAGTGACATTATTGATGATGAGCCTACTAGTTATGAAGAGGCTACAGAGAAGAAAGAATGGAAGGATATCATGATTGAAGAGTACCAGTCCATTCTAAAAAATGATGTTTGGTATGTGGTTTTGAGACCGAAAGAGAAGAAAATGGTAAGTTCCATGTGGATTTACAAGACGAAAAATTCAACAAATGGAAGTATCGATAAGTACAAGGCAAGGTTTGTGGCATGTGGTTTCTCCTAGAAAGAAGGAATAGATTATGAGGAGATATTTTCCCCTGTGGAAAGATGCACTTCAATTAGAGATATATATGCAATAACTACAGTAAATAAGTGGAAGGTACATTAGATGGACGTGAAGAAATTTTTTCTAAACGGTGTAATAGAAGAGGAAGTGTATGTGGAGCAGCCATAAGGTTTTTAGACACATGAAAGTAGGACACATGTGTTCATATTGAAGAAAGCCTTGTATGGATTAAAGCAAGCACCCTAAGCATGGTATGTTAGAATTGAAAGTTTCTTGATGAGCTTGGGATTTACCAAGAGTAAAGCAGATTCCAACATGTACTAAAAGGTTGTGGATGGTGGACCAGTGATCTTACTATTGTATGTGGATGACCTGTTTTGATAGGAGACAAGAATCTCATCACTGATAGTAAGAGGAATCTTGTTACAGAGTTGAGATGAAATACCTAGGCATGATGCACTATTTATTAGGTCTAGAGGTATGGAAAAGACCAAGTGAGATTTTCCTTAACCAAGGAAAATATACTATTGATATTTTGAATTGATTCAGAATGATGGATTGTAAGGCAATGCCTACACCGATGGTGAAAAATCTGAAGTTATTGAATGATACATATTCAAAGACAGTGTATTCCACCATGTATAGACAGATGATTGGTTCATCGATGTAATTAAATAACACGAGGTTGTATACATTTTTTTCAGTGAACACATTGAGTCAGTATATGGTTGATTTGAGACGTGTTCACTTGATTTCAAAAAAACATGTGATGAGGTACCTGAAAGGTACAATTGATTATGGACTAAGATATGCTTCAAATCATGAGATAAGCCTACAAGGCTTTACTGATTAAGATTAGGTCGGTAGTGTTGTAGACCGAAAGAGTACATATGGAAGTTGCTTCAGTATGGGATTATCTATGATCTCATGGTTCAGTAGGAAAAAGACTAGTGTGGCGCTCAGTACGGCTGAGGCAGAGTACATAGCAACATGTTCAACTAGAAATGGAAAAGTGTGTCTTTATAAGCTTCTTGCATGATTGTTTGATCTCGAGTTAGAAGCGACTTGTATCTGGTGTACAACCAGAGTTGTGTGAAGTTGATAGAGAACCCAGTGTTTCATGACAATTCCAATCATATCGATAAGAAGCACCATTATATTATAGATATGGTACAAGAGGGAGCAGTGAATCTCTAGTATGTCACTACAAATGTGTAGATAGAATACATGTTGACCAAGCCTCTGTCGAGAGTAAAGTTTGTGTACTTCGGAGACAAGCTTGGTGTGATCTAGAAGGACATCCCTAGTAAGAGAGAGTGATGAGTTACATATGTGATTCCAGAGAAGTAGCTTCAACATGTGGCAGTAGAAGCATGTAGTCATTCATGGGCACATTACTGACTATGGCACCAGTCAACATGATCTCACACAAGATCAGTAGATGCCATGCCTTCGGGGCTAGTTAGTTACCCATGTTTTCAATTTGGTGGGACAACCTGTGTGGTTGGAGGTGTTTCCTAGCCCTGAGCTAGATGGGTAGTGTGTGTGCACTACATCGCCTAATCCATGTGATTATATGTCTAGTCATTGTGGACCAATTGCCTAGTGTGTCAACCATAGGTTACTAGTTCCTTGTGAACTAGATGCCAGATTCTGTGTGAGTTGGAAAGTTACTAGTTCTTTATGAACTAGATGTCAGAGTCTATGTGAGTTGATGAGTTACTAGTTCCTTGTGGACTAGATGCTAGGTTTTGTGTGAGTTGGGGAGTTACTAGTTCTTTATGAACTAGATGTCAAATTCTATGTGAGCTAGTTCCTTATGGACTAGATGCCAGATTCTGTGTGAGATGGTGAGTTAAATCCTCGTGATGACATAAAGCCTGGATGGATGATGAGACCTTGGATGCTCACATTGTTACAAAACTTCTTCAATATATATTCATGGAAATTCAACAAGTCAATGGTCAAGTGTACAGAAGCGTAGAAGAAATCGTGATGATCGTGCTAGAATAATACCTTCCTTGCTAAGAGGAAGAGTTGAAGTTTGAGTAGCTTCAAAAGATATTCTTATTATCAAATATTGTATTAAACCAAGACAAAACCCTAAAGAAGAAAATTATGTTATATTTGTAAATTCGGCCCTATTGTGCCTTTGTAAAAGTCGACCCTATTGTGCCTTTGTAAAATTCAACCCTATTGTGCCTTGGAAAAAGTCAATTGTAAATTAGAAAGGGTAAAGTGTACAAGTTGGCCCTGACCTAATAATGGGTGGGTTAAATTGTATTTATAAGAGACTATATGCCTCACTTGGAGAAAACACAACACAAGCTCACTCACATAAGTAAAGGTGCGCAAGTCCGAGGAGGAGGCACAACTACAAATGAAGGGTGCTCTGGTAAAGGTTTTGGTTATCTGTATTAAATTTAGAGATTATATTAATTTATTTTCAATTTAATAGACAATAATAGCATAATCAGGATCACTAAGAGAAACACAATCACAAGTTACACAACATTTTATCTAGGGAAACCCTCATGGGGGAGAAAACCCAACCAAAACTTCCTTAATATAGATTGCCAATACAATGCCAAGATAAAAGACCAAACACTAGAGAATATCCAAGACTCAGCAATGGACGTCTCTCTTCTCCTTCTTATAACTACAACTTCCTTCAAAACTTGTGCACTAGATGAGTGACTTGAGTGAATGAGTGAATGAGGCGCTATCCTCTCTTATTTATACTAGCTAAGGAGCGATAGGGTTGTGTATCTTCATTAGTTAGGACCGACTTCTTCAACTAGTCGTTAAAACCACTTTAATTATCCCTAGGGGCCAACTTCTCAATTAGCATCATATAAACATGGTTTGACCAATCCACAATAGGGGATTTGGTCATACATAAGTCATGACATCATCAATCCACAAAAGGGGATTGATCTATAAGATAATAACTCAATTATAATTAGAATATACTTCGCAGTTACAATATTTCAAAACTCCCCTTAACAAGAAGGGTATTCTACAACATCATCAGGAGAGAGAGAGGGAAACAACATCATCAACATCTGGAACATTGACTGGCATATCTATAAATCATCGAAATTTTTTCTCATAATCAATGTCATCATCATTCATAGCATGTATTTGGAATAACATCATCATCATCATTCATAACATGGAGCTATAATCTGAAACATCAACATCAGTTAGTATAAAACTATAACAACAACATCAACAACACTAGGTTGGTACAAAAACATAATCAACAACATGAGGTTGGAGAAACAAAATCATCAACAACACAAGGTTGGAGCAACAACATCATCAAAAAAACGAGATTGGAACAACAACATCATCAACAACACGAGGTTGGAGCAACAACATCATCATCATATAGAAACATAATGAGGCAGGTGCAACAAAAACATTTTGTGGTACTTTGACAGACCCTAAGGATCTGCCCAAGAATCGTAAGATTCCCTAGGATATAAAATCATAACATAGCTACCACGTGATACTTTGACAGACCATCCTTAACGGACCTTCGGGATCTGCCCAAGAATCAAAATATTCCCTAGGATATAAAATCCTAACGGAGCTACCACTACTGACCACGGTTGGCATATACATGCATAGGTACTCTGACAGGCCATCCTTGTCGGACCTTCGAGATCTGTCTAGGGATGATCAGTCCCCTAGGATATTAAATCCTAACTGAGCTACCCGTTGTTGGTCAAGATACCATAGTATCATCAACATCACTCCCCCTTTCGAGGGAGGTCCTTTTGGAATATACCAATCTTGTCTCGAAAGTATTCAAACTTTACACGAGACAAAGGCTTGGTCAACACATCTACAATCTACTCATTTGTGCCAACATATTGGATCTTTACAACTCCCCTCTGCACCATATCACGAATATAGTGATACCAAATTTCTATGTGCTTCAACTTATCATGGAACATAGGGTTCTCCGACATCTTTATCCAACTCTGGTTATCATATAGAATCATGGTGGCTTCCATCTCTAGATTGAATAGACCTGTCAACAACTTCCGAAGTCATATGGCTTCACAACTGGAGGAACATGGAACAATGTATTATGCTTCTACTGTGCTGAGAGCAATATTGGATTGCTTCCTTCTCTGCCATGAAGTCATGGATGAACCCAGACTAAAATAACATCTCGAAGTGCTCTTTTTGTCAGAAACACTTCCAGCCCAATATAAATCAGTATAACCAACCAGTATGAAGTCATGATCTCCATTATAATAGAGATCAAAGTCCAATGTACCCTTAAGGTATCTCATCACATGTTTTGCAGCAACAAGGTGAACACGTCTGGGATCTACCAGATATTGACTCAAGGTGTTTACAACAAAACATATATCTGGCATGGTATTCCTCAGATACATAAACGATTCAATGATCTGTCTGTACAATGTAGTATCAACCAATTCCGACGAAATATTAGTCGGGAGCTTCAACTTTGTTTCCATGGGTGTGTTCACGACTTTACATTCCAACATATCAAACCTCTTTAGTATTTCAACTGCATACTTCCCTTGGTTAAGGAATATCTTCTTTGGGCTCTGCCAAACTTCAACACCTAAGAAATAGTGCATCAGGCCCAGGTCTTTCATCTCAAATTTTGCAGCGAGATTCTTCTTACAATCAATTATGAGCTTTTCTTCTCCAATTAAGAATAATTCATCCACATACAACAACAGTATAACTGGCTCGTCATTCATAACCTTAAAGTAAATGTTAGAATCATATTTACTCTTGGTAAATCCCAAGCTCATTAGGAAACTGTAAATTCTTCCATACCAATCTCTAAGAGCTTGCTTCAACCCGTACAAATCCTTCTTCAACCTCCAGACATGAGTCTTTCTATATTCAACTTCAAACCCTTGTGGTTGTTCTATATACACTTCTTCTTCAATAATACCATTTAAGAAGGTTATTTTCAAATCCATCTAGTGTTACTTCCACTTCATCTTGGTTGCAAGAGATATGATGGTTCTGATAGAAGTGTATATGGCTACATGAGCAAACTTCTCTTCATAATCAATGCCTTCCTTTTGAGAAATATCACAAGATAAAAACCTTGCTTTATGTTTTTCAATACTTCCATCTGCAACATGTTTTATCTTGTATAACCATTTCGAAGATACCACATCTTTGTTCTTCGGTCTGGGAACTATTCCCCATACATCATTCTTTATAATGGATTGGCATTCTTCTGTCTTGGCATCCACCCATTATTTCTTCTGAATGGATTCTTCAAAGAGAGTAGGCTCCTTTTCTATTATATCACACATCAAAGCCATGTAATTGGAGAAGGGCTTACGTTTCTTGATTTGTCTCATGGTTCCTTCTAGGGCACCATAATTCTCTCCATCTTGAATAAGCTCCCTTTCCCAGGCTAGATTTCTCTTGTGAGAGATCGTCATTTGGGGAGGTTATTGAGATTATGTCATATCATGATCTTCTGGAATCTCATCATCAGGGGTATTTGTAACTTCCCTCATTGGTTCTCCAACTTTGGGAGCTACAGGTTCTTCTTCATATACTTCTTCAAGTTGGCATCTCCTTGATTTCTTGAGTGTTGCATCTGCATCAAAGGTTACATCTATGTTGATCTCAATATGATGGTAACTTGGTATGTAAATTCCGAATTCCTTAGAGACCTCATAATATCCAACAAATATTCCCTTATTTCCTGAAGGGTCCAACTTGGTTCTCCTTTCTTTCGGAATGTGTACAAACACTGGACAACCAAATATCTTGAGATGGATTACTTTTGGCTTCTTTCCGAAGAACATTTCTTCGGGGGTTTTGAATCCAAGTGCACTATGGGATAAAAAATTTTGGACATACATTGTTGTTCTTGTTGCTTCAACCCATAAGTGCATTGGAAGATCTTGATCATGGATCATAGTATTGACCGCTTCCATTATTGTTTTATTCTTTCTTTTTGCTACACCATTTTGCTAAGGATTATATGGAGTGATGAGCTCCCTCTTAATCCCAACATATATGCAAAATATTACAAATTATTTTGAGGTGTATTATCCTCCATTATCTGACCTGAGTATCTTGGTTTTTTTTTCAAAGAGATTCTCGATCAAAGCTTTGAATTCCTTGAATTTTCCAAACACTTCATTTTTTTATTTCAAGAAATAAACCCCAAGTCTTGCGAGAATAATCATAAATAAATGACACATAGTATACATACCCACTGAGAGAGGTTGATGGAATTGGGCCACACACATCTAAGTGTATGAGCTCCAAGATTCCTTCTTCTTTACTGTCGCTCTTTAGGAAAGGATTCTATATGTTCTTTCCTTGTGCACATCCCTTGCACACACCTTCATGATGAACCTTGAATTCTGGTAGACCTATAACTAACTTTCTTACATATGGTAAGGATTTGTAGTTTATGTGAGCAAGTATTATATGCCAAAGTTCACATGGTATCTCAGTGGAGTGAGTCAAGGCTGCATCTGAGTGACCTTTTAATTTATACATTCCACCTTCTTCTGTTCCAATAACAATTGCATCTTATATGGATTTTCCTTTAGGCCACATAAGAACTTGACCATCTATGAATGCAACCCTAAATACTTTGTTATCTAAAGTTGAGATAGAAAGTAAATTCTTTGTCAAACCTGGTACATATAGTACATCATTCAGTTTCATCGGGGTCCCTTAATCAAGTTTGTAGGTGGATTCTCCCACTCCTTTGATAGGGTATTGGTAATCATCTATGAGTGTAACTTTATAGGGAAGTTCTTTTCTGCAAGGCTAGAGATAATGTCTCTCTGACCTGTCATGTGCTTAGAGGCACCATTTTCTATGAGCCAAGTATCCTCTCCAGGTTACAAATATCCTGAGAGAGCAGAAAATAAAACATAATCCCCAATCTCTTCTTTAGTCAACGTTGTGGCTGGCTCATCATATTCAATTGCATGGGCATGATGTATTTTGTTATTTCTTCTCTTGTATTCTTCCCTTCTGGCAGGACAATTCTTAGCAATATGTCCCATCTTATCACAATGATAAAATTGATAAGAGGAGAAATATTTTTCTCTTCTTTGTCCTTTCTGAAATTTCTGGAATCTCCTTAGAGGGCGAGATTCTTTATGGAAATGGGTGAATCTCTTTGCGGAGTGAAATTAATTATGGTGGTGAGTATCCTTTTGGAAATGAGACCTTTTCCTTCCTCCTTTAGCATGATCAACTAGGGCTTGATCTTCATCTCTTAATAGTACCTCTTCTCAATTAGCTACTCTTGCTTCTTCTTGAACAGATTCCTCCCAAAGACTGTCAAATTGGAGTTTCTCCTTTCTTGCATAGATAGTTTGGATGAAGGCATCCCAAGGTCTTGTGAGACCATTAAGAGTTGTCATTGTGAGTTCATATTCATATAGGTTGTCTCCAATTTCTTTTAGATGTTCCTTGAATTGACAAATCCTAGAGAAATAGTCATGCACTATTTCTCTTGCATCTTTGTATTCTTGAGTTGGGTTCTCAAGTTAATCTTCCGGTTAATGTTCTTTCCTTCATACATTATGGTTAGGGAATCAAACATATCTTTTAGATAGTTCTTAGAGGCCATTTGAGGGATCAAGTGATCTTTAATAGAGTCTGTAATGATTCTTTTGGCCCTAACCATATCCTTCTTGTAATTTTCTTTAGCTGCATCTTCTGTGGGTTTTGGTACATTTTCCTTTATGAATTTTGCAAGGTCATTCTCTTCAAGAATGAGTGAAATCCTATACTTCCAACACAAAAAATTTCCACACCTTCTAACTTGTCAACAAGCTTGGTTCTTGCAGACATTTTGACCTGGAGCTGGGAAAATGACCAAAAATTGAAAGTCCTCAGAAATTGAATCTGAACTTATGAGGAGGTGCACTAGCCTGAGGCAAGTAGGTTGGTGTAGTCTGTTTTCATAAAATCCAAATTTTACCCCTTGAAACTAAGCCTGCGCAAATCTAGACTTATACTTCTAGTATTGATATCATGGTAGCTACGAGAGGCATTTAACTCCACGTGTGAACCTGACGAGAATAGAATACTCCAAGAAGCAAGAAGAAACCTAAATGACTTGGCTAATAACCCTAGGCGACTTGTCGGCTCAAGAATATAATTTATATTAGGTTATTAGCCTCCAAGAGAAGAAGTCAGACAATAATAATAATAATAATAATATATTGAACAGATAAGAACCCAAAAGGAGAAGTCGGCCCCAGTAATTCTGCTAGAACCACTATAAATACAGGGCACCAATCTCTCATTTGACACATCTCAACAGTTGCAGAGAGCCAGTTCTGCGTAGTGCAGTTGTAGTCTTGTGTGCAGGTTTGGAGGAGAGCTACTGGTGCAGCTAGCAATTACAATTTGGCTTGGACTATATCTTGGCTAGGGTTTGGACTATCTGATCAGCTCTTGTTGATGCATTATTCTTGGGGAAAGGTGTGCTACCGTTTGTATGGCTATCTAGCCTAGGGTTTGCTTCTAGAATGATTCTCTGTCAAGGTTAAGGTGCTCGGAGGGTGGCTTTGGCCTATGGTTGGGTGACAAGGGTATTGTCAATGGTAAAACGAGCACACATCTTTCATATTCTAACAGGTTATGGGCCCACCCCTCCTTCATTCATTCTAAACACTGGAAGGAAACATAGCCGCTAGGATATTGAGCTCACTAAGGAACTGCCACTAGGTTTACTAGCAAAAGCATCTTCCAAGACACTATCGCTAGGGTTACTAGCAGGAGCAGTTGCAGAAACCCTAATCCTCTTGTTGAGGAACCTTAAGTGAAGAGATTGACCTAATCTCTGGACAGATCAATGCGCTCTAGCCTAGCACATCTCCTAATACTCTCAGTAAGCCAAGACATGAAGTTTGAGTTTGTGGTCAAATCTAGGGTTTGACCAAGTCAAAGCAGCCATGACTTATTCTATGAAGTCAAAGAACAAATTAGATGGAGCGTCTAACTTCAGATTGTGGAAGGCAAGGATTGACCTCATCCTTGCCAAGAATAAAGTGTTGGATATTGTGAAAGGAAAGATCATGGAGCCAGAGTTTGAAGAAGGAAAAGAGAAGGAACCATAAAATGTTGCAGCTATGGAGAAGTTAAAAGACAATGATATCAATGCTATGAGTATCATAGTGGAATCTATAAAAGACCACTTGATACCCTACATCTCCCATCTTGACTCATCAAAGAAGATGTACGATGCCCTAACAAATCTCTTCTCAGTGAGAAACATTGGACAAGTAATGAGTCTGAAGAATGAGCTCCGTGACATGATGAATGATGACGACAGCATACCATCATACTTTGTGAGAATCTCTTAGTTAAGATATCAACTACAAGCTATTGAAGAGATCATCTCAGAGAAGGAGTTGGTAAACATAGTACTCAATAGTATTCCCAAGACGTGGGATGCATTTTCCGCAAGCATGAACACAAGAAAGGAGTATCTGACATTTGAAGAACTTTGGACTTGTTGTGATCAAGAAGAATCAAGGATCAGTGCAAAAGAGAAACCCCAAAAGAAGTACAATGATCAAGCCTTCACAACAAGATTCAAGAACTTCAGGAACAAAAGGAAGTTTGGTCCAAGGAGGAAGCCAAATCAAGAGAAAGACATTTTAGAAGTACAATGCTTCAACTGTCGAAAGTATGGTCACTACAAGAATCATTGTCCCGAGATAAAGAAAAGGAAGGAGAAACATGAAGCATCAATTGCCGAAGAAAAGGAACTTAGAAAGAAGACTAAGCAGGATGGAAGAGACTTCTTCTTCTAAAAGTAACAAAACTCTTCTTATTTCTTGAACATATCTTGTTTGCATCATCTTTGTACATATCTTCTATATCTATCTCTTGGAATATAATGTGTTCCAAGAAGAACTATACCTATGGAAGAACAACAAGATAAGAATGGATATCATTAGATAAATACACATGAAAGGATGAAATACAAATCATGTGGAAGCTAT
>ML778090.1:0-26670 GCA_009831015.1 Picea engelmannii | reverse complement strand
AACTATCATCCGCAAGGTGTTAACTCCATTGGATATTACCAATGTCGTTGGCATGTGCCAAGGTCATTATGGTTTTTGCAAGTGAGTGGGTCATTAAGAGTAAGTAAGTTATGAAACTAGGTAAGGTTAGATCTTATAGTAGTAAGGGTAGGGCACATTCAAAGGAATTAAGTTTATCCTCAACCTCATTGATATCCAAATTTGACAAATTCATTCATCTCAAGGTTGTGTTCTAGGGTTAGTCCAATGAATATATTTACTATAAAGTTCATAGGTATTGATCCTAACTTTAGCAATATTCATTTTGTGTTTTAAGCTCGCAATGTTTAAAAGAAATGATCATCAACTAGGATTGATAAATTCTCAGTAATTTTTCAACTTCCTCTTACTAGTAATTTCATTGTCGTTATAGGTCTTATTTTACACTTAGTAGGGATGTAATATTTAATATTATCAATATTGTTAATTTTATCATGTTCTTATATGTTCCAATAATTAATCCAAGCCTCTAGAAATCCCTAGCCAAACTTGTTGTGAGCCTGTGGTGGCTATTGTTAATACTAGAAGCAATAAAAAAGAGACTATCCTTACCCAACTTGAGTAATTTATGTTTACATTCTAGATATTAACGCATGTCTTTATACTCCAAGGATGTACAACTTGTTTTAATTTAGAGAATGGGGTATGGAATATTGCATTTAATTTTAAAATCCTAGGCCTAGTACTATTCAATATTAGCTCCCCTTGAAAAAAATGGTTATTCACCTAAATTATTTTGAATATCTCCCTAGCCTAGAAGCTAATGAGGAGGAGATGCATGATGTTGGAATTTCACAATAAAAGTCATCTCATGGAATTTCTAGGGTCTGAGTGACCCTAATAAAGAACATATCATTTGCCAAGTTTTTTATTCAATTAGTGGGTTAGATTTATCATATTGATTGTAATAATTTAAAATCATAGGGCTTATGTTAAGAATTAACTTGTTTGTTATATGGTTGAGATAAAGAATTGTCACATTTAGACATAGTGAAGGAAAGGGAGGGTTTTCCATCATCATCTTACCTCATTGATGTGGTGGTTGATTAGGGCTCACACTATTCACATACACTTCTCTGGGTATCTCTTGATTTGGATGGTCACATTCTTATATTGACCAATATTTATGCTTCAAATGATGCTAGGGAACATCATGCACCGGAAGTGGCTAGTGGAAGAGCTACCCAATGCCCCTTGATTGATCTATGGGGACTTTGACATGCTATAAAATCAATGAGATAAGAAGGGTATTGTAGGTCCCTAACCTAGAATGGCTTCGAGCACCTCCACCAAATAATTACCTTGAAGGTCATTGATTGACACGAATGGACATGAAGGAAGCTTGATGGTTCGAAGAGTCAGTTTTGGGTGCCCTTGCATGATGATAAGGCACACCACGGACATGTTTGGTTCCCTTTATAAAATTGGGTGTACCATAGTCATTAGGATCTCTCACTAAGAGAAGATTGGAAGGGAACTTGACAAAGGAAGGAAAAGTGGGGTTTATGATAGATGACCCTGTCTGATTTGCAAGTATGATGCATGTAGACAATACTGACATAGAGAAATTGATTCACTTTTATATACTTGGGTTCTTGGACTACATGTGGACCCAAGGAATTGGATGGTCCACACTTTAGGGTTGTGATAGACGATAGAAGTTCCTTTGGGCATTGTTGGACAAGCATTTTAGATACAGTTTTGAGGAAAATCCCAAGTATGGAGGAGATGTGCAACAACAGAAGAAAGAAGAGAAGGCAGGAGTGGAGTGCATAGTAAAGACGCATTCAAGATTGAAGTGCACAGTAAAATAATACTTGGTAGTGAATAGAAAGAGAATAAAGTGGGAAGATAAAGTGGGTGAAAAGTAAGGACAACAGTTCGACATGCAAAAGTAGAAAGCCGCACAAAACTAGGAAGAATGACAGTCGAGAATGAAAAAGCAGCATCCAGATGCAAAAGAAAGAAAATCACAACTAAACAACGAGTCAACATGAGTTGTAATGAGGCATAGTGAGTTGTCATAGGGTTTTGGGATAAACAAGTAGGGTTTTAAGCCCTAAATTCCATGTATAAATATGTAATGGGTCGGGAAGAATAGGGGTTGGTTAATTAGTTGTTTTGTTGATTAATTGGTCGTTGGTTACGGTTCAATAGGTGATGAGTTGAGAAGGAGAGTCCATGTATGAGTATGTAAGGAGAGTTGCAGAGAGAGGCTTGCACTGTAGAGAGGCTAGGTAGGGTGGGGACTAATAACATGATGAATCTATTGTAGCACAGTGCGCAAGCCTGGAATTATTATAGAAAACATAATAAAGAAGCCAGTCATTATGGACGTAGCCCAAGTATTGGATGAACCACATTAATTTTGTGTCTCTATGTGTGTGTTCATGTGATTGTCTATGGATAAAGTGGTTATGCATGTTAGATTATATCTGTTTACTATATGATTGTTGTGTAGTAGTTATGGATGTTATGGTGAATAATTTATGTTGCAATCAATGTCATGACAATACTACATAAAATCATTTCCTAAGTAATCAAGGAATAACAGACATATGATAATGCGCACATAGTAAATAAGTAATAAGGAACATGTCTATGGTCTCACATCCCCTCACACATGTAGAAACTTGGTTCCTGCAAACCCAGTAGATACCTCAGGTGAGACTTCGCTTGCATGCACATGATTTCGAAAGGGCTAGTCTCTGAAGGTTTTTGTTGGTTATATAACTTGAACCGAGGGTATTACAACTACACGCCAACAAATGATTCCATTGCCAAGACCCAAAATCTGTAGTTGAGGGAATGTTTTGGAGGAAAACTAAGAAAGAGATCATCGAATGGCTAGAAGGGAAGGAACGAGAATTCGCTTGAAAAGAGAATAGAAACCCTTGGATGAGCAACGAACAATGGATGCAAAGGTATGTGTATACAAACTTGCATGAGATTTTCTTTGGAGAATTTCCAAATATTTTGATTGAGTGGTTGGAAACGCTAGTGGAGAATATTGGATAGTATCGAACAACTGTGCCAAGTAACTAGACTCCTAAGTTGGTATGGAAATTGAATTCTGTACGCAATAATACTTCCCACACAATTGATTTTTGGATGAATAGTATATTGGGGGGTTTATATTACAGAATTTTCAATAGATCATACACATTCATATAGTGTTGTAGAGTAGGATTTCTTTAAGGGTCCGCACAGAAGGTTTATGAAATGACAGGATACCTGGATAAAGATGTTGATGTATGATAGGTGTGTAATGATGATGGAGTCTGATTTCTAAGGGGTTTAGCGCACGTAGGGGAACTGGGGGATGACCAGGGAATAGTATGAAGGTGGTAAATAATTAAGAGAGAGATGAACAAGGAAAGGAGAGATTGAGGATGCATAGAAACGAAGACGGAATATCAGAGGAAGAAGACAATTTTGGAGTACTACGTAGTGGAAGAAGGTACAAGAGGCCGAAGGTTGGGGATGAGAAAGGAGAGTCCTGCAGTGACCATAAGTGGAGAGCACCTTACATAGTAGTCCAGATTCTAGAGGTACCATGCACAAGAGAAGAGGAAGAAGAGTCTAAGTTTAGTCTCATAATAGAAGAACCAAAAATACCTACAGATTTTGGATCTTGTGTCGAATGCACAACCCCGTGTGCATCACCAAGATCTGAGGTAACAATCAAGGATTTGTCAAAAACACTTATAGTTAGTAGAGGAAGTCAGAATAGTAGTAGTCAAAGCAATGGGAGCAGTGCATCAAGTCAGAGCAGTGGGAGCAATGCGTTAGTTTACAGTCAACCAACATCGTCGAGAGGGGTTACTATGCAAAACAATATGGCAGGATTAGACCACACATTGAGACTTCCTGAGTTCTAGGGAGATGGGTTAGAGGGTCCATAACAACATCTATTTGTATGTGAGACAATTTGGGATACAAAGAATGTCCAAGATGAGGATTTAAAGATTGTGCAGTTGGAAACAACATTTAGAGGTTGCACATTAGTATGGTATATGAAGTTGTAGAGTACTACGCCTACAAGCCAAGTGAAGACTTTATCATAAATTACACAAGCATTTTTGAAAGAGTTCAGGAAGCCAAAATTTGAGTCGTTGTACATTATAGAGTTGAAAGAAATCAAACAGGTACAACAGAGTTAGTATGGTACTTTGATCAGAGATTCAAAGATGTTATCGGTAGGTTAATGTTCCAGATTTTCGATCAACAACATAGGGATGGTTTATTACGGGATTACTACCACTCATATGAGGCCCATTGATACAACAAAAGGCTACGTCACAGCCTGAAGCTTTAGAGATATAAATGACACTGGAAGCATCTCCGGTAGGAGATGGTGGGGGAATGATGCAAGTCCATACACAATTAGCTCCCTTGACCATTCAATCGGAAGAGCATACAAAAGGGAAGGAGAATCAAGAACATGTTTGGTGCACCAAGTGTAGGATGGAAGACCACCATAAGGATGAATTCCCCGCCTTTGTGCAATATTTGGAAACTGGAGTGCCAAATCCATTACTAGGATGATGGTACTATGAAATGTGTAACAAATGGGGACATAATCCGCATGATTGCCTATTTTTGTAGAAATACTAGAGTATGCCAAGACATTTATTATGTATGTTTTGAAAATTAGTAGGGCACGAAGAGAAGTAATTTTACGCATTCGACTTAATGAGAGAGCACACTTCAGATATGTATATAATCCAGGAGGAGAATGTTGCAATAAAAGGAGGAGGTCCATAGTATAACAATTAGAGAGAATTTAATCAAGGAAACTGAGGAGGATTTGGCAGAGGTCAAGGCAGAGGGAACTATGGCAGAGGAGGTCAAGGACCAATAATATGCTACAATTTCAATCAATCAGGACACTTAGATCATGACTGCCCAAGTCCCTGTACAACCTGCACATATTGTAGAGCACTGGATCATGCGACGAAAGATTGTCCTCGATTACTTGTGAAATGGAAAGAAAGAGGGAATCAAAATCCAAATCCAAATCAGAACATCCAAAATATATTAGTAGAGATACTCGACAAACTACCTAAAATAATAGTTGTCACGCCTGGGGAATCTAGAAGAGGAGTCTACACGGTGATTGGAGGAAGACAGGTTGAGTAGTGGGTGAAAAATTAGCAGGGCCTATGCAAACATTTAATCCATAGTAGGAAAAAGAGACATAGAAGAAGGAAAGAAAGGAGATATTGGGACCATATTGGGTAGAATCGACATCATTTGTGCCTCCAGTGGTTGATATGCCGCTAGATTATGATCGTACTATCCAAGATAGACCTTTTGAGAAGGTAAGTACTTTAAGAGAATTCCTAAAACGTTGTTTAGAATTGATGAAAGATGAAACTGCATTGAATACATTATGTAAAATGATTGATCATTGGGCAAAATAAATGGAATTTCCTACAGTGCAGAGGGTAGTAAATCAAGTGTTGCACAAGAAGAGGACCATAGAGAGTTCAGACTAAGTGCGTAGATTGGAAAATATGATGTGGACAATGTCATCTTAGACTTAGGTTATTATGTGAATTTCTTACCAAAGCAAACATGGGCGATGATGGGGAAACCCAAGATAATTTGGTCCCCTATCTAGTTAAGATTGACATATCATCACAAGATAGTACCAATAGGTTGATTGACAGGGGTACTTGTGAACACAGATGGGGTACACAACATTGTAGATTTTGCAGTCATTGAGATAGTGGATGATAGTCAGCCATATCCAGCACTAATGGGGTTAGAATGGGCCTTTGACAATCATGCAATCATTAATTTGAAGAAAAGGGAAATGATATTTGAGGTAGGAGACTTGAAGCTTAATGCGTCATTGGATATGACAGAAGAAAATATGTCTATATAGCCAGCACAATGGAATAATGTTGTCAACTTGTTTAACATGATTACATGAATGGATGACTATGTTAACCCCATCACAGATGGTGCACTAAGATGGAGGAGTATTAACTCATGTGCGTTGAAATTAGAGGAAGGTATTGAACATTAGCAACAGAGGATGCACAAAGTATCAAGGAGGCAATGTTCCCACATTACTCGATCAATGTGTTGGATTGGAACAAAGTTACGTGACCCGCCCAAGTATGATGGGTTGACTGATATAGAAACTTTTGTACAAACATTTCAGTTGTAGATACCTGAACAATAGAGAATGTTGGAA
Organism: Picea engelmannii; assembly: GCA_009831015.1. Taxonomy (NCBI): domain Eukaryota; kingdom Viridiplantae; phylum Streptophyta; class Pinopsida; order Pinales; family Pinaceae; genus Picea; species Picea engelmannii. The sequence continues at coordinate 20,423 of ML778090.1, read as the reverse complement.
TTAGATGTTGTCTTTAAATCCACTCAATCCATATGGTGGACTGCGCACAAGGAAGGAATTGATGACTGGCATCAATGTAGAAGATTGATGCAAATTAGATTCAGTACATGTTATAGCAAGATTTGCCTCACCCCATGCAATCTTACACAGAAGGCCTTTTTCTATTTCCCTATGCATACTTTTAATCCTTTTTTTCAAATCACAGAGCTAAAAACACATTTTTTCCACATATACGCACCTTGCCTACTATACAACATGCGTATATGCAGGTTGCACCACTACAACCCACATACATCAAGAAATGTGCCCATAAATTAAAAATGGTGTTGGGTTTCCATGTCACGACAGGATATCAATGATCCTTGGCCTTCCATATACTGGAAATGTTCTGAATCAGCCCTTCAGTTCCACTTGAAGGCTATAAATGAGCCAATTTTGAGCTATGGAAAGGAGGAGAAAGAATTCAAGTTTGAGAGAAAAGTTACTCTGGAGGAATTATTCACTTCACATTGAGTTTGCATCCCTTTTATCCTTTTAAGTCTGAACACAGTGTTCAACCCCCAAGCTCTTCCCTTGTTGAGTGAGAACTCCATTTTCTCTCTTACATGAGCTTGCCTTTGGTGGAGGCCCAGCTGGAAAGAACTTAGTTTCTCGGTTATGAACCGTGTTGACACAAAAGTCTAAAGTTTATTCACTTCTGTTGATTACATCTTAATAGAAATACTCTTTTCTCGTCCAATTGATATCTTGCAAATATTTGAATTATTATTCCATGGGTGTATTTGTTATGAACATTAATTGATTATGCTATTGAATGTGCTAACATCATATATTATCACCATATGCTTGCGTTGATTGGTTGTTGAGGACTAGTTGCAGGTGTATTGCTTTGGGTCGAGTGCTCAACGGTAGACTTCATCGAATGTCTGGACGAGGTAGGCCTTTTATCTTTTCTTGCTATCATATTTGTTTATATAGCATACTTGAGAATATAGTTGATTTTTGCAGTCATTTCCATCTGTTGTGGTTTTCCCCTAGCCATAGAGAGATTTTCCTCATAACAGTACCGAGGTGGAGTATATTTCACAAACATATATATGGGAAGGTGATCCAACATAGCACATTGCACAGTGTCAAAAGACACGAGGTTCACTACCGAAGAAGGAATGGATGCATAGGTTCATACATACACTAGATACAATTCCTAAGAATTGGTACCTCGATCTAGAAATGCATAGAGAAACAACAAACTGGGATGAGCTAACTCAAAGGTTCAAGGTAACATTTAATTTTGAGCATGAATCTTTGTTACTAGATGCAGCTTTGCAGGCCATCAGAACCAATATATTTTTAGAAGGAGCTATGTAGGTAGTATCTGTCTAATGATCCAGATTTATGAGAAGAACGAAATGAAACCACAGATTTATAATATTAACATGGATACACAGTGATAATAACAGAGATACCGTAAAACATGACTTCTATTAAATAAGAAATATGTTGAAAAATGTAAAATGCAGACTAAAAACAAGCTTGCTAGAATGGTGGCAACTTATCTCTGAGAAGAAATGTGACGACTATGCTCATTCGTAAGAATATGAGTACAATTAAGCTATGAAGGAAATTTTACAATAAAAATGAATTCCAAAACCCTAGACATCCAAAAAAATAACCCTAGGAGATGAAGTGCCAAAAATCATATATGCCCCGTTGGGGTAAGATAGTACATCAACTTCCCGGGGTCGTAACTTTTGCATATGATCTTCGTTTAGGGAACACGATAGCACGTTGGAAAGGTATTGACAAGGATCTTCATTTAGGGGGCTCAATCAAATCCTTCAACTATCATTGAAGTCTATGATCGCAAAAAAACATCATTTGGGCCCTCAAAAAGGCCCCGGAAGTTTAGGAACCAAAAAACTGTTAAAAATACTAAGTTGTCAAAAAACTATTTTGAGCCAGTTGGAAAAGGTGGGTGGCCACTGAGATCCTCCTGGATCAATCCTCCCCCCCTAGGAAGCAATGGTATCCATTGCGTTGAGTTCCCCCATCATATGAGGAAATTTCTGTTGAATTTGGCCCTAGGTGAGCCACTTTCCTTGGTGCAGGAGATGCCCTACTTTGACAACACAGTAAAGCTATATCCTCTGCTGGTAAGTGCCCTTGACCTATGTGTCCATGATTTGGTCAGTGGATGCATGTTCCATGCAGTTAGGATTGAGATCTACTGGTGTCAATTTTTCTGTTATCTTTGAGGTGTCCAATAATGGTAGGAAATAAGGCCGAAGGAGGTCCACATTGAACATTGGGTGCAATCCAAGGAAGGGGGGGAGTTTGCTCTCAAAATCATTGTCACCCACAACCTTGGTGATGGTATAGGGTCCATAATAGAGTGGAAGAAGCTTCCTATGAGGCCCTGTAAGGCATTCTTTCTGCAAGTGAAACCAAACTTTGTCTCCCACCTGAAACTAGTGTGGCACCCAATGTTGATCATGGCGTTGCTTGTAGTCGGCATTGAACTTCTGTAAAATATCCTGAACCTGTTGGTGGATGTGTTGGATTCGCTTAATGGATTGGGTGGCTTTTTCAACTCTAGTTGGAGCATGCAACAAGTCTACCTAGGTGACCACAAGGGGTAGTGCAACATCCATGGGACCCAATGGTTGAAATCCCAACCCGACATGAAAGGAGTTGTGGTCAGTTGAGCTATGTATGGCTCTATTGTAGATGTGTTGAAAATAGGGAAGACTCTCATCCCAGGTGCGAGGGTTCTTGGAATTGTACATGTGTAGGATGTGCACGATCATCTAGTTGACGACCTCGGTTCGACCATCCTTCTGGGAGTGGAAGGCAATGGACTTGGTGAGATTGGTGTCCAATAATGACCAGAGGCTTGACTAAAATGTGTTGAGGAACTGGGTGTCCTGATCTGAAATAATGGTTTATGGGATCCCAAAGTGAACCCACACTCATTCAAAGAAGAGCTTGGAAGTGGCCTTTGTTGTGATGCTCTTCCTGCATGCGTCCATAATCACCATCTTGGAAAAATGATAAAAAAAAAACAAAACACATTCATTTCCCCACTTGGTGGACGGAAGGTCCAACATGTAGTCCATTGAGATGGATTCCCAGGGCATGTCAAGAGTAGGAAGAGGGGTGTATAGGGCTTGTTTTGTAGTGGTCGGTTTAGAAATGGCACAGGCAGTGCAGGACCATATATACTTGTTGGCATCATGTCAAAGTTTTGGCCAATAGAAATGTCCTTGCAGCACTGTCACTGTCTTTTCCAAGCCGAAGTGTCCTGCCACCTGACTATAGTAGGATTCCCAAATCAGCTTCCCTCACTCATTTGATGGAACGTATAGATAGCCCATATGGCACAATATTTCATCCTGAAGATGGAAATTAGTGACAATTGTGTTTGCGCCCAACATCTTGTAGGTGTTGGCAAAGTCAGGATCTGTCTCATAGAGGTGGGGCCATCCAAAGGTCTTGTGGCCATAAGAATCAAGCATTGTGGTGAGTGTTGCGACTGGAGGTCAACTGAGGAAATTAACGACTCGATTGATACTTCCTGTTTATACTTGATGTTGAGGTGGAACTTCTTCAAATATGTGGACCACTTATGATGGTGATCATTCTGCAATTTTCCTTGTGTTTGCATGAACTGCAATGGCTTATGATTAGTGTGGATGACTATCTCTTTCTCGAGAATGTAATGCCTCTACTGGCATTAGGGTTTCACAATGGAGTACATTTATTCGTCATAAGTATGGTACTTACGGATGAATTCAAATAGTGTCTCACTATTATAAGCTACGAGTTGGTCGTGTTGAGTGATAATTGCACCCACAACATAGTCTAAAGCATCTGTCTTGATCTCAAAGGGTTGTTGCAGGTCATGTAATGAAATCTCTACGGCGAAGCACAAGTGCTTCTTTAGATCATCGACCGCTTTCTGTTGGGACATGCCCCACACAAGTTTTTCCTTACCACCACCCCTGGTTATTTGGCTAAGGGCCCATGCAATATGGAAAAATCCCAACACAAACTTGCGATAGAAATTGGCAATGCCTAAGAAGCTTCGAAGCTTAGTGAGCATGGTTGGGGTTGGAAAGTAACGAATGACTTGGATCCTTGCTAGATCAACATGCACAACATGCGCATCAACAATGTAGCATAGGTACTAGACCTTGTCCATGTCGAAGGAGCATTTTTCCAAGTTTGCATACAACTTGTGTTGTTGCAGAGTGTGCAGAACTTATTGAATATGCTGCAAGTGTTTCACCCAAGTCTTGCAGTAGAAGAGGATGTAAACTAGATACACCACCACAAAATAATTAGTGAAAGGCCGCAAGATATTGTCCATCATCCTCATGAAATTTGTTGGGGAATTTGTCAAACAAAAGGGCATGATCATCCATTCAAAAAGACATTCTTTTGACTTGAAGGCAGTTTTCCATACATCTGTCTGTTTTATTAGGACTTGATGGTAGCCATACTTCAGATCAATCTTACTGAAGTATTTGTCCCCCTTGAGTTGATAAAGGATATCATCGATTCGGGGAATTGGGTATCGGTACCTGACTGTGATTTTATTTAGGGATCGATATTCAATGTAGAGTCACCAAGTCCCATCTTTCTTATGCACCAACACAATTGGGCTTCCACAAGGTGATGAGTTGGGTCGGGTGTTCCCCTTGTGGAGCAGTTCTTGGATCTGACACTTGATTTCCTCATTTTCTAGCAGAGAGCGGCGATAGAATGACCCATTGGGTAGCGGTGTGTCAAGGGACATATCGATGGGATGCTTGACCTAACAGTGTAGAGATACCCCAATAAGTGATGAGAAGATGCATTTTTGTTCTTCCACAACCTTATACACTTGCTTCTGCTGCGTGGAGAGGTTGGTCGTAGAGGCCATGGATGTGGATGCAACCTTTTTCTCACTTTGAGAGCGAATTAAGAAGAAGAAAAACTTCCCAGTCTGAGAAATGACCGTCATACATTGCTTGGTAGAGATCAAGGAAATAACACTAGGTGGGACTACCTCGGGAATCATGTACAATTTTCTGTTCAAAGTAATAATAATACTGTGAGGCCTAGAATCATATACAACATGAAGTTTCCATAAATAAGGTTGGCCCAAAAGAACATTACAAACTTCAATGGGAGAAACATCACACAATACCTCATCTTTGAATGGCTTAATGTCATATCACATGCAACACTATTGGTTGATGTGAAGATATCTTGCTTGACGTAGCCAACCAATGGTGTAGGGTTGTGGGTGCGACATTGTTGGCATGGCTAGCTGCTTGACGACCTCTACTAAGATGATGTTCTTCTGGCTATTTCTATCAACGATGAAGTGCAACATAGTGCCTTTTACCCATATCTGTGAATGAAAGAGGCGCTCGCCTTCCTCTGGCTCACCAGATTCACCGGGCTAGATATTGGTGGTAGAAACAATGGCAATGAGTTCCTCGTCCATGATCTGTCTCCCCGTTTTTTGTTCTGACTCAGATTCGGAACCCACATCTAATTCATAAGATTTTACCTCAGCCACCAAGACTACTTTGAGCGACAATCAACAGTGTTATGCCAAGGGATCTTATGGAAGTCACACCACTTCTCGGTATCTTTCTTCATCTTCTCGTTGTCCTTATTTGCTTGTGGCTTGTACTAGTTGTTCTGAGGTTTCCCATATTTTCTGTCCTTTATTCTGCGTGTTGGGGATTCCATTTCCCTGCTTCTACTATGAAGGGTTTCCAAACCCAAACATTCGCGTCTTTTGTTTCAGTTTCTGCTTGATTTTAACGGCATCCTAAAAATAGATCCTATGCAAAATTAGGGGGAAGGAATTTTATGTCCATGTGGATGCGTCATTACATCTTTTTTCTTCTCGTTTTTTCTGCCCGATCATGAAAAAACGTCGTTTAGGCCCTCAAAATGCCCCCAGAAGTTCAGGAACCGAAAAATTGTTTAAAATAGGAAGTTACCAAAAAACTGTTTTGAGCCAGTCGGAAAAGGTGGGTGTCCACCAAGTCCTCCTAGATCATCTATAGTGCACATGGAGCTTTATAATTTTTCATGAATTACTAGAATGTTATAACATCACTAAATAAGATCAGGAGGAAGATGATCCCAGAAATGTACAAGTCCCTGAAACAGAGGGGGAATGCGCAGTGGAAGGACCAGAACTTGAATTTATTGCATATGCGCAACCATTAAAGAAACAAAAGGTAAATATTGGGATGGAAGAAAACCCAAAGTTTGCGCATACAAGAAATTATTGGAATGATGAAACAATGGAGAAGATTGCAAATTTATTGTGCGAGTATCAGGATCTATTCCCAACCACATTCTCGGAGATGAAGGAGCTAACTAGTGAATTAGGAGAAATGAAGATCCCTTTGAAACCAAGAGCTAAACCAATAAGGAAATGAACCTATAGGCCGAATCTAAGATATAAACAGAAGGTAACGGAAGAAATAGATCACATTCTAGAGGCAGGAATCATTGAACCAGTCGAGGAATTAGAATGGATAACTCCAATGGTGGTGCGGGACAAGAAAACTAGAGGGATTATGATCTGCATGGATCTAAGGAAGTTTAATGATGCATGTCTATGTGACCCATATACGACACCATTTACAGATGAAGTTTTAGAGAATGTAGGGGGAATGAGGCCTATTATTTCACATATGGTTTCTCAGGTTATCATCAAATTTCTATTCCGCGGGAAGATAGACATAAAACTACCTTTGCGACGAAATGGGAAAGTTATCGGTATACAGTGATTCCTTTTGGGTTGAAGAATGCACCTATAGTTTTTCCTAGAGTAGTTGTCGCAACCTTTAAGTATTTCATTCCTAAGTTCCTTGAATTTTATTTAGATTATTGGACTGTGTTTATTCTGTTGAAGGACCATATAGAAGTACTCGGGTTAATTTTCCATGGGTGTAGACAATGTCAGATTTCACTGAATTTGAAGAAATGTACTTTTTGCGCCCCATCTGGAATTTTGTTGGGTCATGTGGTATGTAAGCAAGGTTTATTAGTGGATCCGGCCAAGATTGTAGTGATTTTGGATTTCACTAACAGACACTAACATTGGCTCCAACTAGGGAAGGCAACTTTGTAAGAGGTGTCAATAACACCATACCTCTAAATTTGTAGACAAATGCCTTATCCATTGGGCGATGGATTCATTGCAGCTACAATCTTGAAAATGAAATCTGCAACCTGAAAACTGAACTGTACACTTTGCAACTGAAACAAACTGGCAACTCAAACTGAAGGTTGAAATAAATGCTTGCCCAACAAGCTTATTTATGTACATACCAATCTATCCTAACAACTGAGAACCAAATGCTTGATTCAAGCAGTATGAAATCTCCAATATAACCAATCAAAGAGATAATCGAATACCTGAGCTCCTTGACTATGCTTTAGCAGAATCAAAACTGGAACCTATAAGGGAAATGGAAAATGATTGTAAACTTGGTCCTTACAGCAGACACACAATTAGAACTTTGTAGTGAACAATTCCTCCATATACATAACTATGGGATCATGGAAGATATGACTTATTGGTTGATTTTCAAAGTGTTCTGAAAATTGGTCATCATAGCTGAAATATGGTCGAAACCCCGTATTGAACAATTGATCCAAATAAAAAACTATGGGATCAAAAAAAACATGATTGGTTTTCTCTTCATCATAGAAACCAATGACTAAATCATTATAATTGGCGAATTCAATTATTCTCTCTTGTGTATCATCAAATCCATCAAAAAATTTCTTAATCATGGCATCAAAGGACCATACCTCTTCTTCTTTGGGAAGTAAAAGGATTTCAAAGAATGAATCCTTATAATGGAAACCGTGAATAGCATACTCATATTTCTTGAGGGATCAAGTGCTCATAACAACTTTCAAAAGGAACATCAACATCATGTAGACTTGATCCTTCATGCACTTTAACTGGGAGAACATCATTATGATTTTCAACAAAAAAAAGTTCTTGTCTAGATAAACAACTTTCATCACATGTTACCTTGTTGTTCAAAATTTGTGTGGATGGATTTTCAACAACCTAGTCTTGACGAGTTTCTTCTTGACATAAAATATCAGATAGGGAATGAACTGAAAATTAATTTGAATGCATGGGTTGATACCTTTTACTTCATATAGATTGAAAAGGTTGTTTCATTAAAAATCCCTCACCCCTTTTTTCAGGCTCACAAACAACTGAAGGAGGACCACTAGTACTGCAGAACTCATCAGATATTGAATCATTCAAAATCAAAGAAGGTTTTTTCCATTTTAAAGTAGCTTCAGACTGCTTCTCTTCTTTGGTGAGTTCATAATTTTCCTTTATAAATTCAAATGCAACATAGCACAAAGGTAAAGAATTATCATCAACAAATTCATCACTCTCTTTGTGTTCACTGTCAAAGTTGCAAAACTACTTACCAGATTCAGAACTTTCATCAAATTTCTCCTCTCTGTCATAAACCACATGTGCAAGTTGACTGTCTTCCTTAGATTGTTGAAAACATGATGTTGGTTTCTCTAAAAAATTAACATCTAAATCATCATCATATTCATCGTACTTAGGCAAATCAACTTCACAAGCAATGCCATCAACCATGAACATTGAGAAAGAAAATTGTTCTTTTTCATGTTGATCTACAAATACAGTTCCAGGAATGTCCACATGAGAATACATAAAATTATCATATTCTAGATTACAACGACATGAGTCAACAATGAAACAATTTGGGCCAACAACTTCTTCTTCTTCTACAAAATTTGCTTGAGCAGGCGATCTTATTTTTTGTTTTATAGCTATTATTTAATCTTGCAGTGTGAACTTTTCTATCAATCTTCCCATGGTTTTCATTAATATGTCCATATTATGGTCCGACAATGGGGAACTATCCGCTTTCATTGCTTCATTCCTTTCATCTTCCATTCTAGTCCTTCTTATTAACAAATTCATTTCCACATCAACCACAACTTTATGCATGTCCTCCAAAGTAGCAAGGTTCCTGTCTCTAAGTTGATAAGCAATCTCAACCTCAAAACCATCTAACAAAATCGAACATAGCCAAACCGAGAGGAGGTTTTATATCTAAAGGTATGGAATTATAAACTCTATTAAACATGGTTGAGAATCCTTGGACTGTCTCATTAGGCTAGCTCTTTAAGTTCTTATATTCATCCATAATCTGAAAAGGGTTTATTTTGACCTCCCATCTGTTAATGAAAAAATATTCAAACTGTTGGAAAGAAGGAATACTTCCAGCTGCTAGACATTTATACCATGTCTTGACTTCTCCTACAAGACTCTGAGCAAACAACCTCAATTTCACGTCCTCATAATTGACCTCCTCCAAATCCATAAAATCAATAACTCTACTGACATGTTGCCTAGATGTAATCTTACCCGTGTTATCAAATTTAGGTATCCTTTGCCCATAATTCTAGGATAACTCATGCAAAGGGGCCGATAGTTTTAATGGAGCATACCAGGCATCAGACATGACTACCTTTTTAGAGGAAAATTGTACCAAGTGGACTATGATTATCATTTGAAGCTTGTTCTTGAGAACTTATACAAATGAGAGATGCACTTGCAACTTCAGGAGAATGATATACATCTCTCAAAGAAGAATTTTGGGTATTTTTACAATCGACATTCAAGTTCAAAAAATAAAATAAAATCCATTTGATATACTCATTGATACAACAGAGAATTGTATTCTGCAAAAAAATCTGATTGGAGTACTTATTTCTCAAAAGTGTTTTTTCCATCCTTTCTTTATGAGATTTGTCTTTCTGTAAATATTCTCTGAATATTTGGAGTCGCCAAGTGAATATATTCAACTTTTGGATTTTTCAATATTGGAGTCGCCATGAATGTTGTGGAGATATGGATTTATAAAAATAGAGTTGTCAGGTGAATGATGCACAACCTATTTGATGTCTGACTTTTTCTCACCATCAACAATCAGATCTGGATCTTTGTCATTTATCCCAGGGAAGATGAAGCTTTCGATTCCCGACAGTGGCACCAAAATGTTATCACTATGTCATATCTCTCAAGGATGTGAAGGAGTTGGAAAAGGTAACTACAAAACTACTTTAGAGCAGGAAGCTAGTCCTTCCAAAATTGGAGGGGGGTCCCTCTTGATAGCTAAATCAAGAATGAGAGGCTCTATACTTAGCTCAATTACTACTCAGTGACTAGATCAATAATAGATAGGAGTTTTGAAATTTAATTTTTGTTGGACCGTGAAGTAAAAACTAGGAGCTAGGACCATAAATCAAAAGATCAGATGCAAAGACTTACAGAGGAAATATAGCTATGCTTAAATAATCAAAATACATGTCATTTTAGTGATTTATAAGAAGACGTAGGAAAAATAATTAGCAGTGGAATCTGAATTCACTTACTGGAAGATATAACATTTAGAATGTTAAATCATTAAAACAGAGCATTATCCAAAATGAATTCCACTTTAACCACTTAGATAGATATAACATTAGAAAGCAGAGTAGATGGCATGAAGAAAATATTACATGAGCACAAAACATAACACATGAATGCAGTCTGTATATTATTTCTGTAAAAATTTGTCAACACGTGCTCCTAAGCTATGACATAACACACTCCAACCTTTTTCTTGGCTTAAAATAGTGTTTAAAATAGCGAAGAAACTCAGATGCTTCCTCTAAGGGGTGAATCCATCAATTTAGGAACTAATCACAAGAAAATCTCAACCATACCCAAAGACTAGGGAGGTTGAAACATATTCCCCCCCTTTTAGCTCCACAAATCTTTGAATTTTTGAATACATTAAATGCCACCATTTACATAGAAAAGTTAATCCCTGGCCCATGAAACTCATTTACCATCATTACATTTCGAATTACATACGTAAAAAACAAAATTTGACTTCAGCATTTCAAAACTAGCAAGTTTTTCCAAAAACGCAGGAATTACACATATGCGGAGCGTCCAAATTGCAGATGCGCAACGTACAATTGATGATGACTTTTGAGGACCTTCTGATCTTGGTTTTCTGATTTTTTTATTTGAATGTGTATCCTATCCAATGTAGAATACCACCAAATCTTGAAATCTTCAAAAATACCTTTGTAAGATGCCCAAAATTCAAATTTTCCAACATCACTCCAAAAGCACAGTGACCTCTTCAAAAAGGTGGCAAAGAGCTAGTTTTCAGCCTATTTTTTGCATTTTCCTCCAAAACTAGGCTTTAATTTTGCAAACCAGGTATTTTTTGTGAATTAAACTTCAATGGATTTCCAAAAATATATATTTTTTATCATTTGGAGCTCGTGGGGAAAAGCGCAACGACCTAGCGCTGTGTTTTTGTACATGCCCGAAATTGTCAATTTTTCTGTGTTTTTAGAAAAAATAAGGCTCAAATATGTAGAGATATCTTTCTAACCATAAGACATTTTACAAAACAGAGAGAGGTTTTTGTTCTTTGGTATTTTTTGAACCAAAATCTCCTCCATGTTTCAAAAATAATTTGTCATTTGTTCACATTTCAAGTTTGAATTTGGTCACTAAAAAATACAGAAGCGCAATGACCATACAACAGAAACGCAATGCCATTTGTAAAGGGTGTTTGAAGACCTTCCCAGGGGATTTTTGGGTTGAAATTGGTATGGTTGGAAAGCTGAATATTTCTAATACACAATAGATTCATCAAGAATTTAAAACCCTTGCTCCAAACCCCTAAAAAACGGACTTGAAGTAAAGTTGTCCAAAAGTGCAGCAACTCACCTATAGCAAATGTATTTTGGGAATTTTTCTTGAATCATAACCCTTGTGTATAAATGGAAGGAGGTTTTTGTTCCTTGGTTTATTATTGACAAAAAAATCTTTCACTTTTGGCAAATGCATCTTCATTTGGTCAGAAAAGTATTTTGAAGCAAAATTGTCCATATGTACAACAAATGACCACAAAACCCTAAGAATCGTGTCAATCACCTCCTTATTTTTTATCTTTGATTCTTGATGTCTATGTTTTCCTTCCTTAGGATCTTATCTAGATGTCCATGATTTCATTTTTCATGATAGAAAACCATGGTCTGGTAAGGGGGAAAGGGATAGGGTAAATCTTGGGAAAACAGAGGAAATGGGATTATGACTTTAATGATGACCCACTAACTCAATTAATGACTTGTGACATGAAATTATGAAAATGACCATGATGGATGAAGACCATGAGAAAGTGAAGAGAATAGCACTAACCTAGACACAACAACCAAGTGATCAAATTTTATTTGAAAATATAACAATTTAACCTAAAACTTTATCAATAACCTTGAAAGATTACATTTGATCACTGGTGACTGACATGACTAATAGACACTAACAGATGTGTCACCCATAGCTTTAGGTGCGGTATTATCTCGGCCAAGAGAATGAAACATAGACCATTCAATTTCCTTTGCAAGCAAGAAGTTGTCAACAACATAAAAGAACTACACTACGACAGAACGAGAAGGATTGGCAATGGTATACATGCTACAAAATTTTAGACATTATTTGTTGGGGTATCACTTTAAGATGTATACAGACCATTATGCACTAATATACTTAGTCAACAAGCCAGTGTTGGGGGGGAGAATATGTAGATGCTTGTTTTTATTCTAGGAATATGATTTTGAGGTTGTTGTGAAACCAGGAAAATTGAATACAGGACCATATCATTTATCACGCATAATTTCAAGAGATGATGAGGGGAATCTAGATGACGATTTGTCGGATGCACAATTATTTGCAGTCAAAATGGTAGATCACTAATTTGTAGATATTGTACAGTTTATAAGTACATGAATGGTTCCATCTAACATGACAATGACATAGAAGATCCAGCTAACAGTGAAGGCAACGAACTACCGGCTAATTGCAGGAATATTATAAAAGTTAGGTGCAGATGGAATATTAGGATGAAGTGTGGTAGAGCATGAAAGGCCTATGATACTCACAGATTCACATGAAGGGATTGAGGGAGGACACTATGTAGGTAAAGAAATTGCGCTGAGAATTTTGTGCACATGGATATGGTGGCCCACACTTCACAACGATGCTAAAGAATATTTTCAGGAATGCGATGTTTTTCAAAGGGTGGGAAAGTCGTCTAGAAGAGATTAGATGTCATTGAACCCATAAGTTACACTGCAATCTTTTGATAAATGGGCAATAGAATTTGTTGGACCAGTCAATCCACCAGTGAGAAGATCATGAGCTAGGTATATAATCACTACAACATAGTACTTGACCAGATGGGCTGAAGTAGCACCAATTACAGATTACAAAGAAGAGACTGTTGTGTGCTTTCTATTCGAGAATGTAGTGAAAAGATTTGGATGTCTACGCATATTGTTGAGTGATCAAGGGACACACTTCTTGAATAAAACCATTGCAACATTGATGTAGGAGTTTCAAATTCATCATCGAAGAAGCATGACCTATCACCCTCTGGATAATGGCACAGTAGAAGCCTTTAATAAAATTATGGAGAATGCATTGACAAAGATCTGCAATGTAGGGAGAGATGATTGGGACTTAAGAGTTCCTACGGTCTTATGGGAATATAATACTACAAGCAAAAAGTTGACAGAACAATAGTTGTTCAGGTTGGTATATGGGAAAAAAGTTGTAATGCCAATGGAATTTATTGTACCCAGCCTACGTGTTGCAACAATAACTGATATTTCAGACTTTGGCATAGTAGAGGAAAGACTTGCACAATTGATACAACTCAAATAAAATTGATTTCTTATAGGATTCCATTAGCAAGTTCAGAAGGCACGAGAGAAAGCATGACATGATCGACATATTAAGCGGAAAAGATTCCAAGTAGGAGACTTAGTATTGTTATATGACATCAAATTTATGCAGCATCTAGAAAAGTTATGAATGCATTGGTTAGGTCCATATGTGATTAAGTATATGATGGAGATAGATGTTGCGCATTTGGAAACACTTAATGGAGAAGTATTGGGAGTATTGGTGAATGGAAGTTGGTTGAAACTCTATAGAGACAGTCGACCATATGTGCATTAATATGAACTATGCAAGAACACATGTATCATAGTATTTGTACTATAGTACAGAGGTAAAATACAGAAAAATAAACAAAAAGGAGAAAACAACTAAAAGGTAGAAAAAGAAGAAAACAAATAAAAAATGGAAAAACAAAAACAAAGGTAGTCAAGAAGAAGTATGGGGAAATAAAGAAACAAGACCTGCGCAGAAAAAGGGAGTGTTGCACAGATAACAAAAATAACATAGAGAGAGTTAAGTGTGTGAAAAATTCAAGCCATGAACATGATCATTTAGACCGTTAAGGGCATTAAAGCACATACACGATAGATAAAAAGTTGTAATAACTCAACGTCCTGGAGACGTGTAATCATAAATAGAAGGCACTGTCGAGGATCGTGACAGATTGGCATATTGAAGGAAGAATCCAGTGAAGGATTTGGCATTAATGCTACAACAAGGAAATTATTGATTGCAAACTCTAACCAGATTAGACATTTACTTTGGGCGAGAAGGAAATTACATAGTTGTCGAAGGATTATAAAAAAACATGAAAAGAGTCGACCGAGAGGTTATTTGCATTTGATAAGAGTTGTGTGAATAGAGAGAAGACCAAGAGACGAACCAAAGCCGAAACAAAACCGACACAGAGTAATTAAACAAATCATTTGTAGAGAACAATGGCACCACCAAAATTTGGGGCACCATTAGCCACAACACACAAACAAAAAAAACAACCATCGGTCACACCAAAGTTAGTGGAAACACCCATATATTTGGCTTCGCAACCGAGCTTTCACAGGGACTACATACCACTAAGAAATGACACTACACCATAGGTTAGACTACCCGCATATGGAAAGTACCCACCGATCACACCAGAAATACTACCTGGTGTCATTGTCGAAGGGGACATGGTAGGAAAGGTCACTTCTTTGAAATTTGCAGACCATGACATAACATATGTATAGAATTTTATCGAGATGGCACGGGAGAAATATTTGTGCACCAAAACTATACCATAGATAGGCGCAATACTGATCGAGCCGCAATAATGGGTGATAAGATTACAAAAATATGGAATATTAAATCTATTAGAAATCCCACACTTTGGTAGAAGTTTAGAAATAAACACCTTTGTCAAGATGTTATTGAGTTGCATCCACGGAGGGACTATGTGGTTACATCCACCAATATTGATTGACACACAATTGATTATATGGATAAGAATCTTTTTTAATGCAGGGGAGGATCCGACAACACTATTCGCCAACAAGTCGGGGGAGAAAGCGTTGTCAGAAAGTATGAAGGATACGTTCCACACCTTCATTGGGAAGTCAAGGTTGGACATCGTGAACATAAATTATGAGTTCTTTCAATTAGTGATGGAGGTATTCTAATGCAAAATACTAAGGAAATGCCACAAGGATGAGGTGTTGGCCGCAATGATAGCATCTGTGGAGAAGTGCATAGAAGGGGTCTAGATGAATTGGGCCACATTTTTGGTCAATCAGTTTTTGGTATATTGCATGGAAGCCTAGGAGAAAGGCATTGAGTTTCACTATGCCTAGCTTCTCATTCTGATAGAATTGGTCGCATGGAGGGAGCCTGATGACTGCCAGTTTTTGGAACGAAAAAATAATGCTATTGTGTGTTGTGCAAACTTATGGCATACGACAAATAGGAGGAGACAACAGGATAATAGTGTCACATTCTACAGATACTTTGACACAATTAGGCATATCGTAGAGCATACATCGTGCATCACCGCCCATACTTTCAAGACTTACCAGGATATTGTGCACTTTAAAGCATGGATGCATCACATGTACATCTAATCCAAAAGAGACCTTGTGCAATAGTGGATGTCAATAAGCTACAAGTTGACAATGGATGATGTATGCCTAATTTCCAATGACTAGGATGAAGAACGGAAAGTTCCAAGTGGACAAACAGAGCACCCTGACGAAGAAGAAGAACAAGACAATGAAGAGGCAAAAACACAAAATTAATCCATATATTCCTTCAAAAGATTAATCATTTTCCAAGTGCGTGTTGATTGATCAATTTGATTTTTCCAAACTCGATGAAACAATGAGTTTGTACCATTAGTTTCACAATCATCGGTTCACAGTAATTTCTATAATAATTTACTATAACTTCAATAATTAGTATGATGGACCTAATGGTTGAGAACATGTGTTTCCTCAGGGGTGGCAGGTGTGGGTGGGGTGATTTATTCCCCAGGAGGTCAATTGATTCTATCTGTTTGTTGGAGCATAGAAGAAGAAACAAATAACCAAGTAGAGGCTTATGCTATTTTTAAAGGCTTGGATCTGACCCAGAGCCAATGTATTAAAGACACTTGCATTCTTGGCGATTCTTGGATGATCATCAATCTAATTAGAAAATGAGTCCCACCCCAAGACATGAATATAAAAAATATCATCATAAGAGTTTGTCAAGAGGTCGAAGCCTATGAGTCTTTTCAAGCCTTCCATATCCTCATAACTAATAATTCACATGTGGATTATCAAGCCAATTTAGCAACCAAGGCGCCATTAGGAGAAATTAGAATCAATGACAGGGTTGAACATCATCCTATCCCATAATGGAGTCAACAATAAATTTGAACTTACGATGGATTATGAGCCTAAGGTGGGTCCCGAGGGAACGTGTCTACCCCAAGCATCATCGATCACTCCTAGCCTCATGTCTTGCAATCTAGCCATGATTTCCACATGGTATTTCTACAAATGGATGGACATCCTTCCTATCTGGTCATTGTTTAATTTTCATTGTCCTTCGTCTCATTTATTTTTCTTCTCACATGTGCCTACTGTTAGAATGTGCTCGTTTTACCATAGACAATATCACTATTGTCACCCAACCATAGGTCGAAGCCACCCTCTAAGCACCTTGACCTTGAAAGAGAGAATAACCCTGGTAGAAATCCAATAGCCAAGAAAGGCTAATGCACCAAGAAAGAAGTAACCAAAGTTGATAAGAGAGTCCAACCCAAACTATAGAAGCAATAAGCTTCAGAACTGGTGGTAGCACATTCTCTAGAACTTGCGCACAAGACTGCCAGACTGCAGTGTGCAAAAGTGACTCTCTGTAATTTTGAGAGTTGTGTGTAAAATTAGAACTGGCACCCTATATTTATACTGGCTCTGGCATGCTACCTGGTTCGACTTCTCATTCTGGGTACTAATTAATTCATATTAATTATCTCTCTCAGCTTAAATCTCTTCTAGGGTTACATTCACTTCTTTTCTTGCTTCCAAAATATTATAATCTTGTCAAAGGGTCACAATGGAGGTTGATACCTACCGAAGATACCATAATATCAACACTCCCTCCTAGTTAGGGAGGTATAAATGATAATAATCTTGAGCACAAACATACCATTCAATGGGTAGAATCACGAGCACCGTCATTATTATCCAACTGGATAATCTCCATGACAACTGGCACAATGTCAACTGTCAGAACACAACTATGTTTATCCATAGTAGTACACAACTACTCAATCCGTGACACACAGTAAAAAACAATGGAACATATCCACCACAGTAGTATATCTCTACTATTTGAAGACATGCAGTCTCCAACATATCAATTGATATCAACCTACACATAAACAATGTTATGATATAAACTGAGTCATTTGGGCCATTCTTCCACACACATCTATGAGATTTGGAAGAGCATCTGCTCTCAGAGTATAACATCAATGATGGCATATCTGGGATATTCTTCTCAAGCAAGGAAGAATATCTGTATTGATTTATGAGCCTTGACCATTCCCTATCCTGGGCCATTCCTTCGGCACTAAACAAAGTGCAACCTGGAGCAAATGAGTCTTCCCTACGGAATGTCTATCCCTAATTGTTGAACCTGGACCATTCACCTATCTAGGCCATTCCTCCAGCACTAAACAAAGTGCAACCTAGAGAGAATGAATATACCCTAGGGAATGATTGTTCAGACCATTTCCAAAGAAAATGACTGTCCTGCACCAATCTCCAAAATAGACCATTCTTTGAAACTGATCACAACTGTGAGCTTTGAAAGAATGATTATCCGGCAAGGCAGACCAGTCTTCTTGAGTAACCCTCAAGAAGAGAGATTGTCCTAGACCAATCCCCATGTTAACCACAATGAGAAATCGTTGTCTATGGTACATCGACAATCCATCAAACCATTTTCATTCCAAAAATTAATGTTCGATCTGGACGATTTTTCGAACTGGAAAATGCATGTCCATCAGAAATATTAAACACTTTCCGAACTGAAAAGAAACTACCCAAGATGGACCATTTTTCTAACTTGAAAATGATTGTCCTCAATTCATTGATATGTCAATGATCCCTCCCAACCTGGAGAGTCATTTCTTCCCTTTCAGCTAAGGGATTTATTTCCACGATCCCCAATTTGTCTTGGAAATATGCAAACTTTATTCTGGACAGAGGCTTTGTCAGGATATATGTTGTCTACTCATCTGTGGGGATATACTAGAGATTTACTTATCCTTCATGGACTTATCTCGAATAAAGTAGTATTTGATCTCAATGTGTTTCGATCGTTCCTGAAACATTGGGTGTTCTGATAGCCTTATACAACTCTGATTGTCACAGTGTATTATGGTCGAATCTGGAACCTAATCAAATAAATCAGAAATCAACTTTCTCAACCATATTGCTTTTGTGCATGTCTCACATGCTGCGATATATTCTGCTTCTGTTGTGTTGAGTGCAACAGACTTATGTTTCCTACTGCCCCAAGATATCATAGCGAAGCCCAAGATGAAACACATCTCTAAAGTACTCTTTATGTCTTCTGCACTTCATGCCCAATCTGAATCTATGAATTCATGAAGCTATATATCGATGGATGTTGTATATCTTAAACTGTAGTTTAGTGTTCCACGAATATACCTTAGAACATGCTTTGCAGTTGTCCAATGCTCATGTCTAGGTTCCACCTGGAACTGGCTTAGTGTGTTCATGAAAAAGCAAATATCTAGTCGAGTATTTACCAAATACATCAATGACCCAATCAATTGTCGATATAGTGATAGATCTACTGGATCAGAATCTGAATATTTTATTTTTCTTATATATGTGGTGATAAGAGTGTCCATGGATTTGCAATCCACCATTCCAAATTTCTGAAGAATCTTTATTGCATACTTTCCTTTTCCAAGGAATACTTCACCATGCTTCTACCATACTTACAGTGCCAAGTAATAATGCATGAGACCAAGATCTTTCATATCAAACTCAGAAGCTAGTTCCTTTTGCATTGGATGATGAGAGACTCTTCACCTATTAGGAATAGATCGTCAACATATAGTAGTAGAATCACAGGTACGTTGTTCACGACTTTGTAGTAAATATTTGGATCTGCATTACTTTTGGAGAAACTAAGTATCATTAGATAGATGTGTATTCTGGCATACCAAGCTCTTGGAGCTTGCTTGAGTCCATATAATGCTTTCTTTAGTATGCAAACATGAGTGTCTCTAGAATGTACTTCAAACCCTTGAGGTTGTTCAATATATACTTCTTCTTCGATTACTCCATTGAGGAAGGTTGTCTTTACATCCATCTGATGTAAACTCCATCCCATGGAAGCGGCAAGAGACATGATAGCTCTAATGGAAGCGTATATGGAAACCATAGAAAATGTTTCATCGTAGTCTTCTCCCTCCTTCTCAGAGAACCCTCTAGCTACGAACCTTGCTTCATATTTATCCACGCTTTCGTTTGTTGCATGTTTGATCTTATATACCCATTTTGAAATTACTATTGATTTCTCTTTAGGTCTAGGCACAATTTCCCATACATCATTTTTCATGATGGATTGGTGTTCTTCTATCATAGCTTCTTTCCATTGTTTCTTCTGAACTGCCTCTTCAAATGTGGTAGGTTCTTCATCTATAATCTTTGTCATACATGCTGCATAATTGGAGAATCTTTTGGGCTTCTTACTTTTTCTAAAGGTCCCATTTGGGGCCTTGAGTATTCCTGCTTCTTGTAAGGTAGCTTCAAGCCAAGCTGGTCATTTCTTGGTCTTCTGTACAGTTTTTGAATCAATGGTATCACATGGTTGCATCGGATGATCAAGTTGTTCCTTTTCGTCATTTTGGTTTTCTGGAAGACATGTGCTTTCTTTAATAGTCTCTTCATACTCTTCTTCTTCTATAGTTTCTTCTATGGATTTCTTGAAATCCATCTTTTTATTGAAGGTCACATCTCTGCTGACTTCAATCTTATGTTGTTCTGAGATATAGATTCTATAGGCTTTGGATGATTCACTA
>ML778089.1:568323-592982 GCA_009831015.1 Picea engelmannii | reverse complement strand
GAGATTTCATTTCATTGAAATTATAGAGATTGCATTGAAAATTGCATATAGAAGCATACCATCTCTTTATAATTCAAGATTAGTACTTAGCATTGTTTTTATATTCGCTTCTTTTATATGCTAATTCATAATACCATTAGTTTCACGACCACATCTCTTGAGTAAGCAGAAGCCATTAAAAGTAACGTTGATTAACTAAAATTGATTAGAAACGATTTTATTTTTCAGGATACGCAAACAAGTATAGGGCATAGGGCCTTGGAATAGTATTTTTGTGAGTAAACTTCTCCAAGTCTATTAAACTAAAAATATGTGTCTAACCAAGGAGTGGTGAAAACCATTGTGTAATTAATGACATCAGGAGGCTCCACTCACACTGGATTTAAGCACGAGGCCGCACGAAGTTGGTTGTAGAGATAGCCCTCTAATACCTTCTTAGTGTTAGAGATATTTTTGGGGTTCTATTCGTATTTGGGGGCCTTGCTAGTACCTTTACCTTCGTGAGAGGCGGTGCTTTCAAGATTCCATGATTTTTTACCCTGCCCATATAATGGACTGGACTTACGACTATTTGGCTGCGCATTGGTTATATTTTGGTAACTCTAGTTGCTTGACATAGGTAGCCACATAGGTTACTTGCAAGGGTTATTCTGCAGGTACCTTTAGTCAGATAAAGGTCGGACAACACACAACCTTTATGGAGGATTACCTCTCCAGGGGATCTGAATGACTGTGTTGTTAAGCCCACTAGGGCCCTTATAACTAATTATGATACCTCCAATATTTTGAAGGGAGTCTCAGACCCCTCTTGGGTGAGGCATACCTACTCTAGTGAGGGAGGCCCGTTTTCATCCATTATATCCTATTTGTGTGAAATTGACCTTTTTGTTTATTTTGTTGTGCTCTTTGATTATTGGTTGGCCCTAGGATTTGGTTTTAT
The DNA here is from genome assembly GCA_009831015.1 of Picea engelmannii. Taxonomy (NCBI): domain Eukaryota; kingdom Viridiplantae; phylum Streptophyta; class Pinopsida; order Pinales; family Pinaceae; genus Picea; species Picea engelmannii. The sequence goes on along the minus strand of ML778089.1, from coordinate 592,042 downwards.
ATCTCAAGTATTGAGTCATCATGGAGCAAGACCAACTTCCCCGTAGGTCTCACCATTTATTGAAGTTACCATGACATTTTGAGTCTTTACCAAAGTTTCCTTCTAAAAGGTGTAAAGTTAATAAACGTGGTACATATATCTCCACCTCCCACACTAGTGATTATCCAGTTATGAGTACTGAGTCAAATCTAAATGACACAGGGAGTCCCTCGACTCCTATAACTTCTATGATTAGTGGGATCCCTTCGACTCTTTCAACCACGATTGTTGGAGTGTCAAATATTCCCATTCCTACTGCTACCCAACCTGTGGTTTCTACTCGACCCATAGGAATGAACCTTTTTAGGTCTCTTTTTGGTATGCCAGGATACAATTCTCAGTCAATACCTTCAGTCTCTAATCGTTTTTCTTTTGGTATGCCCAATATGATGTTGCAAATTTCATCCTCTATTCCAGAGACTAATGCAAATCCTAGTTTTGGACCTAGGTACATGGCTCCTTTGCATTCACCTCTCTTGTTTGGTGGAGGTCATATTCCCCAAATGAATCCCATGGTTGGAGGTCATCCTCCTTTTTCTTCTAGGTCTAATCCTAGTCTCAATTTTTCTGGGTGGAATACTCAACCAAGTGAACAAGTCACTTCCTATATTTCATCCTGTACCCCTTCTTCCTCCATGCCAATTCTGAAAAACACATTTATTATGACGAATCCCCCTCTTTCCTTTGGAGTTCCACCCAGAGGAAGCCAACTTCACACTATGGGAAACCCCCAGCCTTGAGCTCCTCCCACTGGGGGAAGTGTCTATAACCCTCATTATTCCACATCCACAGGTATGATGCCCATAAAACCTTTTATGAATTAGTTTGGAGGAGGATATTAACCTACCAGACAGGGCCATGGTATATAACAGAACCCTGGATGGCCTGTAATCCCTCAACACCAATCTTTCCTGGGAGCATGGGCTCAGGCATCGCAACTTTGAATCCCTTTTCTGGCCATGCTTAATCTGCTAGATTTTTTGAAATTAATGAATGACCTAGTGCGTCACAATCCATCATGTCCCCCCGTCCCCACCAAGATTCCTTTGGACATTCCAAAATTTGAAGGAAAGACTGGCGAGGATCCGAGCGATCATGTTACTACTTTTCATATTTGGTGGTCATCTAATTCCCTTAATGATGATTCTATTCATTTGAGTCTATTTCAATGCACCCTCATGGGGGTTTCCATGAAATGGTACATTGAGATACCAGGGGTAACACACAAAAACTTTGATAAGATGGTTTTGGTCTTTCTCAACCACTTCCAGTTGTCGGTTCGTTACGATGTCGGCATACAAATTTTGTCATCCCTCCACCAAGATAAAGCCACACATATCTCGGACCATATCCAAGAGTGGCGTAGATGGATGAGGTTGATCAAAGCCTACATTCCTCCAGATTTTCTATTGGAATAGTTCCTTAAGTCCTTATTGCCCTATATTTCAAAAGATGTCTCTACATCTAGAGTAACATTTGAGGAAGAAACTATCTTCAAAGCCCAACAATTGGACCTCATATATGCTCAATCTAGGATGTTGTATGAAATTCTTCTTGATGCACCACGATTGAACTACAACCCTAGACAAAATCCTGGGCCTCATGCCGATGGCATCATAGGCTCCGCAAATCCTAAGTCTATAGATTTGGTGACGAACAAGTTAAAAGATTTGTCTCTAAGCCATTTTGTAGTAGGATTAGCTTTGACTTCGTCCTCCACTCCCACTTAGTCAACATATGTGAATTCTGTATAGTCGTCAACCAACCCAAATGGTAACCATCAACTAGGAGGGAATGGAAAGAAAGGACGAGGTAATAATTGTAAGGGTGGGGAAAATAATAACAAAGCCAAGGACGACACTAACAATGATAGATCGAATAATAATGTTGGTGAGGGAAACAAATAAAAATGGAAGATGAAGATTCCTTGTAAACTTTGTACAAATGATCACCTTACCCATCTATGCCCCAAAATCGAGTAATCCTCGAGGCTTTTATCACAGTCGCCCACTGTACTGACCAATCCATTTCCACATAATCAACACATGCCCTTGGGGCCCCCCAACACCAAAAATGCATCGAGCAAGAGTCAAAACCCCTTGGCATATGAAGGTGGCCATCTATGTGTAAATATGGTCAAGTCTTAGATTGATGCATCCACTCGATCTCGTGATTACGGTTCTTCATAGACTATTGTAGGTCTAGAGTCTTCTCCTCCTCCAGAAACACCCTTGCATATCAAAAATCCAGAAACTCTGCCTCATATTCTGAAAAGAGTACTGAAACTCTCTGCCCACAATACTAATGCCAGAGTTTCCCATAATTATTCGATTGTCAAAGATATGGGTCAAACCCCTTGTGTGATGTCAGATTTGGAGGTGCTCCAGACAGGTCCTTCATAGAGGAGCGCCTTGTTATCTGCTTTAGGATCTCTAGACCCGTGTAGCTCGAAGGTTATTAAGTTTGACGTCATGGATGTTAATCCTTGCTTACCTTACTACGTGGCCTTTCAAATCCATGTGGAGTACAAAAAAATTACCATCAAACACACTGTAATTTATGGACGTGTTGCGACATGTGTGATTTCCCTAACTTGTTGGAAATCCATTGGCTCTCCAACCCTATCCCAATCTATGACTATGTTGACCTCTTTTGATGGGCACTTTTATCAACCTCAAGGAATTCTTCTCCGCTTTCCGGTCCATTTAGGTGGAAAGACAGTGGAGGTTGATGTCAAGGTGGTTATGCGCCTCTTGACTATAATTTACTACTAGGGCGTAATTGGACTTATGCCATGACAACAATTGTGTCATCCATTTTCTTCACTTTATGTTTTCCTCATGAAGGGAAAATAGTGACGATTGATCAATTGTCCTTTTCGCACGCTAATCCTAGTGCATCAGTTGGACCTTCAGTTCCTATGATAAAAAATTCTCAGCTGGAAATTGAGGATGTTGGTGTCAAAATGTATTCTTCTCTCATGGGTAGCTTTGATTTCGTGGCACCAATTCATGACATTCATGCCATTTCCAATGATTCTTTGTCGTTGATGAGGTCCCTTCCTTTCCATACTTCATATTTCAATGACCCTTGGACCCTACCTTCCCTGACTATGTCGTGCGAAGGTCAGTCACACATTGGGATGGAAATGCCACTGTCAATGGCATAAATTGTGTATCAGTCTATTCTTAACACTAATGTTGACCCATATCCTTTCTCCTCGTATATGAACGAGGATGATCCTATTCTCGAGCCTGTATGGGTCGCTTAATCTTCTTGTTCACATGATTTCCTCGATGATACTTTACCCTCGGTTGAAGCCATATTAGAGGCCATGTATGGTCCCGATAGTCCTTGGGATGATATGCATCATCACTCCTATTTCATCCCATAGCTTGTTAGGGTTGAACAAGATGAATTTACATATACCTTGAGTGATATGGTCGGTCACACTGTGGTTTCGCTAGATATGCATGGCATTTATTCCAAAGGAAACATGGTGAATATTTCTCCTACCATCACGATCGACATCTCTCGAATTCCTAGAAAAGTTGAGAACTTATATATTGGTGCAGATCGATCGCCTGGAGAAATTCATATCTACACCAATCTCTTCAAACAATTTCATTATGTATTTAATTGGTCATACGAAGAGATGAAAGGGACTGACCCCAACATTTTCGAACACAAGATCAATACTTATTTGGATGTTAGACTTGTTCGACAATGTCTTAGAGCTGTTAATCCTAGGAAGGCCCCTGCTATTAAGGTATAGGTAGAGAAGTTACTTATTGTTGGTTTCATCTACCTAGTTCCCTTGACTGAATGGGTGTCCAACCCCATCCCCATGAATAAAAAACATGGAACCATCCACGTATGTATATATTTTCGAGACCTAAACAAGTCTTGTCCTAAAGATAACTTCCCGACTCCTTTCATTTACTAGATTCTTGATGAGTGTGCAGGAAGAAAAGTCTTTTCTTTTATGAATGGATTTTCAGGGTATAATCAATTTCAAATCAAACCAAGGATCAACATAAAATGACGTTTATTTGTCCTTGGGGTACTTTTGCATACTGGAAAATTCCTTTCAGCCTTAAAAATGTCGGAGAAACCTTCCAACGTGTCATGATCATTTCTTTTCATGATCTCAAGAATATTGTCTAAGATTACCTCGACAATCTCACTTCTCACTCTCGTAAGAGAGTAGATCACTCCACTCACCTTCAATTAGTATTTGAGAGATTCCTTTACTATCACATCCATTTGAACCCTCACAAGTGCATCTTCTACTTTAGGTCTGACCATCTTTTAGGATTCTTAGTATCTGAGCATGGGATTATGGTAGATCCTATCAAGGTTAAGGCAATACTTTGATTGCCTCCCCCACGCAACATTCAACAACTTCAAGGTTTACAGGGGAAGGATAAATTCTTGCATCAGTTCATAGTGAACTATGCCAATTTATCTAAGGGTTTCATGCGTCTTTTGAAGAAGGATACTCCATTTATATGGGATGAGCGAGCCCATAAATCCTTTGATTCTCTTAAGAAAGCTTTGGTATCAACACCTCTGTTGAAGCCTCCATACTACAATAAAGATTATTTTCTTTATGTCGTCGCATCTGAAGGGACAATTGGTATGGTTCTAGTTTAGGAGGATGATGAGCTCCATGAGCACATTATCTATTATCTCAGTCAAAACTTAGTCGGTCCTGAACTTAAATAATCTCACGTAGAAAAACTATCCTTGGTTGTCGTACATGCAGTTCAAAGATTACAACATTATATATTGCTTTGCAAAACTATTTTAGTTGCAGATATCAATCCATTTCAATAAATCCTCACTAGGAATACCATAGGGGGGAAATACAATAAGTGGATTGTTATTTTACAATAATTTGATCTCGATTTTTCTTTGACGAAGTCTAAGAAATCTCTAGTTTTTGCCAAGTTGATATCAGAATTCCCTCGACTAGATGAGGACATTTTTCATGACGAATTGTTCGCAGATGAACATATCTTCCTTATCTTGTCTTCATATCACTAGTATGGAGACTTTCTAATTTATCTTCAAACCTTGAAGCTATCCCAACATCTATCTAGAGATGATCGACAATGTATATGTCATTAGGCTAAAAATTACCTTATCATCGGTGACACTTTGTATCTTGGAGGAATAGATAATATTTTTTTTCGTTGCTTGAATCATGAGGAAGATGATTTGGTTCTCAATGAATATCACAATAGGGTTTGTGGTGGTCATTTATTCGGGCTTGCGACAACCCAAAAAATATTGTGAGTTGATTATTTTTGGCAGTCATTTTTTAAAGATTGTGTTGAGGCGGTCAATAAGTGTCATCTTTTCCAGGTGTTCACTCAGAAAATGTGCTCGCATCCAACCCCTCTTCACCCAGTCATCACCGTCGCTCCCTTCACCAAGTGGGGGGTATATTTTATGGACTATAACCCATCTTCAATTGGGGGCCATCAACATATCAGTGCGGTCGTGGATTACTTCACTAAATGGGCAGAGGTCATTCCTACTGTTAAATCCGATGGTAAGACTACAACATTCTTCGTATTCAACCAAATTATAGTCTAGTTTGAATTCCCAAAAGAGACTGCCATTGATCATGGCAGTCACTTTTAGAATGAAATGATGAAATAGTTAGCATCAAAACTAGGGTTTAAGCATGGTCATTCTTCCCCTTATTATCCCCAAGAAAATAGACAAGTAGAGGTGGTGAATAAATCTCTCAAGACCATATTTGAAAAAACTGTCAGCCAGAGTAAGTCTAATTGTAATTTGATGCTTTACCCTACACTTTGGAAGTATTGAACCTCGGTAAAGACTTCCATCGGTTTTTCTCCTTTTCAGTTAGTACATGGCATGGAGTCGACTCTTTCTATTGAATGTGAAATACCTTCCCTCAAGTTGGAAATTGAGCTCCTACCTGACACATCTGATCTTGAAGAATGCCTTGTGCACCTAGAACGTCTCGATGAGCAACATCGAGATTCCTCTACAACTATCGAAGTGAATTAAGAACATGTTAAGGTTTAATATGATAGGTTTTTCTGTCCTCATCAATATGTTGAGGGTGACTTGGTTCTCCTATATGACCAAGCCAAAGAACCATTGGGAGCAGGTAAGTTCAACCCCATGTGGCATGGTCCTTATTTCGTGTGACGTGTTTTAGAGAAAGGATCCTATGAATTGGAATATTATGAACATAATATGTTGGATGAGCCCGGAAATGGGCTCTACCTTAAAAGGTATTACGTATAATCCCTCAATATTGGGCGTGACCTTCTGTATACTAATGTATCTTAGTGTATATATATATATTTTACTTTGTGTCATCAACTTGCTTATCAAGTTTTCCCTTGGTTGGAATATGCCAATGGAGTCTTCAGTTTACTTAGGATTCACATACAGTGCCAGTCATCATACACGAAACATGTCTTCTGTTGCTTGGGTCATTTACTCACCCGAGGGCCAACTGGTGTCTTCAGGTGGTGTCCGTCTGGAGCCATCAATGAATAATGTGGTTGAGTATAACGCCATTATAGAACTATTATGCGATGCCATTTCACATGGTATTCGGTATTTAGAGGTTTGTTTGGACTCCCAGTTAGTTGTATGTTAGTTAAATTGAAGTTACCATGTGCGAGACCCTACTCTACTTCGACGATTCCTACGGGTATGACTTTTGGAATGATACTTTGATTTTCTTACTTATAATAACATAGCTAGAAGTTCTAATCATGCATCCGATGCATATGATAATTACATTTTAGATTGACATTTGTCACATAACTAAGCAAAGAAAACACATTCATGCATGTACACATTGTAACATATATAAGTAAAGTTGAAGACCATTTTTTTTTATATTTCATCTTTTTAAAAAATATGGTGTCATAGTACAAAATGGGTCTCACACCCTCAAAATACATATATGGCCGATATATATGACCATGGAATCTATGCCTATGGCATTATATGCATATCATGATAGCACACTATGTTGTTTACGAGACGTCGGAAGAGTCGCACCCACACACGGGGTACACCCACCACCTGTCATTTCATAGCCTGTGGAAGATCCTCCACTTGAACCATAGGAATCATGTGCATCAATTGAGAGAGGTTCCCTACACAATCTGCAACAGTCTATCCACATCTCCTCACATGTTCTCATCTCCTCAACTCCTCCGTCGATGTCATGGGAATCCCTATGGTCGTCGCAGACCTACATCTACGTGACAAAGCAATTATTAATACTTGATACCATACAAATATATTTGTGTTTTTTATTTTGAAAAAAATCAAAAACATGAAATATATAAAAACATTTCTTACCAATATCATTGTAGGTGGAAATTGGTGGCAAAGGAATATCTATATCCCCTTTATAGTCGATCTTGGCATAAGAGTAGTTGTCAATGGATATGACCTTTTGACGCTACTAGAAAAATAACTCATCATTGTAGGGGGTTGGCACCCTACCACCTCCTAGCTGCCTCATCACATCGATCCACTATGACATGGATGGACCACGCAGTCCATGTGGAATAATCTATACTCTAGGGCTCAATCCTGAAACCCACTCAAAGAAAAAGATACACATAATGGATGCAAATCTGAAATTTCTTTTTCTCCCTTTTTTGCAATCCATCAACTAGCTCTTCATGTTAGCCAACAATGAAGTACACCAGTCATAAAGAGTGGGTCATAAACACTCCACCGAATATAACATGAGTGGCCTTGATTCCTAGTGCAACAAGGTCGACCCCGATATCCATGTAAGAACAAGTACAATGATATTTAAGCTCAGGTTCTCGATCACCCTGATTGGGAGTTGGCTCTCTACTTTATCTATGATTGCAACATAGTGGGTGGAAATGTACTCCTCCATGGTCATACCACCCCCAACCCCCTGGGCCTTGAGATTCACTACCTCACCCCGACAAGACAATCCTAGGATAAAATATATGTCATCCACTTCAATCCTCAATGGTTTCCCATTGATATTGAAGGCCTTTGTCTTCGGATCCTAGTAGTTTATGAGCATCTGGAGTAACCTCACTTGAGCCCTCATTCATTTGAGAGCCCAAAAGTTATAAAGGACACATATTTTTAAAGCTTATTGGTCCCCTACATCCCTTTCCACTGCTGCATCATCTATCTCTTCATGCTCCCTCTCCCTCCATTCAATCACCATCCTGTAAAGGAAAAGTCATTTTTTGAGTTAAATCTTGTCAAAAAATGTTCACAGACTTGTATGCATGCTAACATGGTAACATTCGCATATAGGGATGCATATACACATGTAGGATTTTCTTTTCCCGCGTATATGAGGACATATACACGACCCGATGAACCATCATCTGCGTACACCCTAATTCACAATTTGCGCCCTCTAATACTCAAAAAATGGGGCCTAAAATTGAAATTCAAACCAATGAAATTGAAGTAGAAGGGATGGGAACTTACTTGGTCTAGACGGTTGCTAATTCTGATGATCGCTCCCACAATTAACACTTTAAGATCGAGGGGAAAATGGCCTAAAAAGTACTATGTGGGTGAAAAAGCTCAAATGGTATGGTAAAATGGTCTATTTTTACTATTAGTAGAATTTGTTTACCCACTCTATCTAGTTTATGCTAATTTTTGACCATGTGGACTAATACTATAGTGGAAAGAATTGGTTTTGAAGGTTTTGTCTAGGATTTTTGTGGTTTCTAACATCATACCACCCTTTCATGCCTTCGCTAGGTATTTTCTTTCACCATCATATAGGATAGGTTGTCACTCCATTCTGCATTCTTGCATTGTCCTATGATTGTGATCCATATGCCTTAGGTACAAACCCATTTATTAGCGACAAAAAACCTTCTTATTGCTACTATAAGTGTCATTATTAAGTGGTAGAGGCTTACCAAACATGGGTGCCCTAGTTAGAACCTTCATGCCATTTGGTGCCCATGCAGAAGTTATTCCATAAGATCGAGAGTTCATGATAGTTTCGATATGACTTTGCGTTCGAACCCCATATTCTTACTCACAAGCATTTTGACCTCTATCTATGGGACTCCCCCCAAGTCTTAGTTAATCTCTTTTTCGGCTCTCTAAAAAATGAAAAGATTGCCGAGTGAAATTGTCTCTTTCACACTCATTAAATGGATTTGAAAGGATGCCTATTTGGTGTAAGTTTAACCATTTTTTGGACCAAGTAGACTACTTACCAAAAATGAATACTCTGGTCACCATTGGCTAGAAGAGTTCTCATGGGTATTATTTTATACTTTTTCAGGTTTAGGGGACTAAATCTACGAAAAAGGACATTCTTTGGAGTTAAGTTGTAATCAAATTCCATCATCCTTCTTGTAGTATTGAGCCTATTGTCGGTTCTTGCTTTCTCGTTATAAGCCTCTTACCTCAATAATTTGCATCACTAGCCAAGCATAGCCTTGTTTATATCCTTTGCAGCTTGACACCCTGTACCCTAAGAGGAAACATCCCCCCGAGTGTCCATGCCCCACATGCACTTCCTTGCATTGAGCAAAGGTATGTTCCACAGTTTGGAGCCAATTGCTTACTCACAACACTCGTTTCCTCTCTTGTATCACATCATTGCTTTGCCCATGCAAAAAAAAACAAAAAAAGATGGGCATGAAAATAATATTATCTCATATCGGCAGCAATCGTGTCGCCTTTGAACAGAGCACAAACTTTTGAGTCCACTATCATCCAAAGTTTGGGTTTAGCATGACCTTAGGAAGTTGATATCGTTACTTAGATTTTACTCCTCTGGCTAGTTGTTCTTCCAGTCCCTATGGAGAGTTCATTGATGCCTCCTACATCACGAAGTTTTATCATCAAGTCTATGTTTCCTAAGTTATCCATATGTCTCATGCTCTCGTTCAAAGGATGTCTATAAGCCCATGTCAACCATTTCTCAGAAATCTTGACTTTTCATGTCGACCATACCCTCAGTATGTCTCAGAGTCACATGAAGTTGTAGTCCTACCATGCACCTTGGTCCTACTTTCATTATGGGTAGGTAACCTTGAACCTAGTAGTCAACATCTCCTCATTGGTTGTTGATTGGGGGTTTCCCTTGTGTTCGATGGAAAAAAATATATTCACACATTGGGGTTCATGCATTGTCTTGGATGCCATTAGCCTTATTGGTGGTTTCCTTTCCTTTGTTGGAAGTCTTCCTCATTGGCTGCTATTCAGAGGGTATCTTTCATGCACTACTTACATCTGGTGCATGTGGGAGACACACAGGGTCATTGGTTCACGAACACCCTATTCGTTCGAGCTCCTCCTAATCATCAAGATATTTCTTTGTACCTCATGCTGAATGATGAGAGATGCCCTAATACTCTCCTTTCATCGGGTCTCCTTCCATTGAATTCAACTCATGTATTTTGGAAATGAGGCCTAGAGTCCTATGAGTACCTAGAGGCTTGCAGTCATCAGTGGCAGGTTCTCTCGCCATCGACAATTGGGAATACATCAATGTCTCCTGATCGATGGATTCTTCAAGTGTTTGACCTCAACACCCTTATTCACACTTGTAAGAATGTACTCAGTGCTTTGATACCTACTTTCATTATTGGTAGGTTGTCTCATGTTTGTTAACGATATATCTTAATGACCGATAATAAAATGAAGTCTCATTGTGTCCAACCTCAACTCCTTTATTCACATGATGTAGACTTGCACCTTTGTAGGATAGTGTATAAGACCTTCATCTTACAGTAGCAGCTTCACTAATCTGTTGTTGTCTTTCATTGGACCAGTACCTATATGACTTCATTGATCATGGGAGATCAAATTGTACTCCATTGTATACAGGTATCTTTAGATTGATTTTGAGACTGGTTTCCACTGGGCCTTGTTCGTGACTATGATAGCCTATGGCATGTGTTTGCTTTGTATTGTCTATTCATGGCCATGAACAACTATTTGGTATGTTTCCACATGGATCTGCAGTGTAATTTAGATTGGAAACCATGTGTACAAAGTCATTATGGATTATAATATTCTCATGAGTAACTAGCACTTCTAGTTGAGTCTCCATTACTCCACTTTTGGGAATTATAATGCATTTCAGCCATCACAGATACTCCTCTGACCTCACACATGAGGGGGAATCTATTACAACAAATTTTTCCTCTCCCGATGCAACTTTCTTGGATGGCCTTCCATTTGTCTATGCAGACTTGAAGTCCCCTTTTGTACTTTTCAGAGCGAAAAAGAACATTTTTCCACATATATGTGCCATATCAGTTAGACAACAAGCAGTGTGTTTAGTTGGGAGGAGACACCCAAAAAATCAAACCATGTTAAGGGTTGGTGCGGCCTAGGATGGGTGCGATCCCTGGGTGATTTTGACAACTTAGATGCCCCTGGGTTTTGGTTTCTTAGCCAACAGTTGAAATGATGGCCCCACAAGTGACAAACATTTCTAACAAAAACAAAACATTGTCACTAAATTCAAAGACAAACATGAACTAGGTGATTTTTCATATAAGGAAAAATAGAAGCAACATTTCCTTCTTTAAGGGAATCCATTTGACAAGTAATAATCCAAGTCTTGGGGATTAAATTAGGGAAGAATCACAATTTTAATTTTTCAATCTTAAAGTTGTTTCTTGTTGAATGATAGACATTTTGAGCTATGGAATCACACACACAATATGTTCTCCATTGAGTGACATAGGTGCAAATTTGTCTTAGTTTTATGGTAAGAAGCCTTTTGACAGCTGATAATCTATTTTCTTAACAATACTTTTTAGATGGAAAAGCATTATTTATTTCAAGTTCTCTCTTTTTTTTTTGTAAGTTGGGAAAATATATTAGATCCTGCTAAAGAGAAAAAGTTACAGATGTCGGAATATCCTGAGTAGTCATGGTAGCATCGCCCTGGTGGGAAACCAATGCTGCCACATGGCCATTAAGTTTCCAAATGCCCATGCAGAATTCAAAAACTGTAAAAAACAAGAATTGTGCTAGTCCTATAGCTAGGATGCCACACAGGGTGAGAACCCTGTAAACTAAATTGTCTAGAGACATAAAAAAACTTGAGAAACCTGAGAAAGTTGGAATTATCTAGAGCTGAGGTCGAGCCTCCGTTCTTTCCTTTGGTCCTGCATAGTGTCCTTACCTAGAGTCCCTGTGTCTGGGATAGTTTTTTGGAGATCCCGAAGAAGAGACTCCAGAAGTTCCTTGAGGCGAATCCAACCGTCTTCCTTGTTCTACAACTCCTGGATGGCGCACTTGACATCCATAATTGAGCTCTTGATGAAGTCCAGTGAGTTCTTCAAAGTCTCCAACCCATCGCACTGGGAACAAGCAAAAGGGGGTGGAGGGGGTGGTGGAAGATCATAGGACGAAGAGGGGGAGGCGGGAGAGGGGAGAGGGGAGGATGAAAAAGAGAGAGGGGTAGTTGGGTTGGGGGCAACGAAAGGTAGAGGTGGGCGAGGTGGAGGCTAGTGGGGGGTGGCGGCTCTGGGCTAAGATTTGGGGCGAATCTGAGGGAATTGCCAAAGCTATCGAACTACTCGACTCTGCAAGCATACAAAGAGGACAAGGGAGGTAAATCTGGTGTGGTGGCACATTCAGGAGGGTGTTCTGGAGAGGGGGCACAAATAGAGTCATGGGGGAGCTTCGGAGCGGAGGTGCGAGAAGGGTCCTGAGGTAAGCTCTGAGGAGCTTGCTTGCCTCGACTGCTTGAGCCTCGACCTCTCGCTGCATACCAAGCCGCCCCTCGCTTCGACTTACCTCATAGGCGAGGCATTCGGATGATGACTAAGAGAGGAGTGGAGGGAGAGAAACAGAGATGGAGCTCGAAGCGACGATGGAGCGTAGGAGAGAGCTCAAACTAGAGCCAAATAAAAATGCAGATTGATGGATGAGTGCGAGGCATGGGAGGACGAGAGCGCAAATGCCGATGGAGCGTAGGAGAAAGCTTGAACTAGAGGCAAAGAAAATGCAGACTGGTGGATGAGTGCGAGATGCGGGAGGCAGAGCGCAGAAATGAGCCATGGAATTCCCTATCTCAGGCCAAAAACCATCGATCTGGGCCAGATGATGGGATTGGGCATGCATCCATCCCATCACATTTACCCTTCCTGCGAGATGGACCTCCATGGCATTAAACTGATCTGAGTGCACATGAATGCAAGGGTGCGTCGAACGAGGTTTTAAATGCATGGATTAAAGTCTGAGGTGAGTGCGGGCTGTGTTGGCATATTGTGCTGTGGGTTGTGGCCAGGGGTCCACCCAACTGTCCATACACTCGTCGGTCTCGATGACACCCCATCCACGGATTTCAAATTCTCACTTATATAGTTATTAATTTCTAATTTTTTTTCTTAACCATGTATCTATTAAACTCTAAATTTTTTTCTTAACCTTATATTTATTAAACTCTCTAATTTTTATTAAAAAATCTTTTGTTTTTTTCTTTTACACATTTCTAATAAATTGTTAGTAATCATTTGGGCCTAATGGTTAAGAACATGTGTTTCCTCTTAAGAGGTCACAGGTTCAAATCCAAAGGGGGGTAGGGTATGTATACCTTCGTAGACTTTACCAGTCAAATCGTTGGGCGAAGGAGGGTCCCTTGTCCCACAAACAAGAGGGTCTCATACACCAATTTGGTGTGCTGGCTTGACCGTGACCTTAAAAATAAATTATTATTATTATTATTATAAAAAAAAAAAACTATAATTTATTAAAATAAAAACATCCCCAAATTATTTATTTCGACATTTTTATTTAACCGACTAACAAATATGCTAATAATTATTTATGAATTCATCATAATACATTCATAGTACAATGTCACTTTCGATGGAATAAATGTCATGTCCATCAACATGTTAAAGTAATGGACAATTAAAGCAATTGCGACTTGTACATGTGTGCGGACTATCGTTAAAAGAAATGAGGGCCAATGTGCATACTTTTATATTGATTAAATATTGAAGTTTAAGACATGATCCTAACGTTATGTTTTGGACTTGTATGTAAATAACTTCACATCCATGGTCTTCTCTTCCAAACTTTACATCGAGTATATAAAGTCAAGTCATTTAATTGTAAATTTAAATAAAAAAGTAATTGTAAATTTAAATAAAAAAATATGGCATTAGTTAAACTAATCTCTAAGTTATATATAAGAGTTTAGATTTATATATTTATATATATATATATGAGTAAAAAGATTGAAATAAACTTATTTCGATGATAGGTAACAACTTTCTTTATATGGTGAGGGTGGTCTACCTTTAGCAACACACTTCTATAATAAATAGAAAAATAGAAACCAAGTTTATAGACAATTTTCCTCCCAACCAACTCCAACTCAGTTTTAGGTTAAGAGTTCTTAAATTCTCAATCAATAAAACTATACTAACCTCTATCTAATCTTCTCAACATGAAGAACATGTAGAAAAAAAAAATCCTAAACGTAGAGTCCCCTCACAACCTCCTCAACATCCATTAAATAATGGTTATTTAATTGTTCTTGATAAGATCCCATGCATAGACTCTGTTGGTCATCCAATACATTATCTTTTAGCTTTACTTAATAATGCAACTTTGGTTAGCTTTACTTTAATTAATTTTAGATATTTTTTTCTTTTTATTTTCTTTTATATAATCAATTTTATTATTTATTTATTTTTCATTATCAAAATGTAAGATTGATGAAAATATATATAATGCGAGTCATTACAACACAAGGGACATACTCATTTTGTATGTTTAATAATTCATTGGGGGTAGTATTCTCTTCTGGTGTTATTCAATGTAGGCAAAATGAATCCAATCTATTTAATGCTTTATTAGAATAGCTTGGAAGAATAAAACCCAACATAAGAGGCGTACATATGAATGTGGATAAATGATAGAATGACAATGATAGAATTGAGGGAATGATGGTTAACTTCCCTTTTGACAAGAAAATTAAGTGCTCTTACATTTCCCCACAATGATTATATTCAATGCATGCTCCAATAACTAAACGAGTAGAGTTCCCCACCAACCTCTACCTGCATTCAATGAATTCCTTTATAAATTGATGCAGGTATATGGGTTATTTAATGCACATGATGAAAATGAGATGAATTCGTCCCTTTCTTCTTCCCCTTTGATGTAATCATAGCCCCTCTCGTGCTCTTTACAATCATCTTGGAACATTATATATTATATTCAACATTGATATTTACATAACTTGAGTTCATCATGGAAAGTCTACCACATGATGCATATAACTATATTTACAACATCTGCATGCCTAGTTGTTAACTAGTTGATCTTTGGCCTTGAGTTCCCTGCTAGGAACTCATACACACATATTTATAACATTTACACACAAGATCATTTATTTGAGCTCGTGTGGTTTGACTCTTCTCATTATAACCATAGATTTGCAATTTATACATAACCTGGTCCAATACATTCTATCGATTGAAATTAGGGTATTACATAAGTGATGATAACTTCAGCTAAATTAAGTAATTTTATGTTCTACTCCAATAATATATTGTCCAAATGTTTGAATGTTATCATTTTGTTAGTTAATATATGTATGTTTTAACCATGCTTAGTTATATATTTTGTTTTAAACAATATCATTACCTTGTTAATGTGTTATAGTGCTCACTATAATAGCCAATGTTGTATTCTTAAATAATTTCTTTTACAATGTAAAGAATTATCTTACCATATTTTATACATATGGATCTCCCATTTAAAGGTATTTTTTTCCTAGATTATAAAGCCAGAGTAAAACCCTCGAGTACTTACCTTCATTTCAAGGATGGTACACCAGGTAAACCCTAGAATCTTCAAGACACAAGGTCATTGAGATAATATACTCATTAAAGGCTCAACATGTCACTTGAAAGAAGTGAACATGGATGGGGAGAATATTTAAAAATTCTTCCGTTTAAAAATATTTTATATTAATAAAAAAATATTCAAATTATTTTAATAATAATATAGATCATACAATTATACTATATAAATTAATAATCAATCATTTTATAAAAAATAAATATTTAAGTGATTTTATTCTCAATTTATACATGTAAAAAAATGATTATTTATATACAAACTTTATAATAAATATAAAAACTAATTTTATATATTATTAAAATTAATGAATATACTAGTAAAACATTGTGTATTAAAGGTTTATACTTAACTTACACACAATCACATTTCTATTTTATTTAATTAATAATTTTTTCTCTAAAAATCAACCATTTTTCACTAGATTTTAGGAAAATTCGAACAGAAAAAATTGCCAAAAAAAAGGTAGAACGTTTAGACTACGCTCAATATAACACATTTTATTTTGTCAATTTGTTTGGAAAAATATGCACTGCTTTCATACAGAAATTTGTAAGCTAAATTATTTAAAGCATTTCTTTGTCAATGTGATTTGCAATAATGTTGCTTTTACAATAATGTGACTTTCCACATCTCTATGGCTCAAGATTGAGAAAATATGGTAATACGTATCTCAAACATGGGAGGAATTTGAAATTTCGATATAGACTGTTTGTCTGTGGAAATCATTGAAAGGTTTCATTGCTCTTTTATTCCTCCATGGAAATTGTTGAAAGGTTTCATTGCTCTTTTGTATCTATCCTTGAGAAATCCGAGTGAACATCTCAAAGTTGTGAATTAGGTTGTAAAATTACACCCCTTTTAGTACAGGGAAAAAAGCACTATGAGATATGAGATTACAACAATAGTGGGTGTAGAGGTCATTTAAGGAAATGCAAAGCAAAGATGGTACTCAAGGAAATAGTTGCAACTTATCATAGTGGATTTTTAAAGGAAACCAAAAAGGTGGTAGAGGCAATTGAGGAGAGGGTTAGAGAACAAAGGGGTGTGGCTTGAGCAGGTTGATGCATAAATTTTAGTCTGGATTCTTGATACCAATTTTTCAAGGAGTAGGGATACTAAAATCTTGAAAATGGTAGAAATATGTTGGCATATGAAGACCTTAATTGCCATGATAATGGAGATAGAAGGAGCTCAACAAAATGAAATCCTCAACAAACTCAACTAAATGGAGGGGAAACTAGATCACATTGATGAGAAAATGACAACCTCATCCATGAAATTTGAAGGTTTGAAGCAATAAGTGATGATAGGGGAGAGCAAGAACAACCTTGAAAGATAAAGGAAGAGGAGTTGGGGAATGTGGAGGCTATGCAATCCAAAGAAGTTGCCAATACCAATCCGAAGGAGGATTTGCCTTCAATATTCATCAACATTGACTCAAAATCTGATGATTTTTCGTAGTCTTTCTAGGTTTTTGTTGTTTCATAGTTTTTTATCTTCTGCTATATATACAATCATAACTTCTATATAAAAAAAAATTAGCCTCAAGATAATAGTAGCATAAGCCTAGGTTATGTTTATCTTGGTATGGAACCTTAGAATAGTAGTGATAGGTATGTTCTGAATACTCTAATGCTCTTTTCCCTTGGAAAACAAGTTACATATGACTCTTTTGTAACACTTTTTTAATAAAAGAACAATAGAATTTAGCTAAATTACCAAAAAAAAAACTTGAGAGGTGAAGGATCCTAGAACATAAGGTTGGTTATAGGCCCGTGGTCATAGTGGGATCAAGTTGTAGCATCAAGTGATTCATACAACTAGCTGAAACATGTGGTCCTCTATTCCTCTAATGCCTTGTCTAAGAGATGTTACACATTTAAAGAATCTTTGGAGTACGTTTGGTGGAGTCAACAATTCTTGTTTTCATATATCTAATAGTTTGATTATTTAAGATAGAACCAGATTGCAAGCCTTCATGCATTACTAAAATGTCATCTATGCAGACTTGAACTATGTTACAATACCAATAATTTGTACCAAAACCCCAAGATGCATTGGTGCAAAAGATTACTCCAAACTCAAGAGAATTCACAAATAAAAACAATGATAAATATATTAAAAAACCAATTATGTAAATATTATTATATACAACTTGAGATATGCTATGATAAATTTGTCATTAATAAAAAAAAATGGAGAAAATCTATGATAATACAAGCAACCATATTATATTGATACAAATTATATATCAAAGTTTATATAAATTATGAAGAAAAATCATATTCCGTAAGTAACTATATAAAAATAGATGTATGATATAAATATTTAAAAATGGTTGACCTTTCATACCTACCATTATACATCAATGCATCCACTTACCTTTAAAATGAAAAATAATGCATACTACCTACCAATTAAATTTGGCATATAAGAAAGTATAGTACGGGAGACAAACACATCAAAATCAGTTTCAACTTTTATAAATTATTGGTATGATGTTATATTATGGTTGTGATATCACGATTTACACATCAAAATCAGTTCAATTTTTATAAAGTATTGGTATGATGTTATATTATGGTTGCGATATCACGATTCATTAAATGTTGAGTAACAAAAAGTCAAGTTTAATTCAATATTTATTAATGATTTCATCATATTAGTACATTCATGATAAGTGTTTTGATTTTTTTTAATATGTTGCTTTCAATGGAATAAATGTCATCATCAACATGAGACTTCTAAAATTCTACAAATGGTCATTAAAAGAAAAAATGAGGGTCAATGTGTTTATTTTTATGTTGGTGAAATATTTATGTTTAATATATGATCTTGAAATCATGTGTTTTTTTTTTGTTTTTTTTTTTTTTTTTTTACTTGTGCTTACTTTTATATTGGTTAAATATTTATGTTTAATCTGCGATTTGAAAATTATCGCTAGTGTTTCTCATTCACTTGGTAGTTGCCACACGTAAAATCTACTAATTAGTTTATACAATATCAAAAAATATAACGATACCATAGTTGCAGGTCTATTAAGTTCAAAAGGATAGCATACATATATATAGCCTAGGGATATAAACGTGAAATCAAATATCAAATGCAAGCTAGCTATAGTAACGATAGTTATAAAGATTAAATAATAGTGACAGATGCCATGTTTAGAGGAAGGTTATAGTCATTAGGGTTCGAGACTTACTCATTTGCGAGGAGGGTCATAGTCATTAGGGTTCAAGACCCATCTATTTGTTAGTGGTATTGCAATAATAAATGAGAGTTCCCTTTCATCATCATCCTTCTTTTTTGGGTACTTCTCTATTGGATTAGGTAGATTGAGTTGGGGAAACTTGTTATTAATAACACAAGGAGGGGGCGACAAGTTGTGTTGCTTTTGACTTAGATATGCATTGTGCTCTGTAACTAGAAGGCTTGCTACTAGATCTATGCAAGTTAACTAAACTTGTTGGGAAATGAACTATTGGGGGAGCTTGGTTCATGGTGCATATAACCACCCCATAGTTCTCTAGCATTCTGCACATATGAGCCAACACGTGGTTTAACATTTGAGCTTGCACCTATATTTGCAAGTAGATGTTGGCATATACTAAAGTCCCATCATAAAAAAGAAAATAGCATAAATGATTATTCTTAAAAATACATTCATTTCTCTTTTCCTATGCAACAAATTAAATCTCTATTATAATGAGTTTCCATGCTCCCTAAAATTCAATGACCCATGGGCGACTATCATTGAGGAGAGCATAATTCCAGGTCATGGACACATAAATGAGATAAAAACATAGGTTTAAGGCCCATTCCTAGATTGCCTTAACAAAATGGAAGAACCAAAACAAATATTTGATTGTCGCTTCCATAAGGGAAAGGGCCTTTGGGGCTTCAAGTTATTTTTGACACTAGCCAAGAGGAATGAGAACCAAAATAATGGACAAGGACAAAATGACTTTACTTGTCCTAATATAAGCCCACCATGTTGATTTATCGTGGAATCAACCCTTGGTATGCTCAAATACCATGTTGATATTTCACCACTTCAACCCAACACCCAACAGTTAGCTCAAAATAAAATCACTTTATCCACTAAAACCACAATTAACTAATCAACTAAACATGCAACGGAAGAATAAACTAGGAAACTAAAATCTCACACACAAGACAATGATATGCTAGGATAAAATACCCCTAGAAAAACCATGGAGGGAAAACCAATTCCAAGATGCTTTTATTAAGGTCAAATCAGGGCCCCCATAATAGGGAAAACGACCCACTAAGAGAAATACAACTACAAACAAACCTAGCCAAGTCTACTCTGTTGTACGACCTCTGAACAACATGCTTTTCAAGGTATATGCGATTCAACTTCAGTTGAACCACGTACATACACAACTATCTCCACTGTAAATTGCGTACATGTACAAAAAACCTGTATGAACACTTCTTTACGACACTACACTTTCCTCTGGCTTCTATCCTTTGAAACCCACCCGCGTTTGCCTTTGATCTCTCTTCTCCTTGACCTGTATGATCTCGAGATGAAATTATTTCTCCACCTATCCAAGATCTTGAACCACGATCCTTCGTGATCCAACCCTCTCTGCATCAATAATTGGATGAAATCTCTTCACCCAACCTGTGAGATCTCCTCACTCTAGCATAAGAAAAAGTGCTTCTTTTCTTCTGCACTCCTCACACTAGAAAAAGTCCTGCTCTGCTAGGTTCAACCTTGATATCTCATCAAGGTACCTAATCTTGACATCTCACCAAACATCCCAACCTCGACATCTCACGAAAGGTCCTTTGCTCTTAGCATCTCACCAAGAATCTCTCGATCTTGTCATCTCACCAAAGATTCTCACCTTAGTTTCTCACCAAGTGACTACTTCCCAAAGTGACGTGCAAGTGTATCTCACACAAGTCGAGTGCAGAGTCTTCTTCCTTCACCCTAGCCTTGCTTTTATAATCATGAGTTACGATATAAATCTAATCTCCAAAGTGATCCACGATTGAGATTACTTCTCACACCCACTTAAGATTTATATTACATGCTGCATGCTAAGCATGTTCTTTAAATAACTTAATTTACTAATAAAAACACTCTTACTTTAATTAATTCATTTTAACTAAAGTAAACTCACACTAGTCTTTCGACGACTTCCACATGCTATATACAAGCCAATGCAAAATTACTTGTCCAATGCTACCACTAACATCAACACTCCCTCTTAGTGAGGAAGGTGCTTCTCTCACCTAGAGTTGGCTCTGTCTTTGCTACCAGATCTGCTACCATGGCTACTCTCCAATCCACCTGATTGGTTGTTCCCTCTGACATAGAAGCTATCCTTTCCATCTCGCTCTAACCCGTCTATGAAGAATTTCTACCTTTGAACATGCTCCTAGAAGCCATCCGCTCGTGAGTATCCTGCATGGCCATATCATACCATAAATCTTGTCTAACAAACTTGGAAGGGTGCTCCTTCCCACATGAACCTGAAGGCTAACTCCCTATGAGTTTCTCAACCTTCAGAGATACTTGCTCCTTTTTCTATGTCACTGACATTGATCCATGATCCAAGATCCCCTTGGATCCTTTTATAGCATCATGTCCTAAGATAATGGTTCACCTGCGAAATACAAATAAGCAAATAGACAAGCCCTACAAACCTCGAGATCAGTCCTTCGATATTACTAGTTGAATTCTATCTCCCTTGTTGCCCCTTGGCTCCTTTCCTCAAACCCTTTCCTACACACTTGGATGAAATTCCTTCTCCATCCACTCAATGAGATATTAATCACTCATGTTGTGTGTGTCTTTTTTCCACTGAGAAATAGCCAACACTTGCAACTGAGCACCTCTACTATTGTTGTAGATCTTGTACCTGCAACTCCTCTACTGCCCAGATTTTCCTGCTACTCACGATGCTATTTTGGATGCTCCTGTGGCTCCTCTTCTTCTTTGAATTGATTACAGCTCTAGGTGAAAGTCCTTCTTCACCCCTTTCTGAGATATCCTTGAGAAAAAATCCTTATTTTCTCTATCTATGAGTCACTAACTCCAATAGATCTATCACCCTATGATCTCTGGATGAAATATCTTCACCCATTTGAGATCCCTTTGAGTCATTGTCCTTCATGTCTCAAGAACATGAGAAAAAGTATGTCTTTGCTCCTAAGTGGATGACATAGACACATGAGAAAAAGTCCTTCTCTACTCCCATGTTCTCTCGTGTGGCTCATATATCTATATGGAAGTCCTTCTCCACCTATCTGAGATCTTCTTGTTGACTTCCCAACCTCCTACCATTGCTCAACAAACCACTTAACAAGATTCCCTACTGAAACTTCCTTTGTATTGTCCCTGTATGAACCTATATGTGACTGTAACCACTACAAATCACGTATGTATGTGACTGTCACTATTGTGACCCACATATGTTTGCGACTGTCAACACTATGACCCACATACACCTCCATACACCTGCAAAAACACATGTTCTACCTTAGTACTTTTGTTTCCCAAAAAATATTCCTTTGATTTTTTCCTGCTAATTTATAGCTCTACTAAGATCTCCTGCAAATTTGATAGATCTGCTGCAAAAGATAGTGGATATGTTCTTAGTCCTTGAAGCACCCACCTAGGCACACCTGATCCCATATATTTTCTCCTGTAACCCTAGATCTGAACTTGATCTCTCCCTTGGTCACTTAGATCTCATAGATCTTTGGTTGTGCACTTGGTTTCCTCCTAGAGAAACCTTGCTATGATACCATGTTGATTTATCCTGGAATCAACCCTTGGTATGCTCAAATACCATGTTGATATTTCACCACTTCAACCCAACACCCGAAAATTAGCTCAAAATAAAATCCCTTTATCCATTAAAATCACATCTGATTAATCAACTAAACATGCAATGAAAGCATAAGCTAGGAAACCAAAATCTCACACAACAAGACACCAATATATTCAAGTAAACTACCACAAGAAAAAAACCCGGAGGGAAAACCAATTCTAAGATCCTTTTATTAAGGTCAAATCAAGGCTCCCGTAATAGATAAAATGACCCACTAAGAGAAATACAACTACAGACAAACTTGGCCAAGTCGGTTATGTCATGTGGCTCTTGAACATCATGCTTTTTGAGGTATACACGATTCAACTTCAGCTGACCCGTGTACATACATGATTGTCTCCACTTTGAATCATGTACATGTACAAAAAACTTGTACAAACACTTCTAACATAGTTACCGACTTAACGAGAATTGTGACCTCAAAACGAGAACTCTGACCCAAAAAACCCATATTTTTGCCAAAAAAAACATGAAAATCAGTGGTGCTACTGGTAGCACCATTTTTTCAAACGGGGTCAAAATTACAACATTTTTCAAACATGACCTTCAAAACTCATCTAATAGCTTAGAAAAACCTTAAAATTAACACCTAAAAAAAGGTAATGTTACCTAAAGAAAACTATTTTTTTAAAATGTTAAAACTATAGCTAATTACGACCTAATTGAAACCGTGGTCTTACAACAAATACCTATGCAAACCAAAAACCTAAAATTGGACCCTGAATAGTCACTTGAAAATGTATTTACTATCTTTTTTTTTTTTAATTTTACATTAAAAAACAAATAAAGAGAAAAGAGATTTTTTTCACAAAAATGAAGGAAAACAGACATTCAAAAAAATATATTCAAAACTCAAATTAAAAAAAATACATTAAAAAACAGGTGGAAAAAAAAAACTAAATAGAAATGAAAAATATAAA
>ML778089.1:553467-568042 GCA_009831015.1 Picea engelmannii | reverse complement strand
TATATATATATATAAATCCATTTAAACCTATAATAATAATAATAATAATAATAATAATGCAAAAATAACAAAATTGTTTTTCATAAAAAACCTAAAAAAGAAAATGAAAAAAAAATATTAAAAAACAAGAAAACTCCCTAGTCTAAAACTTTATGTTAAAAAACATTTAAAAACAAAGTTTTATTTATAAGAACAACAAGAGGAAGATACACTAGCAATAGTAAAAGAAGAATTAAATAATAAATCACAAATTTATACAACTTACCTCATAGAAGCAAAGAGGCTAGTAAAAATAATTGATCACAAAGATAGGTTGATCCATGTCAAAGTAAGTTGTAATGACCATAAATATAGCATACTTAGTAAATATCTAAGATTAAAAGGGCCAGGAATATTTATATATGAAGACTTCATTTCCGAAGACCAAGCTAAATTAAGGAAGGAAGTTCAAAAGTTAAAATAAGCCAGGAAAGAAGGAAAATGAGCAATAATTAGCAATTGAAAAGCTATTGTTAGGGATAGAGACCAGAAGGATAATAATAAATAGGAATTTGGGACACTAAGGATCCTTTTTTGGAATTGTCATGAATTTCCATGGTGCAAAGGTCCTATGATAAGTTGGATCTCGAGTGATATTGATATTATCTGTCTAGTTGAAACTTGGGAGCATGAGGAGTCTAAGGTCCCTAGCATGAAAGGATTTGTCTTGTGGTTGGCATGGAGCAAAAAATCCCATCGTAGAGGGATAAGAGGCATAGCTTGTTATATTAGAAAGAGAATTTCTCCTCACATTCAACTTCATAAGATTGACCCTCTTAATCAATACATTTGGATAGAAATTTCAGACACCAATGATAAGAATATGTATATAGAAATTTGTTATTTTTCACCTATTAATTCTATTTTTATAAGAAAAACAATATAGATAACAATTTTCCCTATAATAATTTAGAACAAGATATTTATAGTTTGAAAAATGAAGGTAATATCCTCCTGCTAGGAGACTTTAATGATAGGACTGTAACTAAACAAGGTACTCTTTTAAGTAATGACTCCAACCATAATCCTTTATGGCTAGATGAGGACCTTGTTTTATCTAATAGCTACAAAAGAAGCTCTTAAGACCTAATTGAGAATTTGTTTGGTACTGAGTTGGTCAAGATCTATAGCTCTCAAGACCTAATAATTTGCAATGGAGTAATGAAGTGGCCGAACTCCAACCACATGACTTGTATTCATGGGCTAGGTAGTAGTGTTGTATATTATGTGATATCTAATATGCCCGTTTCCAACCAAATAACAACTTTTGACCTTTTAAATGACCATGAGCATGAATCTGATCATAAACCTTTAACCATAACTCTAAACTTTTCCATGCATAGGAGCACCATTAAAGAGAATTATGATAATCAAAGGAATTTGCGCTTTGACAAAAGTAACATTGACATTTTATTAAAGGATTTAAATAGTAAATTAAATCTCCTAACTTATAAGGACAACATTGAAGAACTCTATCATAATTTTACAACTATCCTTTCCACTTCTATTAACAAGTTCTGTTTTGAGGTTTTCTATAAAAAGAATAATAGAACGACCAACCCTTGGTATGATAAAGAATGTAAAATTTCTAGGAAAGCCATTAGGGATGCTTCTAGCGAGTCCTTAAAACTCGATAAGATCAATACGTACAAAGCCCTAATCAAAAGGAAAAAAAGATACTATATCAATAAAAGGCAAGAACAACTTTCACAACTCTATAAGATGGATCCTAAGAAGTTCTGGAGCCAAATTCTAAAACACAATACTAAAGAAAATAATAGGATTCCCTTAAGGGACTGGAATTTCTACCTTAAAATTCTTTACGATTTCCCTAATGCCATGGACACCATTCCTATTGTCCCTACAAAGGAAGAAGTTTTTTTTTAGTTGACATAGCATTTAGGGTTAAGCAGATTGCAAATGGGAAAGCTAAGGACATTGAAGGCTACCAAGCTGGAATTTTTAAAATCCGAGGGCCAATCCTTATCCCTCACATACACAAGCTCTTTAATTTAGCAGTCAAGCAGGGATTCCCTAAACACTGGACGCAAAGCCTCATTGTTCCTATTTTTAAAAATGGGGATAGAAACATTCCCTCTAATTATAGGTCCATTATGATTAGCCCCATTTTAGGCAAGCTTTATGGAATTATTTTGGAAAACAAGATTAGCCTTTGGCTAGAAAGTCACAATAAAAGAGATAAAGGCCAGTTCGGGTTTAGGAGATATCATTCAACTGTGTACCATATTGTTACCTTTAGGATCATTGTAGAGGAGTTCCACAATACCAAAACCAATATTTTTTGTTGTTTTGTTGACTTTATAAAAGTGTTTGACATGGTTCCTAGGAAAAATATTTGGATTGGGTTGAAATAGATAAAAGTGCCTCTCGAGTTGAGGGCTATTGCAATAAGGATGTATGAGAACATTATTTCTAAGTTTAAAAACACCGAGGGATGGTCAAAAGAGATTAAATGCAATATCAGAGTCAAACAAGGTTCTCCCTTGTCCCCTACCCTTTTTGGCATATGTATTGACAAGTTAGAAGATTTCTTGGAAAAAGTAGGTTGTGTCGGCCCTACTCTCACTGGTATAGTCATCAATCTTCTTCTTTATGCTGATGATATCATTCTTATGGAAAGGAGTCCCCATGATCTTGAAAACCAACTAAGAATCCTCAAGGATTTTTGCTCCAATATGGGTATGACTGTTAATATTGATAAGACTAAGGTCATGATCATTAAATCTAATAAGATCCCTTATGATACCTTCGCATATGAAAACAACAACTTGGAGGAAGTGACTTCATGGAAATATCTTGGAATTGATATTCACCACAAGCTCAATTGGAATTATAGCATTGAGAAAAGGAATATTGGGGGATGGAAAGCTTGTTATGGGCTTGAAAACAATTGTAAATCAACTTATCTTTAGAGTTGAGATAAGAAGAAACTCCTCTTTGAGACTCTTGTTACACATGTTATTATTTATGGATGTGAAGTCTGGGGATGTAGTATCTCTCGTGAATCCTGAAGAAAGATAGAGAAAATACAAAAGAATTTTATAACCTATAATCTCAAAATTAAAGGAAATACGCCCTATCCCATCCTCCTCTTAGAAACAATTATCTCCCCCATTGAGAGCATGGCTATGACTAGATATCTAATGTATAAGAACAAGTTAAACAACATAGAAGACAAGAGGCTTCCTAAAATTACTTCAAAATTGAGTCATAACCACCATTGACTCAAGCGAGGATGGCATAAAGATGCACGGTCTTGGCTAAACTATTGGGGATTCATGGAAGACACCATTTTGCAGAATAAAGATACTATTAAAAAAAATGTCAAATCAAAATTGAAGGAGAAAATGTGGCACTAGTACATTTGGGTCAAATTTTGACGATGCGTTCGATGCAATTGCCACTTATATTGCCGGGATAATGAAAAACAATGGACTCCCTCAAACTTCGTTTCATGCGACGTCACTTTTATGACGCCATAGGTATTATCTCTATTGCGACATTTAATGCAGACACATGTCATCTCAGATTTGACTATCCAAACCCCATATAGCCATCGCTACAACGACACTAGAGACATCAGAATTTCGATGTCTCATTTTGTCAGTCTCCACAATGTGGACACCATGTGACCAACGTTAGGGACGTCGAAAGTCTGATGAATGGAAACATCAGTGGAGAGATGATCAACTATATACCAATGACAAGGATGCCATGTGACTGATGAAATCAGACGTCAGAAGACCGATGAATGGCAACGTCAGTGCATAGATGGTTAGCTATATACCAACGACAAGGACACCATGTAACCAGAGTTAGGGATGTCGGAAGACCGACGACTGACAACGTCAGTGCGACGACAATCAAATATATATCAATAACAAGGATGCCATGTGATTGACATTAGGGATGTCAGAAGACTGATGACCTATACGTGTTTTAAAAAAACAATGAGCTCTTTCCCTTCATCTAATGGGTTTGGAAACTGGATAAAATACGAGAAGGTCTAAATATGGTAGGGAAAAGTTAAATTTGGCGGAATATGCCTGAAATGTCATTGATTGTGATCCTTCGAGATTAATGGTCGAGAACACTTGCAGAGGTCGAAGATGCACGAAGTATAATACCAAAAAGCGGTCCTATAATTCAAACCATGGTTTTCTCCTGAGGGTACATGGCATCATCGGGCGCATTGCAGAACAAAAGGTGGATTGCCTTGAAACCATTTTCTCACACCCCCACAAATTTTGAAAAGTATAAAGGTCGTCGATCGATTTATTTAATTTGGTTTATTACTTTTTGAATAATGGAACCATTAGGACCCTGTCGTGACCATCATTTTCCACTTGCAGCTCAACCATACACCATCTGAATGCCATTTTTGTTCGTTTCCAGTTACAGGGAAGAAGGTATGATCCACACCAGATCATATCCAAAAGAGATGACAGATTACAACATTCCTTCTGATTTGCAATGGAAGGAAATGGTCTAACTGGGTAAGACAAAATGCAATTTTGAGTCTTGCACAAGAGGTTAAGCCTCCTTCTAGGATGCACCATCTAAACACCTTCAGCTTGTTGTGATAAGAGACTATTTTAAGCTCTGTGAAG
Source organism: Picea engelmannii (assembly GCA_009831015.1). Classification (NCBI taxonomy): domain Eukaryota; kingdom Viridiplantae; phylum Streptophyta; class Pinopsida; order Pinales; family Pinaceae; genus Picea; species Picea engelmannii. The sequence continues at coordinate 563,372 of ML778089.1, read as the reverse complement.
AGAGATTATCACTCTCTCCAGCAACCCTTTGAAAGCAAGGTAAGCATTGGTACTAATTCAATAGATTATATTACGTGAATACTTGTGGGATTATATCTAGTATAAGCTATGAGCAACATTTTAGTAAGCTTTGATATACCAAGAAACTCAATAATGCTTACACCTTATGTTCTACTCATACTACTCAATACATTACGTAATAAGCATATATGTAATCAATATGATAGAAAGGTGATTCTCCTTTGATCACATAATCATAAAGTAGATAAGAATATTCATAATAAGTGATGAGTATTCAGTAACAAGATGCAAATACTAGAGATCATACAAAGTTGTGTAAATGATGAAGTAGAACTAAGCTATGTATATTATGGAGAGTACATGATTACAGAGCTATTATCATTCCGCTATAATGTAAAGATTAAGTATAGATCCCATTAAGTTGTAATCAATACGTACTATACGTATACAGATATGGTAAGTTGTAGTTAAAGCTATGATATGTACAACTTCAATCATTATGGATAATACGTGATTCCATACGTGTTAATGATCTAAGAAATGGTGATACTAGTGAACCTTGATATGAGTTTACATGACATATATAGTGGTAACTGGTAACATATGGGAAAGATGACTAGTTAGTTCAGAAATATATGTAAGGTATAAGAGCTTAGAGATATGCACATTGAACAAAGCTTGGTTGCATGGGATTAGAGATTAAGCAATGGGGATTAGACTAGTAACTTCATGATATCAGTAAGGTATAAGCAATAGATATGATAGGTTAGATATGCACATTGAATCAGTTGCATGAGCTTGGTTTACCGATGATGTTCATGGAATAAGGGAAAACTATGCAATGCTAACTCTGATAATGGCATAGATAGGGTAGAAGTAAGAGCTTAAACAAAGAGGTTAGTATGTTCTACATTATACAGATGAGTATAACCATAACAAGTATCATACACGATATGGTATAGTTACAATGGTAAAATATGGCTAATTACTTACAAGCAGTTACATGAATACACAACTTAGATTATACTATAGGTAATGGCATAATCAACATGTATTAATCAAACAAGCTAGTAACACTGTATTCCATATGGTAACATCACTTTAATATATAATTCTATAGAATTGTACTAATATTAAAACCTTATGGTGTTAGAAGCTAGGTTTCATCATTGATCTTCCCGTAATCATTGATACTATAACTAGTAACCACTATCAAGCCTCATATGTGGTATAAGCTATGATTTACACATAAGGTCTTAGATATGGAAACACAATAACAAGGAGACCAAGTAAGGGTTTGTACTATTCTAGTTACACTTCCATTGAATTGATCAGAGTAATTATAGAATGAGGTTGTTTGTATCACTAATGCTGGTAATTGGTTTGATTACTCCAATCAACTTTCAACACGCTATCTCTATAACTATGATAGTTCGAACATCACTATTGGTGTATATAACTATGATGTGTTAATTAGGTGAATACTGTGTGATATTCAACATGCTTGATTAGCTGTAAGTACACATGTAATCATTGAGTTGTGTTTTCTGCATAAAATCTTATAGCTTCTATTACACTTAGTTGGAACAAGAAGCTCGTATCTACTAGTAACTCTTATTACACCATACCATGGATTTAGTTCACATGTTATAAGCATTCAATCTACTAGTATATCTATAATTAAACCTATATCCTAGTGCTCTTTATTAAGATGCTTCATCATATCAAATACTCTTGTTCAATACTCACCAAACAACCTGGAATACTTCTCGAACTAGATTAGGTTCATGAAAGCATAGTGATTTCGACATAGATATAGAACACTCGAATCAGATTAGATATGTGTTATAAATAGCCAATAACAGAGCTTGGATTGGATAGAGTTGGGGGTACAACCATGTAATTATTATGTATTGTATTTACCTCATATATAATACAGAGTAAATAGACATTACTTGTAGAGAACATGCAATACTAACAACATAAAAACAAGCTTGGTTACTCATCTTCTACATGCATTTTTTCCATAATAGTTACAACTTAGTATAAATGGGAGTTCATTGGTTCGATCTGCTTGGGTACTGTGATTATGGAAAGAGATCATACTCTTCTCATAGATACTTCTACCCCCGTAGCTATTTAGTGTTGTGCTAATTAAGAGCAGCTTATAGATAGTCATGTAATTAGAATGAATGAAAGCAATCATATTTGATAAGTGTGATGTGTAATGTAAGAGTGTTGTTGGTAGCTTATTCTTTGATGACCCCCACATATATATTGATAGAATTTTAGTGAGAATACCACTATGCTTAGGCAATTATGTTTAAATGGTTACTTGCAATAAGGAGTATATTCTCTTCTATCATCTTTGGGAAGGTTTGCAAGTAGGCATCAAGGCTACATATCCATAAATATAGAACATCTCTACACATTTGACCACCATATTTAGGTAATTAAATTTAGGTGTCTAAATAGAAAGTGGATCTAGAAGTCCTAGGTGTAAGTGTAAGGGATTCAATGAAAATGTTGGCTTGTCCTTGGAAAATGATGAATATGTTGGGATCCTAGTCATTAGATGAGAAAGTGATATGTGTTAGGTTAAAATTATCCTAACACTGTGAGGATCCATTGCAATAGATGCTATCAATGAGTGAAGTGTAGTGGAGATCCTAGGTCTGGATCTAGCTAGAGTTCATGCCAATCAAGGTGTTTGAGAGGTAAGGAGAGGGACATTGTAAAAAACACGTGGAAATATTTGAGGAGATACATACAACACATATAATCTTTACTATCACGATGGAAATATTTGAGGAGAGACATACAACACATGTGGAAATATTTGAGGAGAGACATATAATATTTACTATCATGATTATATTAAACACATTATTAGTCCCTCCAGAAACCATCAATGCATAAATACTTAAATCCTTAATGAAAGATTACAATATAAAGACCGGCCTGTAGAAGCCATCAATGCATACTATTCAAACCTACACATACATTGCACTAGCCCATCACTCAAGGGGAAAGAACTATATGATACTGACCATGAAGGAAAAACTTGCCATACAATTGCCACATATTATACAATTACCACATATTAAACTATAGTTAATCATTTCATTCTACTCTTGAAATGGAAATTTAAAATTCATAAATTGTTGTTATATTGCCATATTATATTTAGTTTTTAGAGGAAGTTCATCCACAAAAGAATGATTCTTACTTACATGCCATATCCATAACTTTACTAAAAAAATATACAACAATTGCCTAAAATATTCTCTTGACGATCACATATTCAACCATAATTACCCATAATTACCAACTTATTGGATCTTTCAAGTACAAAGGTTACAAAACCGGAGGAGCCGTAATCAAACTATCATTTCCATTTCCAAATATACTTGGAAGGGACTAATCTCCCATGCAAACCTTGTTATATATGCAATGAAATAATATATGAACCATATGAGAGAGATATGACAAATGAACAAAGTGGAGCTTGAACAAGCTAAGGTAAATAGTGAACAAAGAACTATAAAACATTTTTGAGCCATAGGTTGTAAGGATATTTTTGTAGTGATCTCAAAGCTATGATATTTTCTGTGCGATCCAAAGCGTTGTATGTTGATGCAGTTAAGATTATTGACCTAAAATCACTCTTGTACCTTATGTAGCCATACTATACATGACACAGTTTAAAAAATAGTTGTCTTTTTTGCACATTCATTTGTTAGTTATTTTACTAACAAATAAAAATGATATGCACTCATAGATCAAGTTATGAAGAAGATGGTCTATATCAATTGTAAGGAAACTAAATTGGTGCTAACTGTGAATTGGCAATGACAATTGACTATAGCAGACTATGTCATTGAAGGTATGGATACTGAAGTTTCTCCAGTTTAACTTTACTATATAAAATTAAATATGGTGTGTTAGCACTCTATAAATTTGTTTTAGCTGAGAAAAAAAATGAAAAAGGTAACCTACACAAAAATTTGGAGCTGGGTACTAGCCTACTCAGCTCAGAGAGGGATCTTGTAATGACCCTCGTCTTTACGACCACATGCGACACAAGCAAGTGCATTTTTTTTTTGTTTTAAGAAGGAAGGCAATCAATGATCACAATTAATCAACACAACTTGGTGAAGAACACAGCTTACGCCTTTAAGGAATAGACAACAATGACCCAACGTACTAGCACATCATGCAACTAGATGAAACATGTGATAATCAATAGGTAGATAAAATTGGCTACCCGCCCAACACAATAAAGACAATGCCTACAATCTAAAGGACAACATCAACAACCTGACACATCTTCTTCGATGATCAGTAACTAGAACCTTCTCGGCGAGCGAGAGACAAAGAAAAAAATTACAAAACAAGTACCACCATAAAAACAACAATCATCAACCACATCGGGTGGCGCACGATCCTAAGTTGGGTTATCGTTTTCTCTTCTTGATCCATGAGTGCAACGATCCAATCTCAATATATCATGTTGTCACAGTGCAATGGGCGCACTAGGTACCCATGCACAACTGGAATACTTCCAACCCTTCATCCCAACATAAAATCCAGCATTGCAACAACCTTACAAAAATACATTCAATAATTCAATAGGTCCTTATCTAGTTCCTTGATGGGAGAACATTTAGGGATTCTATAAGGCGATAATACCGATACTTATAATCAAAACAATTAAGATTAACGTAAGGAAAAAACTATTATAGGTGTTCAATGTATTAAACATCTTTGACCATTGATCTAAATGCAAAAGTGGTTGTTAATCTAATCGAAGGGGTAAATGCCTTACTCATAATTAAATCATCAATAACCAGATTATATCTCCATTGAAACATAAACTATTAGGCGAATGTAAAATTAATCATCAATTAAAACAACTACACATTATTAGACTGTGCCACCCTATCTAACTACTATTTAAAATGGAACCAATAAATTTGATGCCAAGGCTACTAAACAATTATAATATGATCCTCATAATATTACTGTTATGCATTGATATTTCCCCTATTACAAAGGATCGATTTAAGCTGAAGCAACAATACTACTGTGCAACTTATTAAAACCTGTTAATAAGAAGCAAGCGGCTAATAAGAACCATTAAACTGTTAACACAATGCGATTTAAAAACTATTAAATACACATTAAAATAATTATATTCAAACAAAGACTTCATTGTAGATATTCTCCGATTACAAATATGAGATAAGTATATATCGCTATCTTTTAAAACTGAATTCGATATCTTTTAAAACTGTAACTATATGAATTCATTGTCTTATATCGCTATTTAAAACTGAAACTATATTGCTATCTTATGAATGCAATCCTATGAATTCGCTATTTAAAACTGAAACTATGTCGCTATCTTATAGGAATATACTTGTTGTCTTTTAAATATAAATTGTTGTCTTTTAAATGTAAAATTGAAACAATATATCTCTATCTAACTTTAAATAATAATATTTACATCTGCCAGTTTAAAGAACACACGGTTATGACCAGTTAAGCAACCAAAAAGGGATTCACTACCATTAAAAGGCACAATCAATTAGATACATCACTTGTAAAGGATATATCATTGTCTAAAAAGGTTACTATATTTTGATACATCGTTGTCAACAAGAAGTAAATATATCGCTGTCTGTTAGATAAATCTTGCAATGCCCACACTGTCTATTATATAATACTCGCACAATCCATTAAATTGTTGTCCATTAAATCTATGATAATGTTGTACAACATAATATTTTGTTGTCAATTAAGTGCATGATCGCAGAGTTTATTTCTGGGGAGGGCACATGGATGATTCATAACAAAAAATGCAAGATGAGTTTGCTTACACGCAGAGATGAATTAAAGGCACAGATTAATCATTCAACAAAAACGCAGAGACTCAAGCCCCAAATTCGCTGAGTGGGTACTGTGTAATTGTTGTGTAGTATGCCAATAAAATCGTGGTTGAATGCTAGGTAAAAATGCCAAGCAAAACGTGGATGCATACTTTGAAAAATGCCAATAAAAATGTGGTTGACTGCTGGGTAAGAATTCCAGAAAAAACGTGGATGCATACTGTGTAAAATGTGAATAAAAACGTTTTTGAATGCTGAGTAAAAATATATACAAGATCACATTCATTCGATATATAAATTCGCTTCCATTCCAGCTAAAAAAAGCTCGTTGTCATTCAATATAAAATTTAGTTGTCATTCAATCAAAAAGGGGGATTCACTGCCATTGAAATGCAGACAAATCAACATTGTCACACCTAGTCATAAACGTGGTGATGCTTTGGCAAAAATGATCTGGTAAAAAGAATGTGGGAAAAATGATTTCTTCATATTACTCCTTCAAAGATTAATCATTCAAACGCATAGCTTAAACATCCCAAAAAACACATAGTTGATCATTCAAGGAAATGCAACGGTGATCATTCAAAGGAATGTAGAGATAATCATTCAAGGAAATATAGAGATGGATAGATCATAGACGAATCAACAAAATACATAGACTATTCAATCATAAGAAGGTGCAAGGAATTGAGATTAATCATAAAAGAAAAACGTAGAGATAAGTAAGGGTTGGTTACTGGGAAAACATTATCCTTCACTTATTATCCGTGCACAGGAAAGCAGGGCATTTGAATCTATAGTTCTTTAAACACCGAAGTGACGACTGTCGATTCAACTCCTGGCCGACTGCTTAGGCACAGACTAATAACTAAAGGGATAAGGGAAAAACAAAAATTTCTTTGTAATAATCAATAAAACAAACACATAAAAGTCATGGCAATCAGAATTTGGGTTCGCTAAAGGAATCAGTTCAAAATACAATGAGCATAAGGCTGGGATGACTTTAAGTTCTTGATTATAAAACGATGAATAAAACATAATCTTTACACAATAGAAGTAAAGTACTGAAAGCGCAGGAATAATATTAAAATACCATTCAAAATATACACATGCGTACAGTAGTCAAATGCGAAAGCTCCGAGTTGTTGTTCTATGAGCGCTCTGTCCATCTCCTGCTTGCCAACTGATGTGACCTCACTGGTACCTCCCAGCCAACGCTAGGGGTACTCTTCTTCCCCCGAAGCCCCCCGAGCCGCAAAGGGGCCACACACAATACTAGAGAACTTCTAGCACCCAGCTCGCCTCTCAAGGTCGAGCTACCACTCGTTACCCGAGTTGGGTATCCCAACTCCCATAAGAGAAGTTCAGTCAAGACAAAAAATCAATAGCGTAACATTACACAAAAAGATGAGATCCATACTCCTCCTCCTCCATCCTTTTTATAGATTTTTCAAGTAATTAGTTTCCCAAATTCTCATTAAATTCATTTTTCATTTAATTAATTAGGAAAATCCTCCACCGTAAACATGTCGCCAAATTCCCTAGATGCACTAGAAATTGATTTAATTAATTAATTAATTAATTAATTATTCCTATTTCCCTCACCCACCTAAAAGCATTCCTAAAAACACTCCTAGGTGTCCCAAAATTCCCTTACACTTCTTAAATGACTTACGCCTTACTTAATTCCTAGTTGAGTTCATAATTAGAAAGTTCCAAAGGCAATATTGCTTACTAAGTTAGACATTCAACTTTTTCTTTACATTTCCCCTTTTTCTTAAGTTTGCCTCTTTTTATTTAAGTTTCCTATTTCTTTTAAGTTTCCCCTTTTTTCCTTTTTAACTAAAAAGCAATTTAGCAAGTGAAGATAAAACAATCATTTACCCTTGTTCCTCTTTAATTAAAAATTAATTTAGCAAGTGTAGATGAAACAACCATTTATCCTCTTCTCTCTTTTTTTTTTACAAAAAATAAATTAGCAAAAAATAGATAAAAACAACCCTCTCCTTTTTAAAATTTTAATCCTCCATTAAAATTTTGACTTTAATAAACAATTTGAATTTCTTACCCCCCTTCTTGTTACATGTTTATTTATTATTATTGTTATTATTTTTTTTGACCACATGTTCTACTTAGACCTAGATTTTAATTTCACTAGGTTGGGCAACATTTTTATTAGGGAAAATTGTTTTTAAATATTAATGATCACATTATTCATTTTAAGGCCGACTAGGTTTATTCATTTACCAATTAAAATTGCGACGTTCCCTTCAAGACGCAATAGGTGCTCCAAGAGTGCCACTCGCCTCTTTTCATTTTCCTTGCATGACGTGCCCTTCAGGATGCACTATGTGCTTCAAGTGTGCCACTCACCTCTTTCTGTTTTCCTTGCGCAACGTTCCCTTCAGGAAGCACTATGTGCTCCAAGGGTGCCACTCACCTCTTGACTGACTTGGTAGACATCAAAACCCCTGGAGTCAATACTCCACTAGGTAATCTTGTGGGAGACTAAGGCCCTCTAAGGAATAAGGCCACTACCTTATTGCACACCCCTTAGAATCATTGTGAGCTATTTTCACAGTCTTCCCTCACGACATCGTGGGTCTTCTCGAAATAGGTAATTGTTAACCTACAGTTCGAGCCACAATAGGAGTGATAGTAGGCTATGGTAGGGATTCTCCCACACCTCTCCCTCAAAGTATCTGGTTGTCATGCGTGACCCCTCTACTCCACATGTGAGTCTGGTCAACAAGCTATCATCAACATGCATCCATCAACGAATCATGTCAGCAATAATAATCAATCATCATAACATCTAATCATATGTACATATGTCACATCAACAATATTCAACCCAACAGTCCACTCCCTGACTCGGACCGAAATCCAAGGGGTTTCATCGATGCCTCTACATCCTCAAGGTCCAAAGTCTTGGACACTCAAGAGAACCTAGTCAATATCATCTGTCTATGTAATACAACCAAATAACATATCATCGATCCATAATATCTCATAATCCTAATTAAACGACCAATCTTATAATAATTCGGATCACTTGCAAGAAAGTGTCCTCAAATAATAAGTTTGCTCAGTGTGCACAAGAGAGGGATGTTACATACACCCCTCTTGGTCTAAACTTCCTCCCTAAGTTTCATAGTATATAAGTGCCGAAATAAAGTGTATCATAATGTCATAAGTCTACATATCAAACAAAAATGGAAGCTGATGACGCATATCATATGCGTCCTCCTAGGTCACCTAGTGTGGACTATAGTTGTCCTACTGGACCTTGACCTGATCTACTGTTCAACGTCATAGTTGTCAAATGCAATGGTACAGGATGTGGATTGGCTCAGCCATGAGCGTTGTTGGATTACTGAGAGGGGGGGTGAATCAGTAATAATGTAATTATAATCCTTTTTCTTCAAATGTTATATCAATGTAGAATTATTATCCAATAATGAGCAGTAATAAATAAACAATCACACACATACACAGTACACCAGTGTTTTATGTGGAAACCCAAATCCAAAGAAAACCACATAATGCTTTTTCTTATATGTCTTGAAGAATTACATTCATTGGCAGCATCAACTTCCTTTGTTTTCCAGCTGCAACTGGAAGGAGGCTCCAACCCCCTAGTTTCTCACGCTACAGCCTGAGAGAAGCTCCAACTCCCCAAATCTATGGCTACAACCAAAAGGAGGCTACAACCCCCAATTTTCTCCAGCTACAACCGAAAGGTGGCTACAACCACCTGTCCTTGCCCTGTCCCGCCACCCTGAAGTAGAAGTAGAATGATGGAACCACTATCACACTATCACTGTGAGATATACCGCTGTAAACCTGTACCAATAAATCTAAACCATGCATCAACCATGCATCAACCTGTAATCAACCTATACCATAAACAAGTGCATCAACCATGCACCAACCTGTAATCAACCTGTACCATAAACAAGTGCATCAACCATGCACCAACCTGTAATCAAC
>ML778089.1:538367-552162 GCA_009831015.1 Picea engelmannii | reverse complement strand
TAGTATTATCTAAAAATATATCATAACTCATACCGTTACCCATCAAACAAACTTGGGTCCATTACCCAAACCTGGGGTCTCCAACTTCTCATGGCCATAACTCTCTAACTGTGAGGAATTATGTGATGTTCCACATACCACCGGAAATGACATGACAAGCACTATCCATATAGGATATTTTCCCTGACAAATTCACTTTCCTTCATCTCATTATTCCACAATTAAGCATGGGTTCTCTTACTCCACAAAGCATCTTCCCGTGAGGGCTTTCACTTTAAGGGGACCACTTTGGAGTTCATCCATATTTACTTCTTATCAACCATGAAAAAACAATAATGAGTCATATTTACATCAAACACTATTGGGTCCATTACCCAAACCTTTGTGCTATGGGTCTTTCTTCAAGGGTTGACATCAATGACAACCAACCTTAATCAACAATATCCCCCTTTGGCATTGATGGAAACACTCTGATGCAACACTGAAATCATATCACTCATGCTCCCCCTGAAACCATGCCTTTGTCCTCTACATCTGATAAATCTAATCCTCTTGGAACCATGCCTTTGTTCTCTGCATCTGATAAATCTCTCCCCCTTTGTCATCAATGGAAAAGGTATCTTTCCATCCGGGGTTGCTCCCCTTGACAGACTATCCTCTTGTGGTGCTTCTTCGTGTACATCTAAGACATATAAGATAAGCATTCAAAAAGCATTAAAAAAGAATTCATTTTTGGAGTAGAAATAACCCCAAGTCTTTGGTGAAGATATTCAAAGGCTTCCCGTGGAAGTGGTTTTGTAAAGATGTCTGCCACTTGTTCTTTTGTGCCCACATACTCAACTCTGATGTTCTTTTCTACAACTTGTTCTCGTAGAAAGTGATACTTGATTGGACTATGCTTAGTCTTGGAGTGCATCACCGGGTTTTTTGAGATACTGATGGCACTTGTATTATCACATGTTGAGTACATGTTTGAGACAAGTAGTTGATGAGTTGACACATACACAATGTTTAAGGTCTTCCCTCATCTTCATGACTCCTGGGTGAGCCATGTACACTTCTCTGTGAGACTTGTTTAGGATCAAACTTCTCAACTCGTAGTTGGGAGGTACGTAAATTTGACCTTTAAATATAAATAATCTGTCATTGTCCATAGTAAATCCTTCAAATTTTGGCACCATCATTGTGTTTCGTCTAATAAAATCCTTGACCTCTTTGTACCAGTCGTCATTGCGCTGTAAGGTTAGAATCTTTTCACATAGATTCATCTGAAGAGGCATCATCGAAAAGATGCGTTGTCTCCAACTCAACGCATCCACCACTTTTTTCACTGTTCCCTTTATGTAAGTAATCTCAAAAACGTACTCGCTAAGAAATTCCGACCAATGTCATTGTCGCGCGTTCAAGTCACTTTGCATAAAGATGTGTTGTAGTCCATAGTGGTCCGTTTTTAGTTCAATTTTTTTTCCAATAAGGTAGTGTCTCCAAACTCTCAAGGAATATATAATGGATAATAACTCCAAATCATGCGTCGCATATTTCTCCTCATGCCTTCTTAACTTTCTCGAGATGTAAGCGATCACTCGATTGTCTTGCATCAAGACTTGGCAAAGACTTATTTTTATGCGTTAGTGCATACCAAGAAGTCCGCATCCATGTCAGGGACCTTTAGTATCAGTGTTGTTTTCAACAACTTCTTGAGCCTCCGAAATTATTCTGCGCATTTTTTCGGTCCAATGAAACTTCTTGTTCTTCTTCTGCAATTTCGTAATCGGATTTGCTATCTTCGAAAAATCCTCAAGGAATCATCGATAGTATCTCACTAAACCGATGAAGCTACGCACTTCCAGGACATTCGTCGGCGCAGGCCATTCCATAATATCCTTGACCTTTGCTGGATCCACAACGATACCTTCGTCGGAGATGACATGTCCTAAGAAGTGAATCTTCGATTGATAGAATGAGCATTTAGACAATTTCCCATGCAATGTTTTCTCTCACAAACACTGTAGTACCAAGGGAAAGTTCTCATCATGTTCCTCCAATGTCTGAGAGTAAATCAAAATATAGTCAATGAATACTTGGACAAACTTGTCTAAGTATTCACAGAACACCCCGTTCATCAAACTCTTAAATACCCTTGGGGTGTTCGTTAGTCCAAATGGTAAAACAATAAACTCATAATGTCCAAACCTTGTCTTAAAGGGGGTCTTAGGGACTTCATCGTCCTTGATCCATAACTGGTGATACCCTGATCTCAAGTCGATATTTGAAAACACCGTCATGCCCTTCATTTGATCAAACAGATCATCAATCCTTGGCAATAGATACTGATTCTTTATCGTTTCTTTGTTCAATTGGCAATAGTCAATGCAGAGTCTCCACAACCCATCCTTGTCCCGTATGAAGATAACAAGTGCACCCCATGGTGATACACTTGGACATATAATTCCTAGGTCCAACAACTCCTTCAATTGCATTCTCAACTCCTATAACTCCGAGGTCAACATCCAATAAGGCATTCTTTCTATCAGTTCAGCCCTCGGTTTTAGGTCTATGATAAATTCCAATTCCCTTTCTGGTGGCATCCTAGGTAACTCCTCAAGGAAGATGTTCGCAAACTCTCTCACCACCGGAAGGAGTCTGTTGACGGGCGAAATCGACCGACCGTCAATTAAGAGAGTGGAACCGGTCCGGGGTTGTCTAATAACCCAAACCGTTTGGAATGGACCACCCTGACGAGTTTAACGGCTCCGTTGGACACCCTAAGGTCTCTTATGGAAACCAAAGAGAAATGATTTGAGCTAAGAAATCTAAAGGGAAACTAGAAACTAATAAAACAAAGACAAAGAACTAAACTAATAAAGGAAACTAGAAACTAATAAAGCAAACTAAACTAACTACACTAATCTAACTATAAATTACTAACTACAAGATACTAACTATGATTATAATAACTCAAATCAACTACCTAATTATCAGCTATGATGTTCCTTATTCACAAATATACAATATGGACAAACTACAGATTTGATTAAAACCTGCGAAACTCATGTGATCGCTTCCCTGAGACAGCCAAGGGTCTTTTTCTTTTTATTTTTGTATTTATGAAAAAGAAATAAAGCTAACTAAAATTCAACAATCTAATATATATCTCTGAAACTAAACGATCTAATATTAAGATTAAATCTATATTAAATTACTTAATAAAAATAGTAAACTACACTAATTAACCTGGAAACGCTCCAGGTCTGTCCTGTGTATGATTGCTTCTTAAGCTGATTGGAGGAAGAAATTCATACCATTTAGCCCTCAAGCTTCTCGCAAAGGATCAACTATAATGCTTCCTGAAGTATGTTGCAGGACAAACAAAACATAAAAGAAATCATAACAATTTTCTGATTATAAATTCCTGCAAAAGGAAAACCTATTGTGCAGAAAATTTATATATTACAATTCAATTCATGAAGAAGACAAAGCTATCATCCACAAACATAATCTACAACTGTTATGTCTTTTAACTATTTGGAAGAGACAAGATATAGATAACAGAAATAAAATTATATCACTTGAATTTGATTTAGATAGCAAAGTAATACTAAATCATAAACAATATGATATACAGAACATGGAACAAAGTGTTGATATATTGAAAAGCAAAAGCTATGACAAGACACCAGTTCTGCTCTAGTTTGAATCAAAATTTTGTATCCTGGTTCTCCCCCAACTGAGGATGATCGATTATTACAAATCCATAGTTTTATATAGGTTTCTCACAAGGTAAAACCTCCTTGTGAATACATTCAAATAAGTTTATACAATCTGGGAATAATCCCCAAAATCCCTTAAACTAAGCAACTAAAAATGCAAATGAAATCCTTAAGATATCTTCCAACTGCTCCTCATATCCATTACCAATTCGACTTTTCCATCACAGCTGCTGAAACTATGTCAATTTTGAATTGACAATAGCGGTAGCAGATTCAACATTCTTGAACAGGATTGACCCAGCAGTTCGTTGCTTCTTATCGTTGGGTTGGACATTTGCCTTCTATCCAGTGAGCTTTGCCACATGGCTTTCCAAATCGTGGATTCTGGACTGTAACGTAGGTACATCCAAGTAATATCTCTGTAACCACAGTCCACGCTGATCACAAGGTGTAGTAGCATTTTGAACAGAAGGGGGTTTTGATGAATCCCCGAGGGTTTCATGGGATGGTTTAATACCAGGAAAATCAGGGTTATCCCTCAGACAGGGAGGTAAGTTTTTAACGAAATTGTAAGGAGGTTTGTTACACAAGCCCTCGAAGTAAGGATACTCCTCGGTGAGAAATCGTTCCACTTCAGAATCCGAGTCTTCGCTGACCGCGATAGGCTCTAATTTAACAGGGGGCTTGGGTTTATTCCTCGTCATGCGCAAAATTAGTCTTGCATTTTTCTTGCCTCTAGAATTAGTACCAGTCTTAGGTTTTGGCTTTCTGGTCGTGGGTTTATCCACTTCAGCTCGCTTAGTCACAGCCATAGGTAAACTTGTAGGTGGGTCGGGTTCAGGTTTAGGTAGTAAAATATTATAAGGCACATGGGTAGGCTTGGTCTCGGTTACCACGGGCTTGTCAACCTATGGAGGATCCAACTCTTCGAAATGATTACGGCTGAGGAAATCAGCCCAACAATCATCGTGCAACCTTAACTCGTAAATCACTATCAACTTAATCAAACCTAAATGAAAAAGGCTGGTGTCAGCTTGGCTGCGCTTGTATCTTTTAGCCATTTTGAATAAACTTCGATGCAAATAATGGGGCATACTGAGCTCAAAACCCATAAACACCATTAATAAACACATGTGAAACAGGAAGACGAAACCATACCTGCCTTCACACGTAACGAATTGCTTTATAATCATCAAGAGATCATACCAGCGGGGTTTCAACATCTTTGCAGGAAAACCTCTGTCACATGAGCCCACTATCCGAGACTGAAATAACAATGTCCACGGGACATCATCAACCTTGCAGTTTTTAGACCATTTTTGTCCCGTAACAGGCAAGCTAGTCGCCGAGCTGAGGAATTGTTCAGTGATTTCAAGCTGGACATCTCCAACTTTGGCTCGGAAGCCATCAAACGACAATGCAAATTGCCGAGCCACAGTGATGTTGTAAGCATCAAATTTCCTTATAAAAGCAAGCCACCCGAACTCTTTCAAGTCGTTAAATGCACCATCAAACATTAGCAGGGCCTGGCACCTGTTGGGCTCTGCCCTTACGATAGGGGCCATGGCATCGGTACATGGTAGGGTTTTAGCTAAACAAACAAAGCACAGGGTCAAAAACGATAGGGTTTAACCAATTCAGCGCTCAAAGATGCATGAATTAACTACATGCGTGCGAAGGTGGTGGGATTACCACCGCCACGCATTGTATTATTGACCACGTACAGTGCTGTTACAATCACAATTACTTAAACCATTCATATCGGCCAACGAATAAGCGAATCATCATATCAACGTGCCATTCATCCACCACCATAAGTGATAATCATGCGCCAAGTGTTAAATCCAAATCAACACTAAGTTCAGCATTAACCACGATCTATCGTGTCATTCAAACATACCAAACCAATGTTAATTAAATCAAATCAATACACAGTTCGTTCCATGTGGTATCAAACTCACAAAACAATGTATCGAGCAAGGGTTCAAACCATAAAATCGAAAATCCCAAAGGTTGATCAATGCACCTTGCAAAACTCAAACCATTTCAAACTTATGATATCAAACTTATAGCATTGCCAATGTGTTTTTAGCATAATCAAAGTGTAAAACATTGCAACTAATGGCCATATGAAAATGATAGGTCAAGAATCATGTCATATATAAAACCAAAAGGAATTATGACTTTTATGTCATCAAACATAACTCATAACTTAATATTTTCAATACTTTATCAAAAACCAAGTTGCGCAATTAAAGTGCATGGATATAGTTTGAAGAAACTTTTGCAACGATGTGATAAACCAATGGTCAAGTGTTTTTTAGTAAATCAATAAAAATGACGACAGTCAGAGCAACGAAAGAGGTGTTTTCACACTTTCAGTTGTGAAAACTGTAGCGAAACCAGAATGCAATCGTCGCACAAATGAAACAAATGTCTAGAAGCACAATGCGACGATGACTTGTCGTTTAGAAGACAAGGGGTGTAGGCAGCTTTTTAGGGAAAAATAAAAAAATGTAATTGGCTGCCAACAATGGCGACACGCTGGGCGAAGAAGTTATCTCTGTCATAAGAAATGAATTCAGGACTAGACTGCAAAGAAAAATATTTCAACTCAAAACAACAACCGAAAATTGTACTACATCATCATCAACTATCTTTTCCAGCGATGTTTTAAAAGATGCAAACTAATAACAGTCTTAAAGATCTGCACGTCATGATTTTTGTGATAAAATATTCAATACTGTTGGAATGGCCACTGCTGCCAGCAGGCGTCCATAGCCTCGACAGGGTTGCCATTTAACCCACTCGGACGTCTTTATCCTGTCAAGAAGCTCTAGATTAGAATAAAGGACATTAAAAGAGGTTTCTTATAATTTTACAGATTTTCATTTACCCGACATTGCTTCGCTGCCAGCGAGCCTATTCAGTACCCCGGTGAAGTTGTCTTGGTGCCATGCTTGCATTTACCCGCTTCCAGTGGACCTGTTCAGTATCCCGACGGGTTTACAAACACTTCCCACAGCTCATATTTTTATTTTGTTTTTCTTTTATAAATAGCTGAGCAGGGTGACGCTGAAAAATCTTAATATTTTATCATATTTTTTAGACCTCATCGGAATTTTGTAATACTGTCCTTGATTCAGCTCTAGAAATGTTTTATTTCTAAAACAACTTGCTATGACAGGGAGACATCCTTTTGAGTCATTCCTTTATGGAAAAGGGACAGCGTAAAAAGGTAAAGATAACCATGACAAACTTCACTTAGAGACCGAGATAGTAAACTTCTTTCAAACAACATTTTCCAATATCATTCTCAGAAATACCTATTACTGATGTTTGTACAATCTTTCAGGAGTTATTTCAGCGAAGAGATTTTTCTATGATCTATGTCTGAATGAATCAGTGTATAAGCATGCATATGTTTCAAACACACAAAAACACACCAAACTGATCAATCAAATCATAAAATGAAAACAAAAGCAAAAAATGAAAACAAAAGAAAAAAATGAAAACAAAAGAAATATTTACATAATATACAAGGATAGAAATCAGGCAAAATACCTTTTCAGGACTTGGCCATTCACCGGGTAAGTGTCAAGCTGTCCTTCAAGACTCTGCAAACGAAAGGAACTAGGACCCAACTTTTCAACAATCAAGAATGGCCCAAGCAACAAATTTTGAAATTTAGTATGTTCTCACTTTCCTTCGTGTGATTTGTCCCACTTTAAGACGAGATCGCCTACTTCAAAATTTCTATCAGAAGCAGAATTAGAATCGAACCATCTTTTAATCAGTTGTTGATGTTGATCAAGTTTACTCTTGGCTTGGGTTCTTACTTCTTCTAATTTCATCAAAGCATTGATACGGCTCTCTAAAGGGGAACATTCTTCTTCTTGAACCTTTTGTGACAATTGGAGCGAAGGAAGAAGAATATGAGGTGGCAAAATGGCTTCTCTGCCATAAACGAGGAAGAAGGGGGAGTTACCTATAGCAGCTTTGGGTGTCACCCTATCAGCCCACAATGCATTCAGCAGTGCGTTGTGCCAGTTCTTGTGATTTTCAGCCACGGTTCTCTTGATAATCTTAATCAAGTTCTTATTTGTTGACTCTGCTAGGCCATTACCCTGAGGGTAGTAATTAGCGGAGTACTTCAGATTTATTCCTTTTCCCAAGGCGAACTCACTCATTTCAAGAGAAGAAAAGTATGAAGCGTTATCGAAGAATAGACAATCAGGTATGCCAAAACGGGTAATGATATGCGAGTTCAAAAAGGCAATCACCTGACTTGTGTTCACAGTTTTTAGCGCGGCGGCTTCAAATCATCGGGTAAAGTAATCAGTGGTTGTCACAATGTATTTGTGTTGTTGTGAGGATGGAGGGTTAATAGGACCGATAATATCCAGGCCCCATTGCTGGAAAGGAGAATCGACTGTAACGGGCTGCAAGGGAAAGGCTGTTTTTTGCAATCGCCCTGACGCTTTCTGACAAATAATACATTTTCGGCACAAGGCGTGAGCGTCTCTAAAAAGTGTTGGCCAGTAATAATCGGCTCTTAAGACTTTATGAGCAGTGGTATCGCCACCGAAGTGACCACCAACTTCTCCTGCATGCAACTCGAGCAAAACTTTCTCTGCTTCGTCCTTTTCGAGACAATGCATCAGTACGCCATCAAAATTCTGACGAAATAGTATACCGTTAACTAGATGAAAGGAGGCAGACTTGAGTCTCAACGCTCTTCTTTTGGCAGGGTTAAGGTGACGGGGTGCTAATCCATGTTGAAGACAGTGTCTAATGTCGTCATACTAAGGACTTGCGAGGTTTTGTGTACAACAGATCATACTTCGCTCGTGTTGTTCAAGGAATGACGTATCACTATCTTCTTGTTGTTTATTTTCTGAATCAACTACCAATTTACACAACCCTTGGCCTCTCACGATCTGGGCTGGAGTGATTTCTAGGTCAAATTGTTGCAAGGAGGTGACCCAGTTGGCTCTTTTCTCTCCTAACTCCTTTTGCACTAACAAGTTCCTAACTATAGGGTAAGGAACAATGACCTTGGTTCTTGACTTCAGAAGATAAGACCAGAAATGCTTAACTGCCTTGAAGATAGCATAGGCTTGCCGATCGACCGCTGGGTAGTTAAGTTCAGCGCCTTTGAAAGCGGAGCTCATAAAAGCGATGGGTACTTCGTTATTCTCGACATTTTTCTGAGTTAGAACGGTGGCATAGGAACGATCAGAGGCGAAAGTATAGAGTGTGAAGTCTTGAGAGAAATCAAGACTCATGAGAGATGGAGCATCAATTATAGCCTTCTTTATATCGTTAAAAGCTTGGTTTTCAGTGGGTCCCCAGTGATATTGGGCGTCCTTCTTAATCAGGTTCTGGAGAGGCCTGACCATTTCGGAAAAACTGGGGACAAATCTTCTCACGAAATTAATCTGGCCAAGGAAGGACTGCATGGATTTCTTGGAAGTGGGTGGGGGAAGTTTAGTGATGACTTGGGTCCTCTCGGGGTCAATAATCATTCCATCACTAGACACAATGAATCCTAGTAGTTTACCCTGTTCTACTGCAAAGATGGACTTCTTAGGGTTCAAGGAGATGCCGAATTTACGACATCGTAGCAGAACGACTCGTAGGTAAGCTAGATGATCATCTTTGTTTTTTGAATAAACGGTCACATCATCTAGGTAGACTACTACGGAGTGATTGATCAAGCCTCGGAAAGCAATATCCATTGCTCTCTGAAAGGTAGCACCGGCATTAATCAAACCGAAGGGCATTTTGCGATAAGCATAAGAGCCCCACGGAGTACGGAAGGTAGTTTTCAATTGGTCTGACGGAGACATTAGGACTTGGTTGTATCCAGAGAAACCATCCAATAAGGACAACCTCTCGGAACCAGATACTTTTTGAAGTATCTGTTCCATGGGAGGGACAGGATAATTATCTTTATCATACGCTTTGTTGAGGTTTCGGAAATCGACACAAAGTCGAATTTCCCCGTTTTTCTTCTGCACCAGGACGAGGTTGGATACCCATTGAGTATGTCTAATAGGAAAAATTATTTTAGCACTAAGGAGTTTATTCAATTCTTTTTGTACGGTTGGTTCTAATTTCGGATGCATTTTCCTCAGTTTATGTTGGAAAGGCAAGGTTTGGGGCTTCATTGGGATAACATGCTGTATAATGTTAGGGTCGAATGTCTTAAGATCTTCGTAAGTCCATGCGAAGACATCCTTAAACTCTTTAAACAATTTTACAAAAGCAATTTTTTCTTGTTTAGAACATCCCAAGCCTAAATTGATACACTGAAGGTTTTCACTAGTTCCTATATTGACTTTTTCATAAGACAGCGAGGAACTATTGGTTTTACAATTGACCGTTTTTTTGAATTTATCTTCAAAATCATAAAAAATTTCTAATCTAGCAACAGATTTGGGTATGGAATTTACCATGTCCGATTGAACTTCATGAGGTTTCGGATTAGGTATTACCGTAAAATCGTGCAAATTATCATCATGCGTTTGTTCATCTATCACAGCTCCTTGGAAGGTTTCCTCCATGTGTAGAAAGTTAATGATCTGTTGATCATCATCAAATACTCTCCAGTTCGCGATGTTATCTGGAACAGATGGTCGAAACAACAGCTCCACGGAGGATGCGTTTGGAGATAAGCCTTCTGCAGGAAGAAGTTTAGAGGCAACATTAGCAAGTAGATCTTCTTCAACATTACTTGATCTAGGAATGGAATTTATATTAAAAGCAGAAAATTCATTTATTAAACTCCATACCTCGGATTGGTAACATTTGAGATGCGGGGTAAGACAATGTATAGAATTTCTCACCTGCCTGACCACTATCTCTGAGTCGCCAAATACAATTAGATTTTGAATGTGCATGTCTAAGGATTTTCTGAGACCTTGTAGTAAAGCCTCATATTCTGCAACATTGTTAGTACATTCAAATTCTAATCTACAAGCCAATAACGTTTTGTTACCTGTCGGATCAATGATGATGCAGCCCGCGCCAGCTCCTTATTTAGACTTGGAACCATCAAAGTATAAAGACCAAATTTGATTTTCATCGGGCTCACAGGGCTGTCGGATAGAAGCTGTTGGTTGCGTATATGCTTTGACCTCGGATTGTTGTTGTAAATTGTTGATAGGTGAAACTTCAGCCATGAAGTTTCTGAAGTAGGTGTCCATTCCTTGGACTTCAGGCGAATCTGCCGGAGGTGTATATGGCTCATTGGGGTCATTCAAGTCTGTGACCGTGAACTTGAGGTAATGCTCACGGTTCACCCTGATCCTGTTGGGTTTGCCATTTTCCGGAAGCCATAGGTGAGACCAGTCTGTTGCGAAGTAACCGTGCAGCTGTTATACCAGTCCCTACTCAAAAACATACCATACACTTCTGGAATATCAACCACAATTATATCGATGACTTGATGAACCTTCGGGTTAGACGATAATCTAATCAATACATTTTTCAATTCGCCTATAACTTTAACGTCTGTTCTATCAAGTTGTATGATTTTCAAAGAAGATGGTTCTACTTCAGCATTAATCTTTTGGCAAACTGACCAAGGCATCACGTTTGATGACGCACCTGATTCAACCATACAGTTATGTACATTTCTGTTGAAGATTTCAAAATTTAAAAGAAAAGGAGGTACATTCTTGCGAGTGTTTAAAGTAGTATCTTGTGGTTTCTTACTCGCATTTTCTAAGACTACCTTATCTGAATTATTTACACTATTTACATTGTTATTTACATTGTTTACATTTGGTACAGGAAGGCTTCCTTTATCTTGAGGATCCAGATTGTTTTTTGTGGAAGTCTTCTGTGGGACTTTGCTTTGTACAACATTATTACCATTTGAATTACCATTCTTGCCATTATCTGAAATATTTTGCAACATTTTTTGTAACAAAAACGGAAATTTCAACAACTCAAAAATAGAGATGTTAGCCCGTAATTTTTTAAGGTCTTCAACAACATCATAATCTATTTTAGGGCTAGCATTACTTTGTTTAGTTTCAACTGATTTATAAGGCTTTGAAGGTAGAGTTGTGGTGTTATCGACAGGAGGTCTATTTGCGGTCTTGCTCCTAGTATTGTAAGGGTGCACAATCTCAAAGTTAGCTTGGAAGATACTATCAGAGAGGTGACCAAAGATATTTGGAGAAGACTCTTCTTCTTGGGATGTTTCCTGTTCGACTTCCTCTTGAGGGATTTCAGGAGGCATGAAGTCATCTTGGGGTCCTAGGATTGTCTGAAGAGCATACTGCAAACTTTCTAGGTTCAAGCCTTCGGGGTTTGGATTAGGTCGTCTAGTTTGAAAAGGCTTTCGGAAAGGAGGTTTGTAGGGTCCTTTACTTGAAGAGGCTTCATCAGTTGACCTTTTTAAATCTACGACTTGATTAGATAACTTCTGTACAACTTTGGTTAAATTTTCCAAATCAGAGTTTTCGGGTTGTGATTTGTTCTGTGTAGGTTTGGGAAGAATTTCAATCTTCTTCTTGGAAGAAGAAATAGTCTCAGTCTCGTTGCTAGAGGAATCTTTAAGGCTAAGAATATCTTTTTCAATTTGAGTAGCCTCTTCAAAAGCTTCTAACAACGTTGCTTTTTTGGATCTTTTCACCCAAATAGCTATACTTTGATGTAGAGCTTTAGTGTAGTAAGCTATTACAAGGCTTTCTGTAGGCATAGAGTCTGCAGGGATTCTATTCTTAAGTGTTAAAAATATCTGATTAAAATCTTTAACTTTTTCTTTAGAGTTCATTTTCAAGTTTGAAAGATCCATGACTAAGACTTCCGGAGGTTTGCCATCTCCGAATTTTTCCAAAAAAATTGACTCAAACTTCCGGAGGTTTGCCATCTCCGAATTTTTCCAAAAAAATTGACTCAAACTTTTCCCAAGATACTATAGTGTGAGGCTGCTGGGCAAAGTACCAAGTGGATGCATTACCCTCAAAGGTGTAAGGGAACAACCTACAGAAAACATCTTCATGTTCAACGTTACGGAGTCTAATGGCTAACATAAATTTTTTGATATGATCTTCAACTATCTGTTTTGAATCGGGATCAAACTTAGGAAGCCATTTCTCCGGGTGCTTGGGTAAAGGATGTTGGGCACCAGGTACAGCTACAACATCCTGGTCCAACCATGGTCTAGCAGGGTTGTTCTGATTTTCCATTGGGGAATTGGGTGTGGAAGGACGGGAAGGTGGTTTACCTTCGTCAGAAGAGGAATCTCCCCCGAAAGAAGAAGGAGATGAGGGGAGGGGTGATGGAGGAGGTGAAGGAGGTATCCCAGATCCTCCTGCAGCAAGATTTGTGTTTGGATCTGTAGGATTCATAGTGGGATCTATATCACCTAGTTGTTCTCTAACTTCAGAGAAGTCTAGAGGTTGACTCCACGGGCGATGTGGTTGCCTAAGACTAGCAAAGGATTTGTGTGATTTGATAAGAGATTGTCTGAAAATTTCTTGTATATCACCGCCTGTAGGATTAGGGGTTGCTGGCTCAATTGTGATCTGAGGATCTTCGGTTGAAGTAGTTTCTATTTGAGGGGGGATATTATCTTGTGAACGAATTCTAGTCACTATGGGTGTGCGATTAGGTGGGGGAGGAGTCTTACGACCACCTCATGCCATTAATTAAGTTCAGGACCTCCTTCTAGCGCCATTTGTTGACGGGAGAAATCGACCGTCCGTCAATTAAGAGAGTGGAACCGGTCCGAGGTTGTCTAATAACCCAAGCCATTTGGAATGGACCACCCTGAAGAGTTTTACGGCTCCGTTGGCCGCCCTAAGGTCTCGTATGGAAACCAAAGAGAAATGATTTGAGCTAAGAAATCTAAAGGGAAACTAGAAACTAATAAAACAAAGACAAAGAACTAAACTAATAAAGGAAATTAGAAACTAATAAAGCAAACTAAACTAACTACACTAATCTAACTATAAATTACTAACTACAAGATACTAACTATGATTATAATAACTCAAATCAACTACCTAATTATCAGCTATGATGTTCCTTATTCACAAATATACAATATGGACAAACTACAGATT
>ML778089.1:500007-538317 GCA_009831015.1 Picea engelmannii | reverse complement strand
ACTAATCTAACTATAAATTACTAACTACAAGATACTAACTATGATTATAATAACTCAAATCAACTACCTAATTATCAGCTATGATGTTCCTTATTCACAAATATACAATATGGACAAACTACAGATTTGATTAAAACCTGCGAAACTCATGTGATCGCTGCCCTGAGACAACCAAGGGTCTTTTTCTTTTTATTTTTGTATTTATGAAAAAGAAATAAAGCTAACTGAAATTCAACAATCTAATATATATCTCTGAAACTAAACGATCTAATATTAAGATTAAATCTATATTAAATTACTTAATAAAAACAGTAAACTACACTAATTAACCTGGAAACGCTCTAGGTCTGTCCTGTGTATGATTGCTTCTTAAGCTGATTGGAGGAAGAAATTCACACCATTTATAATGATTCCTGAAGTATGTTGCAGGACAAACAAAACATAAAAGAAATCATAGCAATTTTCTGATTATAAATTCCTGCAAAAGGAAAACCTATTGTGTAGCAAATTTATATATTACAATTCAATTCATGAAGAAGACAAAGCTATCATCCACAAACAGAATCTACAACTGTTATGTCTTTTAACTATTTGGAAGAGACAAGATATAGATAACATAAATAAAATTATATCACTTGAATTTGATTTAGATAGCAAAGTAATACTAAATCATAAACAATATGATATATAGAACATGGAACAAAGTGTTGATATATTGAAAAGCAAAAACTATGACAAGACACCAGTTCTGCTCCAGTTTGAATCAAAATTATGTATCCTGGTTCTCCCCCAACTGAGGATGATCGATTATTACAAAACCATAGGTTTATATAGGTTTCTCACAAGGTAAAACCTCCTTGTGAATAAATTCAAATAAGTTTATACAATCTGGGAATAATCCCCAAAATCCCTTAAACTAAGCAACTAAAAATGCAAATGAAATCCTTAAGATATCTTCCAACTGCTCCTCATATCCATTACCAATTCGAATTTACCATCACAGCTGCTAAAACTATGTCAATTTTGAATTGACAATAGCGGTAGCAGATTCGACATTCTTGAACAGGATTGACCCAGCAGTTCGTTGCTTCTTATCGTTGGGTTGGACATTTGCCTTCTGGCCAGTGAGCTTTGCCACTTGGCTTTCCAAATCGTGGATTCTGGACTGTAACGTAGGTACATCCAAGTAATATCTCTCTAACCACAGTCCACACTGATCACAAGGTGCAATAGCATTTTGAACAGAAGGGGGTTTTGATGATTCCCCGAGGGTTTCATTGGATGGTTTAATAACAGGAAAATCAGGGTTATCCCTCAGACAGGGAGGTAAGTTTTTAACGAAATCGTAAGGAGGTTTGTTACACAAGCCCTCAGAGTAAGGATACTCCTCGGCGAGAAATCGTTCCACTTCAGAATCTGAGTCTTCGCTGACCGTGATAGGCTCTAATTTAACAGGGGGCTTGGGTTTATTCCTCGTCATGCGTAAAATCAGTCTTGCATTTTTCTTGCCTCTAGCATTATTACCAGTCTTAGGTTTTGGCTTTCTGGTTGTGGGTTTATCCACTTCAGCTTGCTTAGTCATAGCCATAGGTAAACTTGTAGGTGGGTTGGGTTTAGGTTTAGGTAGTAAAATATTATAAGGCACAGGGGTAGGCTTGGTCTCAGTTACTACGGGCTTGTCAACCTGTGGAGGATCCAACTCTTCAAAATAATTACGGCTGAGGAAATCAGCCCAACAATCATCATGAAACCTTAACTCGTAAACCACTATCAACTTAATCAAACCTAAATGAAAAAGGCTGGTGCCAGCTTGGCTGCACTTGTATCTTTTAGCCATTTTGAATAAACTTAGATGCAAATAATGGGGCATATTGAGCTCAAAACCCATAAACACCATTAATAAACGTAGGTGAAACAGGAAGACGAAACCATACCTGCCTTCACACGTAACGAATTGCTTGATAATCATCAAGAGATCATACCAGCGGGGTTTCAACATCTTCGCAGGCAAACCTCTGTCACATGAGCCCACTGTCCGAGACTGAAATAACAATGTCCACGGGACATCGTCAACCTTGCAGTTTTTAGACCATTTTTGTCCCGTAACAGGCAAGCTAGTCGCCGAGCTGAGGAATTGTTCAGTGATTTCAAGCTGGACATCTCCAACTTTGGCTCGGCAGCCATCAAACGACAATGCAAATTGTCGAGCCACAGTGATGTTGTAAGCATCAAATTTCCTTATAAAAGCAAGCCACCCGAACTCTTTCAAGTCGTTAAATGCACCATCAAACATTAGCAGGGCCTGGCACTCGTTGGGATTTTCCCTTACGACAGGGGCCATGGCATCGCTACATGGTAGGGTTTGAGCTAAACAAACAAAGCACAGGGTCAAAAACGATAGGGTTTAACCAATTCAGTGCTCAAAGATGCATGAATTAACTACATGCGTGCGAAGGTGGTGGGATTACCACCGCCACGCATTGTATTAATGACCACGTACAGTGCTGTTACAATCACAATTACTTAAACCATTCGTATCGGCCAACGAATAAGCGAATCATCATATCAATGTGCCATTCATCCACCACCATAAGTGATAATCATGCGCCAAGTGTTAAATCCAAATCAACACTAAGTTCAGCATTAACCACGATCTATCGTGTCATTCAAATGTACCAAACCAATGTTAATTAAATCAAATCAATACACAGTTTGTTCCATGTGGTATCAAACTCACAAAACAATGTATCGAGCAAGGGTTCAAACCATAAAATCGAAAATCCCAAAGGTTGATCAATGCACCTTGCAAAACTCAAACCATTTCAAACTTATGATATCAAACTTATAGCATTGCCAATGTGTTTTTAGCATAATCAAAGTGTAAAACATTGCAACTAATGGCCATATGAAAATGATAGGTCAAGAATCATGTCATATATAAAACCAAAAAGAATTATGACTTTTATGTCATCAAACATAACTCATAACTTAATATTTTCAATACTTTATCAAAAACCAAGTTGCGCAATTAAAGTGCATGGATATAGTTTGAAGAAACTTTTGCAACGATGTGATAAACCAATGGTCAAGTGTTTTTCAGTAAATCAATAAAAATGACGATAGTCAGAGCAAGGAAAGAGGTGTTTTCACACTTTCAGTTGTGAAAACTGTAGCGAAACCAGAATGCAATCGTCGCACAAATGAAACAAATGTCTAGAAGCACAATGCGATGATGACTTGTCGTTTAGAAGACAAGGGGTGTAGGCGGCTTTTTAGGGCAAAATAAAAAAATGTAATTGGCTGCCAATAGAGTCCTAGAGTTCTCGGTAAAAGCTAATGGTACTGGTTGAGGCACGTTCTGGACCCTTAGGGGTATAGGTGCCCTGGACTCGTCTCAGTACAGATGGTGAATCAAGACCTCTGACATTCTCTGGAAGGACCTTGTCAGACCATCATCATCCCTTACAACAATCGAATCCCTCCCACAGACTTGTTCCTCCCCCTTGGGGGTTAGACTCCAAGGGAAAGGGAACTTTTGGAGGCATTGCACCTCCTTCCATGACACTATGCTGTGAACCTCCATGGCTTCCTCTAATCAATATTACCGCATGGACACATTAAAGTTTTTAATTAACGCTAGGTTAATCCTGGTGATCCATAGTCGCAGGGTTGAATCCACTCTGATACCATATGTAATGACCCCCATCGTTACGACCACATGTGACGCATGCAAGTGCATTTTTTTTTTAAGAAAAAAGGCAATCAACGACCACAATTAATCAACACAAATTGGTGACAAACACAACTTATGCCTTCAGGAAACAGACAACAACATCCCAACGTACTAGCACATCATGCAATTGGATGAAACATGCGATAATCAATAGGTAGGTAAAATCGGCTACCCGCCCGACACAATCAAGACAACGCCAACAAGTTAAAGAACAACATCAAAAACCTGACACATCTGCTTCGATGACCAATAACTAGAACCTTCCCGATGAGTGAGAGACAAACACAAAAGTTACAAAACAAGTACCACCATAAAAACAATAGTCATCAACCACATCAGGTGGCACATGATCCTAAGTCGAGTTATTGTGTGCACTTCTTGATCCATGTGCGCAACGATCCAATCTCAAGAAATCATGTTTCCATAGTGCGATGGGCACACTAGGGAACCATGTGCAACCGGAATAATTCCAACCCTTGATCCCAACATAAAATCCATCATTGCAACAACCTTAGAAAAATACATTCAATAATTCAATAGGTCCTTATCTAGTTCCTTGATGGGAGAACATTTAGGGCTGCTATAAGGTGATAATCCCAGTACTTATAATCAAAACAATTAAGATTAACGTAAGGAAAAAACTATTATAGGTGTTCAATGCATTAAACATCTTTAACCATTGATCTAAATGCAAAAGCGGTTGTTAATATAATCAAAGGGGTAAATGCCTTACTCATAATTAAATCATCAATAACCAGATTATATCGCCATTGAAACTGAAACTATTCGGTGAATGTAAAACTAATCAACAATTAAAACAACTACACATTATTAGACCGTGCCACCCTATCTAACTACCATTTAAAATGGAACCAATAAAGTTGATGCCAAGGATACTAAACTATTATAATCTGATCCTCATAATATTATTGTTATGCATTGATATTTCCCCTATTACAAAGGAGCGATTTAAGCTGAAGAAACAATACTACTGTGCAACTTATTAAAACTTGTTAATATGAAGCAAGCGGTTAATAAGAACCTCCACATTCTACCTAGGAGGTAATACCTCCACATTTTTAAAGCATGTACTATGGAAGCCAACTCTAGATCATGGGTCACATAATTGATTTCATGCTCATTCAATTTTTTCGATTCGTAGAAAATCACATGTCCTTCTTGCATAAGGACCGCTCCAAGACATTCCTTGTAGGCATTTGTACACACAAGGAAATCCTCATTTGGGTCTACAATCTTCAGCACAGGTGCATTGGTTAGAAGGTATTTCATCTCTTGGAATCTCTCTTCACATTCTAATGTCCAAATGAATTTAACTTCCTTTTTTCGAAGGGAGGTGATTGGGAAATCAATCTTGGAAATTCCTTTTATGAATCTTCTATAGTATCCTGCTAGGCCCATAAAGGATCTGATATCAGATACATCCCTTGGGGTAGTCCAATCCATAATGGATTTAATATTGTCAGGATTAACTACCACTCCTTCTTCATAAATAACATGGCCCAAGTAATGGACTTGTTTCTGGAAAAAGTCACACTTACTAAACTTAGCATAAAGTTGATGGTCTCTTAGTACTTGAAGCACTAACTTGAGATGTTCTTCATGCTCTTCCTTATTCTTAGAGTAGATCAGGATGTCATTAATGAAAGCCAACAAAAATATATCCAATAATTTATTGAGTACATTATTCATTAAGAACATAAAAGTGGTTGGTGCATTGGTATCCCAAATGGTACCACCACAAATTCATAGTGCCCATATCTTGTG
The DNA here is from genome assembly GCA_009831015.1 of Picea engelmannii. Taxonomy (NCBI): domain Eukaryota; kingdom Viridiplantae; phylum Streptophyta; class Pinopsida; order Pinales; family Pinaceae; genus Picea; species Picea engelmannii. The sequence continues at coordinate 532,799 of ML778089.1, read as the reverse complement.
CTACAGGTTATTTTGTGGATGTCTTCATCCTTAATTTGGACTTGATGGTATCCAGATCTCAATTCAATCTTAGATAAAATTTTAACACCCCTTAATTGGTCAAATAAGTCATCGATCCTTTCCAAGGGGTACTTGTTCTTAATGGCCATCTTATTGAGTTGTTTATAGTCTATGCACAACCTGAGGGTGACATCCTTCTTTTTCACAAACAGGGTTGGTGCTCCCAATAAGGACACACTAGGCCAAATGTATCCTTTGTCCAACATCTCCTTTAGTTTTAGTTTGATCTCAACCATGTCTGGTGTACTCATCCTATAGGGTGTTCTAGATATTGGCACCACTCCTGATACAAGTTCTATTGAAAAGTCAATATCTCTTCTTGGAAGTAGGCCTAGTACCTCTTCCAAAAAAACATATTTATACTCTCTTAATATGGGGTGGTCCTATAGTCTTGGTTTATTGGCCTCAATAGAGTCCAGCACTTTTATTGCATACAAAGGAAATCCTTTTTTGCAATATTTATTCACTTGAAGGGTTGATGTTTGTCTCATCGAGACATGCTTTTGAATTCCTTGTAGGGTTATTTTTCTCCCTTCTTCATCTTCATACTCCAAAGTTTTAGTGTAGAAGTCCAACTTGGTTTTATGGGAATCTAACCAGTCCATGCCAATCAATAGATCATAATATCCTAAAGGGAGCATGTTTAAGGTGGCTTGGGTGGGTAATCCATTCATAATGAATTGACATGCTGGTATGACCTATGTTACCTTTATTTTGGTTTGAGTGGCTAGTTGTACCAACCTTAGCATGTTTTACTTGTTGCAACTTACATTCCTCAACAGTTTGAGGGGAAACATAACTCAGATTAGAACCATGGTCAATAAAAATGGAAACTAGTTGGTTGGAAATCATACCTTCCATCTCTACCACTGAAGCTTGGTGGTCAACTTGTCTATTATCCAAGGTTGCATAGATTTGTGGCATGCTCCTAGCCACATCATTGAATGTTGTAGCCTCTTGGATGTTTTAGACCCTCCTATTGTTTCATTTCCTATGTGGAAAGTCCCTCAATAGATGTTAATCTCCACATCCCCAACATTTCAAAGGCTCTCTCTTTGTGTTATCAGTTTGACTTGGGGATGCTCCAAAGGGTTTACTTCCACTCTAAGATGGAAATTTTTTCTGATATACACTTCTAGTAGGAAGGCTCATCTTATAAATTTTCCCATGGTTCTAATATCTCTAGGATTTAAACCCCTTCCTCTTGAATCCTGAATTACATTTCTTCTTCTAGTCCCCATGAGGTCCTGTCTTATCTTTGAATTGCTAATAGAAATACCTTTCCTTCCAGATAATATATTCTAAGGTCCTGGGTTCATCAAATTCAATTATTTCCCGGTAAGACTGAGGCATGCCACTAATGAATCATTGTAGCTTTACCTTTCCATCCTTTATGTAGGGAACATACCTCATCAGCTCAAGAAATTTGTTGATATATTCATCTATTGTGAGTTGTCCTAACTTGAGTTCATAGAACTCGGTCTTCCCATCAAAGTATTTCTATGAAAAATACTTCTTCTTGAATTATTTCTCAAATTTTTTCCATGAAAAGTCCTTATCATGGATTCCTTTCACATTCCTAAGGTCTTCCCACCAAATGGAGGCCTTTCCATTCAGGTTGAAAATGGCTATTTGAGCCTTTAAGTTTTTAGAGTAGTCATGGACTCTAAAGTACTTCTTCAAGCCTAGTAGCTAGAATTTTTCTTCTTCCCCCTTCTTAATTTCTCCTTTGAAAGTGGATGGTTTGGATTTCTTAAACTATTTAGGGTTATGGAACTTGGAATGTTTCCTCTTATTTCATCTCCTCTGGGAATGTAAACTAGTTTTTTTTCTAGAAGATTCCTTGGAGTTGTGAGTTTCCTCACTAGAGGATTCTTCCGTTGAATGTCTCTTGGCTCCATGTTGGGCCTTCTTTGAGGTTCTCCTCCTTGGATGACAAATTTCAGGACCATGCTTTCATATCTCAGGTGGAATTTGAGTCTTAGTATTATGTGTGTCCATATGATTGGCTACTGGTCCATGTTGCATCTTTGCCTTTGTATATCTGATAGGATTTGCAGTAGGACTACATTAATTTCATTTTGTTTTTCCTTCTCTTTTATTAGCCTTTCATTGTCATCCTTACAACTCTGTAATTTATCCATGAGGCTTCTTACGGTTTCAAAAAAATCTAGAGGGGTTTCCATTTCCCTCCTCTCATCATATTTTTCCTCTCTATTGTGGGAGATTTCCCCCAACTCACAGTGTGTCACCATCCTTTACGTTTTATTTTTCATGTTTTCCACTGACTACTTGAGTGCTGATAAAACATTCTTTGTTATTTAATTCACTACTAGTTTATGAGCAACACATACAATTTGTAAGGTGAAGTCAGCTTCTTTATTTGGAACATTATCAACATACCGTGTAGAATTTCAAAACGTATAACAAAAACAAAAAGTTTCATTCCTTAGTTTAGTGAAGGTTTAGATATGCTTCTTATAAATAGGGTATGATAGGGTGTTACCCATTAAAAGTTTTCTAATAATTTTTATGCGACTCATTCATGAGCCCAAGTACACCAAGTGGTGTTTCTATTCTTTGATACCACTTTGTAACACACCCAACCCCTAAGTACCCTTTCTAGGGATGGAGCATAATTTTTTTTCTTAATTTAACCATCACGAATCCTTGGTCTGAGGTATTCATCCTCTTCTACTCACCCATAGCTTTCTAACAACTGCTACCAGGCTTAAATCTGAGCTCTGGATTGCAATTTATGGCCTCTCGAAGATATTCGCTTGTTATTAGTCAAGGGACACATGGCACCCATGTGGGTCCATCTCATTCGTATCATCACTGAATTCCTACATCCATGGTGGAAGTCCATCCATCGTCCAATCCAATGGTGGAACTCAATCCTCATTGAACACATAAGCTAGAGGGGAGTTCGATGTTCGACACTTTGGCGCTGAACGCCTCTTGTACTTTCTTCGTGCAAATCCTCTAGAGTCCAAAAATTCCAAACTCTTGAAGGAACCCAAAATCTTGCCATGTCTCTCTAGCCTTTGGGCCTTTCAAATTATCGACAACACTGCACCCCAGACCTCTAGAGTCATGAAGTCTCGGAATCTCAAAGGGTCCACCCTTTCACGTGGTGGCGTATTAAACATAGAGGTAAGGACTGGTGGTTCCCAAGTACTCCACCCACCATATAGACCAAGAGAACTTGTGCAAGGGGGTGACACGCTTCAAGGAAAATATGGAACGTGGCCCCATTAGTGGGTGACATGTGTCACGTTATAATGGGAACATAAGGTTTTTGAAACATGCGAATCAAAGTAACATGTGGCACGTCAATCGTGGGTCCATGTCACTCTCGGTGACGTCAATGTGACACGTCACTCTAGACTAATATCCTTCCACCGCCTTTAGATCTCACTTTCAAGATGTTTCCTCATAGACCCATCAATCTATGACCTCCATTATTTCATAACTTTGGTGTTCAGAGTCTTTGGCTCTATAGCAGGTTTGTTCTCCCAAAGTGGGACTTCATCGAAGTGTTGTACGTGAGTCCCTCCACTGGTTGATCAGATGGTTAAGAAGGGTTCTCAATGGACTCCCGAGATCCACGACTCACATCAATTTGTGACTCCGACATTCGATGACTTTGGTTCTTTGACACCTCTGTCCTCCTGAAGTAGTCAATGCTGAATTGACCTCGACATAGATCCAACCACCAGGGAGACTCCCGATTTCCTCATATCTATAGCTCACATTACTTCACGATTGGTAAGTGGGTTTTGGTTCAACGGTGGGATAGGTCCATTTATTATGGTTAGGGACACCACCACATGTCAGTCGATCTCGTGGGTAACCATAGCAATAAGTTTCCTTCAACTGGTTTGAAAGTGGTAAGGTCATAACACCCTAGAGCTCTAAATTCCTAGAGTCTCGAAGCCAAAAATGCTTACCTCCTTTCGGCCTAGTGTAGGGTTCCTATACCTTGGTAATATGGGTCCTCCAAAAATTCTTGTGGGATACACACTTAACTCTTAACCGTGAATTGGTTAAGGTTGTGGGCATGGGCCCTCGATCACACAGGTGAAGGGTCTGACGGAGGCACCCTCCTTCCATAGAGTTCAAACTTAGTATTCCTACAAAGGTAAATTTGAGAGGTCGACAATTCTTAAGCATTTCAGCTAACCCTACCCTGACTCTCTTGCAGACCCACGTTCCATAACCATCTGGCGGCTAAGCTAAGTGAACCAAAATACCTTTCAAAAGCATGGAATTCATAGAAAACAATGAACATTTATACCTTAATCATTCAATACAAAATTTAGTCATAGACATGTATATTCCATCATTATTTCCATTCTAGTACACAGAGTATGAAAATACTTATCAGAAACCAGAATCATGAAGCGATTGTTGAAATGGGTGACCATTTCCACCCAACCGTAGGCACAACCACTCCTAAATAGATTTACTGTTGGCCACTCCCTAGCTAGACCATGATGCCATGAGAGAGACTCTTTCATCTTGCTCAATGAAAGTAAGGGATTGAGATTACTCTCCTCCTACCACAGGAACTTAGCAAACAATTTCCTATGTACCAAGCAAGGGGGTCTGCAACGAGTACTTCCACAGTCCCTTGTCATCCCCATTTATCAGCTTGGACTGAAAAATGATGCCAACATATTCTTACGCCCATAATGAGTTCATTTCTCAATTCTCCCTCGATCTAGAGAGATGCAAGCACTCTTTTCTCTTCCAAAGATTTGTCTCTCCACTTTGCTTCCTCCCAGATCCTCCTCTTCCCCCAAATTAATTCCCTTCTTTCCTTCCTCAACATGGTTGTGTGGGTCTGTATCCCCAACTCGTGGTTAGGTATGGAAGCCTTGCATATGGGTACTCTGCCCCATCTCCTCATTAATTCTTGGAGAGGATATTTCAACTACCAACCTAACTGTTAATTCATTTATGGGTCTGGGCAATTAAATCCAATAAGGTACTGGATTGGTGGGGGTCATCTCAACCATTTCTGGTTCCCCTCACCATCTCTCTCATAGAATTATGTTCTATCTTGGAAACCCCCTCCTCAACAATTATGCAACACAATCCATTTAATTCAATAACATAATATACATATATATATACATTACCTTTTATAATAAAAAGGTTCATCATTCCAAATGTCCACTCATATTCAGCTTGCCCATAGTCTATAGGCAAGTTTTAGTTATATTTACAAGCTCGGGGAAATAGGGGTATTCCAAGCAAGCCTAGTAATCCTTCAATTCTCTTAAGAAATATTTGGTATCAACACCTCTGTTGAAGCCTCCAAATTACAGTAGAGACTATTTGCTTTATATCGTCGCATCCAAAGGGACGTTTGGTATGGTTCTAGTTCAGGAGGATGATGATCTCCATGAGAACATTGTCTACTATATTAGTTGAAACATAGTCGGTCCTAAACTTAAATAATCTCACATAGAGAAATTTGCCTTGGCCGCTGTACATGTGGTTCAAATATTAAAACATTATATATTACTTTGAAAAACTACCGTAGTTGTAAATATCAATCCATTTGAATACATCCTCACCAAGAGTATCATAGGGGGGAAATGCAATAAGTGGATTTTTATTTTGCAATAATTTGATATTGATTTCACTTCGGCGAAGTCTAAGAAATCGCTAGTTTTTTTCGAGTTGATATCGGGCTTCCCTCGGCTAGATGTGGAAATTTTTCATGATGATTCATTCGTGGATGAACATATCTTCCTTATATCATATTTGGACCCTTGGTATGGAGACATTCTGATTTATCTTCAAACCTTGAAGCTACTCCAACATTTGTCGAGAGACGATAGACGATGTATACGTCATCAGGATAAAAACTACCTAATCATCGATGACACTTTTTATCATCGAGGGGTAGATAATATTTTATACCATTGCTTGACTCAGGATGAAGTTGAGTCTATTCTCAATGACTATCATAGTGGCGATTTTGGTGCTCATTTATCTAAGTTGCGAAAACCCAAAAAGTATTGTGAGTCGATTATTTTTGGCCGTCAATTTTTAAAGATTGTGTTGAAGTAGTCAAGAAGTGTCACCCTTGTCAAGTGTTCGCTTAGAAAATGTGCTCGCACCCAAACCCTCTTCACCTAGTAATCACCGTCGGTCCCTTCACCAAGTGAGGGATATATTTTATGGACTGTAACCCAACCTCGGCTAGGGGGCACCAATATATTATTTTGGCCATGGATTACTTTACTAAATGGGCAGAGGCCATGCCTACCGTTAAATCTTATTGTAAGACTACAACATTCTTCATATTCAACTAGATTATAGCCTGGTTTGGAATCCCAAGAGATATTGTCATTGATCATGGCAGTCACTTTCAAAATGAAATGATAAAATATTTAGCATCAAAACTAGGGTTTAAGCACGATCATTCTTCCCCTTACTATCCCCTGGAAAATGGACAAGTAGAGGTGGTGAATAAATCTCTCAAGACCATCTTACAAAAACCTGTCATCTAGAGTAAATCTAACTGGAATCTGATTCTTTACCCTGCACTTTGGGAATACTAAACCTCGGTAAAGACTTCCACTAGTTTCTCTCCTTTTAAGTTAGTACATGGCATGGAGTCGATTCTTCCAATTGAATGTGAAATCCCTTCCCTCAAGTTGGAAATTGAGCTCCTACCTGACATGTCCAATCTTGAAGAACGCCTCATACACCTGGAGCGTATCAATGAGTAGCATTGGGATGCCTCTACAGCCATTGAAGAAAATAAATGACTTGTCAAGTTTCAATATGATAAGTCTGTCGGTCCTCGGTAGTATGCTGAGGGTGACTTGGTTCTCCTTTATGACCAAGCTAAAGAACCGATGGGGGCAGGCAATTTAAACCCCATGTGGCATGGTCCTTATATCGTGTGATATGTCTTAGAGAAAGGAGCCTATGAATTGGAAGATTATGAAGTGAATATGTTGGATGAGCTGAGAAATGGGCTCTACCTTAAAAGGTATTATGCTTGATCCCTCAATCTTGGGAGTGACCTTTGTATACTAGTGTATCTTAGTGTATATACATATTTTCCTTTGCATCGTCGGATTTCTTATCAAGTTTTCCCTTGATTGGAAGATGTCAATGGAGACTTCATTTTACTTAGGATTCAAAGATGGTGCCAGTTGTCATACATGGAACATCGCTTCCGTTGTTTGGGTCATTTACTCACTTGAGGGCCAACTGGTGTCTTTAGGTGGCATTTGTCTGGAGCCATCAACGAATAATGTGGCTGAGTATAGAATCCTTATAGAGCTATTACATGATGCCATTTCACATGGTGTTTGGTATTTAGAGTTCTCCTGGACTCCTAGTTAGTTGTATGTCATTTGAACGGTAGTTACCATGTGCGAGATCCTACTCTACTCTGACGATTCCTACGGGTACGAATTTTGGAAGGATACTTTTATTTTCTTACTTATAATAACATACTTAGAAGTTATAATCATGTATCTAATGCATATGCCAATTATATTTTAGATTGGAATTTGTCACATAACTAAGAAAATAAAACACATTCATTTACACATTCTAACATATATAAGTAAATCAAAATAACAATTTTTTTTATATTTCATCCTTTCGAGTTCAAAAAATATGGTGTCATAGTACAAAATGGGGCTCACACCCTCAAAATACATATATGGTCAGTATATAATATTACCATGGAATCTACACTTGTGGCTCCAGATGCGTATCATGATAGCACACTACGATGTTTGTGAGATGCCGAAAGAGTCGCACCCACGCATGGGGTACACCCACCACCTGTTGTTGCATCACCTCTAGCACATCCTCCACTTGAACCATAGGAATCATGTGCGTCAATCGAGACAGGTTCCCCTACAAATTCTGTAGCACTATTTCCGCATATTCTCCCACTTTCTCATCTCCTCGGCCCCTCCACTAATGTCATGAGAATCCCTCTGGTCGTCATGGACCTACATCTACGTAATGAATAAATTGTTAATACTTGATACCATACAAAAATATTTGTGTTTTTTTATTTTTATTGAAAAACAAAAAAAATGAAATACATAAAAACATTTCTTACCAATATCACCATAGTTAGAACATGGTAGAAAAGGCATGTTTGTATCCCCTCTATAGTTGATCACTTCGTAAGGGTAGTCGTCAATGGATATGACTTGTCAGTGCCACTAGAAAATGAACACATCATTATAGGGGGTTGGCACCCTACCACCTCCTAGCCGCCTCATCACATCGGTCCATCGCGACATGGCTGGATTGTGTTGTCCATGTGGAGTAATATCTACTCTAGGGCTCAATCCTGGAGCCCTCTCAAAGAAAAAACTACAAATAATGGATGTGAATTTGAAATTACTCATTTTCCCTTGTTTTCAATCTGCCAACTGGCTCTTCATGTTATCCAGCAGTGAGGTACACTAGTCATAAATAGTGGGTCTTAAACACTCCACTTCATAGAACATGAGTGGCCTTGATTCCTGGTGGAATGAGGTTGATCCCGAAATCTATGTGATTACAAGCATGACGATGTTTAATATTAGGTTCTTGATCGCCATAATTCAAAGTTGGCTCCCTACTTTATCTGTTCCTGCAACACAGTGGGTGGAAATGTACTCCTCCATAGTCATACCACCCCCAACCCCTCGGGCCTTGAAATTCACTATCGATGCTCGATGAGACAATCCTGTGATGAAGTATATATTGTCCACTTCAATCCTCAATGGTTTCCCATTGAGGTTGAAGGACTCTCTCTCCAGATCCCAGTAGTTTACTAGAAACTCGAGTAACCTCACCTGAGCCCTCATTCCCTTGAGAGCCCAAAATTTATAAAGGCCACATATTTTTAAATATTGTTGGTCCCTTGCATCTCTTCCCACTATTGCATCTATCTATTCATGAACCCTCTCCCTCCATTCAATCACCATCCTACAAAGGATAAATGTTTTTTTGAGTTAAAACCTTTCAAAAATGTTGTTCACAGAATTATATGTGGGATAACTTGGTAACAATCATGTATAGGTCTTCTTATACACATGTAGGCTTCGTTTTTCTTGCATATATGAGGTCATATACATTGATGAACTTTCACCTGTGTATACCCTAGTTTCCATGTTTACGCCCTCTAATACTAAAAAATGGGGCCTAGAATTGAAATTTAAACCATTGAAATTGAAGTAGAGGGGATGGGTATTTACTTGGTTTAGATGGTTGTTGATTACATTGATCGTAGCTCCCACAATTGACACTTGAATATCGTGGGAAAATCACCTAAAACACACTATGTGGGTGAAAAAAATAAAATGATATGGTAAAATGGTCTATTTTTACTATTAGTAGAAAGTTTTTACCCACTTCTTATAGTTTGTGCTAATTTTTGACCTTATGGACTAATAGTGCAGTGGAAGGACTTGGTTTTTAGTGTTTTTTTTCAGGATTTTTTTGCGGTTTCCAAAATCATATCGCCCGTTCATGCCTTCGATAGGTATATTCTTTCATCGGCATATAGGATAATTTTTCACTCCATTTTTCACTCTCACATCATCCTATGATCGTGATCCATACACCCTAGGTATGAACCCTTTTATTAGCAACACAAAACCTTCTTACTGCTACTAGAAGTGTCTTTATTAAGTGGTAGATAATTACCAAACATGGGTGCCCTAATTAGAACCTTTGTGCCATTTGGTGCCCATGCATAAGTTACTCCATAGGACCAGGAGTTCCATATAGTCCCAATATGATTTTCTTTTCAAACCCCATATTCTTACTCACAAGCATTCTGACCATTACCTATGGGACTCCCCTCTAGTCTTGGTTAAGCTCTTTTCCGACTCTTAAAGAAAAATGAAAAGATTGTCGAGTGAAATTGTCTCTTTCACACTCGTTAAATGGATTTGAAAGGACATCTATTTGGTATAAGTTTAACCCTTTTCCAAACCAAGTAGACTACTTACAAAAACTGAATACTCTAGTCATTGTTGGCTAGAAGAGTTCTCTTGGGTATTATTTTATACTTTTTTTGGGCCTAGGGGACTAAATCTACGAAAAAGGAAATTTTTTGGAGTTAAGTTGTAATTGCATTCTATCATCATGATTTCAATATTGAGCTTATTGTTGGCTCCCGCTTTCTTTTTATAAGCCTCTTTCCTCAACAATTTGCATCACTAGCCAAGCAGATCCTTCTATATATCCTTTGCAGTGTGATACATTGTACCCTAAGAGGAAACATTCCCCTAAGTGTCCATTCCCTACATGCACTTCCTTGCATTGAGCATAGGTATGTTCCACTACTTGGAGCTAGTTTCTTACTTGTGACACTCGTTTCCTCTCCTATATCAGAGTATTTATTTGCCTATGAACAAAAAACAAAACATGGGAGAGAAAATAAAATTATCTCATATCAGCAACAATCGTGTCTCCTTTGAACCAAGCACAAATGTTTGAGTCCACTTTCATCTAAAGTTTGGGTTTAGCATGGCCTTAGGAAGTTCATCTTGTTACTTAGAGTTTACTCCTTTGACTGGTTATTCTTCGAGTCCCTATGGAGAGTTTGTTGATGCCTCCTGCATCACAAAGTTTTATCATCAATTATATGTTGTTGAGTTATATGTATGTCTCATGCTCTTGTGCAAAGGAATTCTACTAGCCTATGTCAGCCATTTCTCAAAACACTTGACTTTGCATGTTGACCATACCCTCAGTGTATCTCAGAGTCACATGAAGTTATAGTCCTACCATGCACCCTGGTCCTAATTTGATTATGGGTAGGTAACCTTGAACCCAACAATTGACATTTCCTCATTGGTCACTAACTAAGGATTTTCTTTTTTTTTCAATGGAAAGAAATCTATTCACACATTGGGATTTGTGCAGTATCTTGGATTCCATTATCCTTATTGGTTGTTTCCATGCCTTTGTCGACAATTTTCCTTATTGGATCTTATTCAGAGGGTCTTTTTTGTGCACTACTTGCATCTTGTGCATGCAAAGGATACACAAGGTTGTTAGTTCATGAACATCCTATTCATCTCAGCTCCTCCTATTCATCAAGATATTTCTTTGTACCTCATGCTGAATGATGAGAGATGCCCTAATGCTCTCCTTTCAGTGGGTCTCCTTCCATCGAATTCAACTCATATATTTTGGAAATGAGACCTAGAGTCCTATGAATACCTAGAGGCTTGTAGTCATCAATGGTAGGTTCTCCTGCCATCAACAATTGGGAATACATCAATGTCTCCTGATGGATGGATTATTCAATTGTTTGAACTCAACACCCTTATTCACACTTGTAAAATTGTAACATACCCAACCACCCACAGGACAGGAACATTAACTTCAAGTCCCCTTTCTGGACTAATTCAACCTCTGATCCAACTTTGGATAACGAGGATGAATGAAATATTCACATGCATTGATAAAATTCAAGATAAACATAAAAGAATAAACCATATGACATGCACAGTCATAAGCAACAAGAATGCATGTGATAGATACACAATTCATAAATTATTGAATAAACTATGGAAATAAAGATACATAGGTAAATAACCATAATAGAGAGCACTTTTCTTTTATAAAATGAGTCACCGATTGGATGAAGACCAAGGAAGTTCCACCAACCATAGACATTTTTGTTCTAAGTCTCAACATCAATGTCATCCCCGAGCTAGGGCTATGAATCCACAAGGACGGTTCCAAAGTGTTACTCGGCTTCCCAAACCAGTCATCACTCAAGATCTCATGACTTCCTAACACCCGCATCAATCCAAATTACACCATTTCTCTTCTACCCAGCCTAAACCACCCAAGATAATAGACCCCCTTCTCTGCCACATAGTCCCTCAGGTCATCCATCTCCTTCTATATCTCCAGTAGTTGGTCTAGAATCTCCATGTTGGGACTCTTAGGACTCACAATTGTGAGCAGAGTTGGACACATGCCAAATAATTTCAGGCATGTAGGCATCTATTCATGGCTTTAATAACCAATAGTCTCTACATCCAACAATACCATGGATGCTCTTCGATAGTTCATTTCCCCCTCCCAAGACAAAACATCAATGAGTAAAGATGAATGGGTTCCAGAATGAATGGAGTGAGAACTAGATGAAAGGTGTGAACAACGATCAATGGAGTGGGTTCATGATGAGTGAAGAAGAAGTGACCAATAGAAGAAAAAGAGTGATAATGGGAATCCGAACCCCACCAACAGACCAATGATGGGTTTATGTAAATATTGGGAATCAAGAACCTCATGGCCTTCCCCCAATAAGCTCACATAATTGATATTCTCCATTAAACCAAATGGGTAATTAAAATTATAAAATAAATACTGAGCCCCTCAACCCCCCCTCTCTTGTGGAATCATAGCCCCCTATAACCCTTGTCCTTGTTTGTCTAGCAGTCAACGATGTGTTTATTATTAATAATGATCAAAACATTACATTTCCTAGTCACTTTGGCCTCTTTTTATTTGTTTGGGCACTCTGGCCTTTCATCAATTAAAAAAAATACATTATTCAATATGGGGCTTCAAAACCCAGGGTGTTACATCCCCTCCCCCTTATTTTGGCACTACCCTCAGTATATATACAAAAAAGGAATCAAAATTCCAAAATTTATTCAAAAAGTTGTGGGTACTCTACCTGCATGGCATCTTCATGCTCCCAAGTAGAATCCTTGCGACCGTAGTAGGTCCACTATACTTTTACCACTCTATAATTCAATCCCAGAGCATTTTGACTTTTCTGTCCAATAGCCTCACTGATTGGACCTGAAAGTCTCCCTCTATCTCTACCTGAATCATATGTCAATCAATAAAATGGTTAGGATCATGTACACATTTTTTTAGCAAAGCGACATGAAATACATTATGCACATTCATGGAAGCAGGCAATGCAAACATGTATGCAACTACCCCTATTTTGTCCAATATCTCAAATGGACCATAGAATCTGGCTGCTAGCTTTGTACAACTACCCAACTTCAAAGAGCTCTTCTTGGGATTCACTTTTAAAATTACATGCTCCCCTATTTTAAATTCTCTATATTTCATGTTCTTATCTACATATATTTTATGTCCATCCTGAGCTGCCTTTAAGTTCTTCTTAATATTAACCATTTGGTCTTCGATATCCTTGAGAAATTATGGCCCAAGTACCACTCTATCTGTTGGGTTGTCCTAGCTCACTGGAGTATTTCATTTCCTACCATACAAGGCTTCAAATGGGCTCATTTTCAATGAATCTTGATACCCATTATTATAGGCAAACTAAACCAAGTGCAAGTAACATTCCCACTTATATGGCTTATCCATCACATACATTCTCAACATGTCTTCAATTACTCGATTGACCCTCTCTATTTGTCCATATGATGGTGGATGGTAAGTTGTGATAAAGTTTAGATTTGTACCAAATTCCTTAAACAATCTGGCACAAACTCCCTTCCCTCCAAAGGGATACTTGACCTCCTGGTGTTGGATTGTTCGATATCTGAGTTGAAGTGACTCCTTAGATTCCTCTTTGGAACCAAAAAATCTATCACATGTCCTTTCTTTTCCTGGTGCAGGTTATGTGGCACCTGTGGACCCTCTCCTCAATGCTTTCAAAGTTCAATGCTGATAGCGCTAGCTATCTATGCTAGACTCCCTCCTTGATGTGACCATAGACTATGACCGTGGGAAAACTCCCTTCGTGACCCCTCACTTTGGGACTTTCGCGAGCGATTTTCTCCTCCTTCTCAACTTCCGAATTGGAGAATAATTTGGGACCAATATATGGTCCAAGTTCCCCTTGTGATAAATGACTATGATCACTTACGCAAATTCAAGCTTCGTGAGTTCCTGTCTCAGGTGTTCCCTCCTATATTTTCCTGAACTACATGGATCTCTACCATGTACCCTCTGGATCCAATGGTCTAGAATGAAATTTCTCTTCACGACTTCAAGAATACCCTTTGTTTTCTCCCAACAAACCTTACGAAGTTCCTTCTCCCGAACCTCTCAATATTCTACCACATGTCTTCTCCTCAACGATGGGTGACTTCTACATCTTCAGGACTTCGACGAGTCCTCAACTCCTTTGCAAAATTAGTGCAATTCCACCCTTCGAGATTTAGGTTGTTCTCAAACTTCTTCTGTACTCCTTGTAGAGTTCTGCACAGACTATTCTGCGATTTTGCTCGTCTTGAAAACTCCCAAGGTTCTCAACTCCTTTGCATCCTTCAGTGGAATTCTTCTTCTTTCCCTCCTGGCACTCTCTCTCTCTACTTCCTGAGCTTGTAATATGAACTTACAACACCTTAGGTACATTCCTTTCACTTGGCTCAATTCTTCGATGACCTCTCCCTTGGCCTCTAGAAAGGTTTAAGGCATCTCCTTTCCTTTGTCGATGTGCTTCTTGCAAAGCCTTCCTTCACCAGAAGGTTCACCAATTTTGGGGTTCTCCAATACTTTCAACCATGTTTCTCTTGTGTATGCCCACACTGACTCGATGCCCTCCTAGAAGAGTATTCCAGAGTGTTCAGTAACTCTCAACTGTGCTTCTTCCTACATAGTCTTTATTTTCAAGGGAATTAACTGCCTTGAAATTTCTCCTTGAGTCTATATATTAATCTGGTGTGCCCTCCTGGAATCTTCTCTTCTAATTCCATTGAGTTCAGATACACACTACTTGTGTCAGCTTACAAAGTTTCCAATCTCTGCCGCACACTCCTTGAACTTAGCCTAGAGAAACAAACTTAACTCAACACACTCTCGGATAGGAAACTATATCTCTATCCCTATAGATGATTTCTAACATTCATCTACAATTCAAATGCATGTAAACAACATTCATAACACAAAAACCATTACACAGAAAGTTAAAAAAGGAAAAAGTGTCGTTTTCTATTAATGGTGGAATGTCAAATTACAATGGTGGAGTTCAAGCTACAACTGAGTCTCGGATCTCTATGATTCTCTCCCATACATCTCGACCAACCTCCTCTTAGAAAAAAAATACAAATATTTATACAAGAGGGGCTCAATGAGCTTCCCTCGAAAACTAAAATAGTGGTGTCAAATCACCATTCCTAATGCCTATCGAAAGGGAAAATTAAAATGATGGCTATCTGCTCCGAATCATATGCAGATCCCTTCTACTGTCAACCTATTAATGGCGACCTTATATCTAGGTTGTGAAAAAGAACGATTTGGATCTTCCATCTTGTCCTTATTAGATGCCTGGATCTTGCCTTCGATTCTCGAGGAAAAATGAGAGGGCGGTGCCTCCCCTTCCTTAAATGCACACCACACATGTTTAATGAGCTGGCACATGCTGAGGTGGAGAGATTCTCCTACAACATAATCCATATCTATGAAAATCATGAGCTCCTACTCATGGGTTTTCCAATGTGGCTGAAATCCACCTGGATCCCAAAATTTCTCTTAGAGATGTCTCTCGGCTCCTCTACTTCGCTTCTTCTACTATATCATCCCTTTTTCTCATGCATGATCCTTTCTGTCCAGCTTCATGCTGACCACTTATGTTGCTGACCTCAACATCAAATCCCTGATCTCCTCAAACACCTCATCCAACTGCTCTATCAGTTGGCTCTTCTGCTGTAGACTAGCTTGTTTCATTTCTCCCTTGCCTCTGGGTTAATCATATTGATTCCCCAAGTTGTCCTTCCCATATTTTGTGGTCTTATCTCACCACTCTGCTATAACTTCCGCTTTTGCATTCTTCTCACCATTGGGCTTCTGCTCAACTTCCTCTCCTGACAGAATGACTCCTGTTAGTTCTTCGACTGGTTCCCTTCCAACTTCCACCAACACTCCCTTTTGCTGATGCATGTCTTCTGGCATGGCTATCTCCTGGAAACCACCTTCTAGTTCTAGATTTCCCAACCAATCCTGCAGTTCCTTCAACTTTAATTCTCACTGAGTGAGAAATTCAACTGGGCATTCTCCTTCTGTTGGGAAAGACATTAGTATCTATTCCTCCTCCTTCACGACAGTCTTAGGTTGTTGTCCTCTTGTCACTTCTTCAACTTCTATGCTAGCCTCTCCTAGGCCGCTTGGTAGGAATATATTGACTCCTCCAATGATTAGAACATTCCTTTGATCCTCCTCCTCTGTGATAGAATTTTTTAACTTCTCATCATCTTCGTTCATGCGGATCATAGTTCTGCATGAATCTACAAACAAGTGAGGTTTCTCTCTTTCCTCCTCTTCATCTACCAGTGAAATCTTAGTTGAGTTAATCTCTTCTCCCTTTCCCACCTGGAAATATGGGATGTCTCCTCATCCCACCTGGAAGTTTATGAGATCCATTGATCTCGTCTCATTGCCCACCTGGAAATCTATACGACCCTTTCCAGATATCTTTCCCTTATGATTGAGGGCTTCAACATGCCTCAACCACCTCTTTAACTTCTATTGCTGGTCTTTGGTCAACAAATTTTGAACAATACACTTTATTGTTCTTTTCAAAGGCCATTCGTACCTCCAATGCACCTTTTCCTCTTATTGCATCTTAAAAGAAAGCGTCTCCATATGGACTTTGATTTCTCGGAGTTCCTTGTCTATCCCCACCTTGATTTTCTGTGGGAAGACTTCACCCTGACCATGCTCATAGCTTCCAATGACCATCTTGATTCACCTGCAGCCCACCTAGATGTTTACCATCTGTCTCACACCTTGCAACAATTTTAACAGAGCATCACACTTTGTCTCCCCCTGCTTACAAAAATCATTTCTATATTATCTCTGATACCACTTTAGTATCAGACTATCTCCTTTGTCTCCTCCTTCACCTGTTGTCCACAGGAGAAAAAATGAGCTCTGTTACCACTTTGGCACAAACCCCCTTCCCTCCAAAGGGTTTCTTGATCTCCTAGTATTGGATTGTTCTATATCTGAGTCGAAGCGACTCCTTATATTCCTCCTTGGAACCCAAAACTCTATCACGGATCATTTATTTTCCTGGCGCAGGTTATGTGGCACCCACGGACCCTCTCCTTAGCACTTTCAAAGTTTAATGCAGATAGTGCTAGCTCTCTATGCTAGACTCCCTCCTTGATTTGACCACATACTATGACCATGGGCTAGCTCCCTTCGTGACCCCGTGCTTCAGTACTTTCACGAGCGACTTGCTCCTCCTTCCCAACTTCTGAATCGATGAATACTTTGGGACCAATATACAGTCCACGTTCCCCTTGCGATCAACGACTATGATCACTTACGCAAACTCGGGCTTCGTGAGTTCCTGTCTCGGGTGTTCCCTCTTGGATTTTCCTGAACTGTGTGGATCTTTGCCACGTTCCCTCTAGATCCAATAGTCCAGAATGAAATCGCTCTTTGCAACTTCACGAAGACCCTTTGTTTTTTCTCGGAAAACCTTACAAAGTTCCTTCTCCCAAACCTCTTGATATTCTGCCACCTATATTCTCCTCGACGATGGGTGACTTCTACGTCTTCAGGACTTCGGTGAGTCCTCGACTCCTTTCCACACTTAGTGCAATTTCACCCTTTGAGATTTAGGTTGTTCTCAAACTTCTTTTGCACTCCTTGCAGAGTTCTGCACAAAATCTTCTGTTATTTTGCTCAGCTTGAAAACCCCTAAGGTTCCAAACTCCTTTGTGTCCTTCAGTGGACTTCTTTTTCTTTCTCTCTTGTCAGTCTCTTACTCTTCTTCCCGAGCTTGTAAGATGAACTTACAACACATTAGGCGCACTCCTTGCAGTTGGCTCAGTTCTTTGATGACCTCTCCCTTGACCTCTTGAAAGGTTTAAGGCATCTCCTTTCCTTTGTCGATGCACTTCTTGCAAATCCTTCCTTCCCCAGAATGTTAAACAATTTTTGGGTTCTCCAACACTTTCAACGATGTTTCTTCTATGTATGCTCACACTGACTCGATGCCCTCCTGGCAGAGTATTCTAGAGTGTTCAGTAACTCTGAGCTGTGCTTCTTCCTACACAGTCTTTCTTTTCAAGGGACTTAACCGCCTTGAAATTTCTCCCTGAGTCTGTATATTAATCTGGTTTTCCCTCCTGGAAGATTCTCTTCTAACTCCACTGAGTTCATATATGCACTCCTTGCATCAACTTATAGAGTTTCCAATATTTGTTGCGCACTCCTTGCACTTATCCTAGAGAACCAGACTTAACTCAACACACTCTTGGATAGGAAACTGTATCTCTATCCCTACATACGATTTCTAACATTCATATACAATTCAAATGCATGTAAACGACATTCATAACACAACATCCATTACACAGAAAGTTAAAACAGGAAAAACTGTCATTTTCGATTAATGGTGTAATGTCAAATTACAATGGTGGAGTCCGAGCTACAACTGAGTCTCGGCTCTCTGTGATTCTCTTCCATACATCTTGACCAACCTCTTATTGGAAACAAAATAAAAATATTTATACAAGACGGGCTCAATGAGCTTCCCTTGCAAGCTAAACTAGTGGTGTCAAATCACCATTCCTAATGCCCATCGAAAGGGAAAATTATAATGATGGTTGTTTGCTTCGAATCGGATGTAGATCCATTCTAATTTCAGCCTATTAATAACGACCTTATCTCCATCTTGTGTGAAAGAACAATTTTTCTCTTCTATCTTGTCCTTATTAAATGCCTGTATCTTGCCTTGGGTTCTCGAGGCAAAATGAGAGGGTATTGCCTCTCCTTCCTTAAATGTGCACCACACGTGTTTAATGAGCTGACACGTGCTGAGGTGGAGAGATGATCCTACATCACAATCCCCTCCATAAATTTGATGTAAACTTTGTGTCTCTATCCAAGACAATTGTCCTAGGTATCCCATGAAACCTAGCAATCTCCCTCATGTAAAGTTTTGCAATATTAGTTGTTGTATGAGTTGTTTTTACAGTAACAAAATGAGCATCCTTTGTCAATTTTTCAACCACTACCATGATTGAATCATGTTTTCTTGTTGTCTTGGGAAATTTAGTTATAAATCAATGGTTATTACTTCCCACTTCTTTTATGTAATTGGTAATGGTTGTAACAAACCCGGTGGGTGCCTATGCTCAACCTTCACTCTGACATTCCATACATCTGGCGATGTATTCAACAACATCCTTTTTCATTCCAGGAAAAAGAAATTGGATTCTCACTTCTATAACTATTTTCTGGTATCCGGGATGTCCATCATATGGAAAATTATGCATTTCTTTTAATACCAAATTCCTAAGTTCTCAGGAACTAGGAACATAAATTCTATTTTTATGCATAAGTAATCCATCTTCCTTTATCTCATACTCTTTCATTTTTTGTTGTACATATCCTTGTTCTAAGATTTCGTTTACCTATAGGTAATGTTTATCTATAACAACAACATCTAAAATTATACTCTTCAAGTCTAACTGATGCATACTAACAACTATAGCATGCATGAGATGTATTCTTCTACTAAGTGCATCAACAACTTTATTTTCTTTTCCCTTGATATGCTTAATATAAAAGTCATGTTCACTTAAAAATTCCAGCCATCTTGTTTTCCTAGCATTCAAAGTTGGTTGTTAAAAAAGATAATTTAGAACATTATGGTTCGTCCTTAATTCAAATATATTTCCCATGAGATAATGCCTCCACATGTTTAATGTGTGAACAATGGAAACAAGATCCAATTCGTGTGTGGCATAGTTTCTCTCATGTTCCTTAATATTTATGGACTCATAACCAATGACATGTCAATTTTGAGTGAGGATTCCACCAAGACCTTCCTTACATGCATATGTGCATACCAAAAAACTTTCATTTGGGTCAACAATATTTAACACAGGTGCACTAGTAAGTAATTCCTGCAACAGATTAAAATTCTCTTGACACTCACATGTCCATTCAAATTTCATTCCCTTCTTTTGCAAATAAGTGATGGGATGATAAATCTTAGAGAACCCTACTATAAACCTTATGTAGTAACCATCTAAACCCATAAAAGATATGGCTTCTGAAACATTCTTGGGTGTTGGCCATCCTCTAATGGCTTCAATCTTCTATGGATCTACAAATATTCCTTTTTCTGAAATAATGTGTCCCAAGTAATGGATCTGTTCTTGGGAAAAATAACACTTACTCAGGTTAGAATACAATTGATGTTCTCTCAGTACTTGAAATAGATGTCTTAGGTGATGTTCATGCTCCTATTCAAACTTAGAATATACAAGTATGTCATCCAGGAATACTATGAAAAACTTATCCAAATAATTTCTAAATATGTCATTCAGTAAGCACATAAAGACAATTGGTGCATTGGTCAGTCCAAATGGCACCACTACAAATTCATAATGCCCATACATGGTTCTAAATGATGTCTTATGGATGTCTTCTTCTTTGATTCTTACCTGATGGTATCATGATCTCAATCCTATCTTTGAAAATATCTTTTCTCCTCTTAGTTGATCAAAGAGTTAATCAATTATGGGTAGAGAATACTTGTTCTTCATAATGGACTTATTCAATTTTCGAAAGTCAATACACAACCTCAAAGTTCCATTCTTATTTTTGACAAAGAGTTTTGGTGCTCCCCAAGGTGAAACACTTGGGCGTATGTACCCTTTATTCAAAAATTCCTCCAACTTCATTTGTAATTATTTTAATTCTGGTGTACTCATTCGGTAAGGTGTTTTTGACACCGGGGCAGCTCCTGGAACTAAATAAATAGATAAATCTATCTCCCTTTTTGGTGGAACCCCTAGTATTTCTTGGAATACTTCCTATAATTCTTTTAGTACCGATAAATATTCAAGGTTGGGCCCCTTTGTTTTTTATGGCTCCTCCACATCGGCTGCATACAATTTACATCCTTTTCTGAAACATCTCTTCAGCTATAAGGATGGAATCTCCATTATAGATATGGGTCTTGGAAATCCTTTCATAGTGCTTTGTTTTCCATCTCCTTCAATACATGTAAATACATTGCTATGACAATATAGGACAACATGATGCTTGTCCAACCAATCCATTCTAATTAGAATATCATAAGACCTTAATGGTATGATATTTATATCAACACTAGTATTCACACCATTAAGACTTATGGAACAACCTCTGATCATATCATGGATTCTCCTTTTGGTTCCAGTGGCTAGCTAAACCAAACTTGATTTTACAAGATCACTTTTCTCCAAATGTAATCTATCCATTATTTTAGGATAAATGTAAAAATGACTTGCTCCTAAATCAATTAAAATAACAACATGTTGATTTATGATCTTACCTTCCACCTCGATCATATTGGATTTGTGTTTTACTTGTCGATCATCTAAGTTTGCATAAATCCTTCCCATGTCTTTGACTATTGTAGCCTCTTGGATGTTGTGCATGGTCTTCACTATGTCCTTTCTGTGAGGGAAATTTTTGTACAAGTGATCTTCCTTGCATCCCCAACATTAGATTGGTGGTCTTCCCCTTTTTCCCAAGGAGTCTTCTTTCTTGGATTCACCCTTAGAATATTGGTCTTGATGATTTTTATTAGGCTCATTTCTATTGAAAGGAGGTTTCAATCCCTTCCTCTTCTGATTATACTTCCCCTTATTCTTATCCTTCCATTATATATGCATGGATTCTCTGCCCTGGACTTGCTCATACATGTATTTATCCTTCCTGATGGTCCCATTGAAGGTCCTAACTCGATCTAAACCACAAGATTTTGTTTAATAGATATTGCCCATTCTGACTTGGTGTTTCAACCTAGCTCTGATACCAATCTATAACATACCTAGCCACCCATAGGTCGAGCACGCTAACTTTAAGTGCCCTTTCTAGACTAATTCAACCTATGATCCAACTTTAGATAACGAGGATGCATGAAATATTCACATGCATTGATAAAATTCAAGATAAACATAAAATAATGAACCATATGACATACACAGTCATAACCAACACGAATGCATCTGATAGATACGAAATTCATAAATTATTGAATAAACAACAAAAATTAAGATACATAGGTAAATAACCATAATATAGAGCACTTATCTTTTACAAAACGAGTCACCGACTGGATGAAAACCAAGGATGTTCCGCCTAGCCATAGACATTATTGTTATAAGTATCAACATCAATGTCACCCATGAGCTAGAGCTATGAGTCTAGAAGGACAATTCCAGAGTGTTACTTGACTTCCCAAACTAGTCAACACTCAATCTCTCATGACTTCCAAGCACCCATAGAAATACAAAGTACACCAGCTCTCTTCTACCCATCCTGCACCACCCAAGATAATAAAACCCCTTCTCTTCCACGTAGTCCCTCAGGTCCTCCATCTCCTTCCAGAGCTCCAGTGCAATTGGTCGAAAATCTCCATGTTGGGACTCTCAGGACTCGCATATGTGAGAAATGTTGGACACAGGCCAAAGCTTCTCAGACATGTAGGCCTCGATTCATGGAAGGAATACACCAATAGTTTCTACAACCAACAATACCATGGATGGTCACCGATAATTTGCTTCCCCCTCCCAAGCCAAGACACTAATGACGAAAGATGAATGGGTTCCAGAATGAATGGAGTGAGAACTAGATGAAATGTGTGAACAACTATCAATGGAGTGGGTGCGTGAATGAGTGAATAAGAAGTGACCAATAGAAGAACAAGAGTGATAACGGGAGTCTGAACACCCTGAACAAACCAAGGACAAGTTTATGTAAATATTGGGAGTCAATAACCTCATGGCCTTCCCCCAAGAAGCTCATGTAACTAATATTCTCCATTAAACCAAATGGGTAATTAAAATTATAAAATAAATACTTAGTCCCTCAAGCCCCCCTCTCTTGTGGAATCATTACCCCCTATAACTCTTGTCCTTTTCCTTCTAGCAACCAAAGATCTATTTATTATTAATAATGATAAAAAAAATTCATTTCCTAGGAACTCTAGCCTCTTTTTAATTGTTTTGGCACTCTGGCCTTTCATCAATTAACAAAATACATTATTCAATATGGGGCTTCAAAAATCTGGGTGTTACAAGAATGTATATGGTTCCTTGATACCTACTTTCATTATCTCTAGGTTGTCTCGCATTTGTTAACTCTATACCTTAATGACCAGTAATCAAACAAAGTCTCATTTTGTTCTATATCAACTCCTATATTCACATGATGCATACTTGCACCTTTAACAGATAGTGTAGAAGACCTCCATCTTACAATAGCATCATTCCTCATCTGTTGTTTTCTTTCATTGGACCAATACCTATATGACTTTAATGATCATGGAAGATCAGATTGTACTCCATTGTATACAGATATATTCAGATTGATTTTGAGAATGGATTCCATTGTGGCTTGTTTGTGATTATGACATCCTATGGCATATGTCCACTTTTTATTTCCTATTCATGGCCATGAAAAACTATTTGATATAATTCCACATGGATCTACAACATAATTTAGATTGGAAGCCATGTGTACAAAGTCATTATTGATTTTAATATTCTCATGAGTAACTAGTACTTCCAGTTGAGTCTCCATTACTCCACTTCTGGGAATTATAATGTATTTCGGCCATGGAAAATACTCCTCTGAGCTCACACAATAGGGGGCATCTGTTACAATGTTTTTTTCCTCACTCCATGCAACTTGCTTGGATGGCCTTTCCATTTCTCTATGCAGACTTGAAGTTCCTTTTTGTGCCTTCCAGAAAAAAAAAAAGAATAGTTTTCCACATATACGTGCCCTATCAGTTATACAACAATCATATACGCAATTTAATCCACTACAAACTGCATACATTGGGTTTGGTGCTCAAAATTAAAAATTATGTCAGGTTTCCATGCCATGTCACAAGATCCATGATCCTTGACCTTCCATATACTGGAAACGCTCTGACTCGACCCTTTAGTTCCATTTTAAGGATACAAAGTGATCCATTTCCAAGCCTTGAGGAGATTGAACAATTCAACTTTGAGAGCAAAGAAACTCTGGAGAAATTTCACTTGATATTGGGTCTGCATCCCTTTGTCCTTGAAAGTATGAACTCTTTGTTCAACCCCCCAGGTCTTCCTTCTTTGTGATGGAGAACCTCATTGAATCCTTTATATGAGCTTTCCTTTGGTGGAGGATTAAAGTGGTGGAGGCCCAGCTGGAGGGACTTAGTTTCTCGGTTTCGATATGTGTTGTTACATAAGTTTGCCACCTATGTACTTCTACTGATTTTTTTAATAGAAATACTCTTTTCTCATCCAATTGATATCTTGAAAATATTTGAATTATTATTCCATGGGAATATTCTTCATGTATGTTAATGGATTATGCTAATCTATATGCTAACACTATATATTATCACCATATTATTTTTTATCTTGGTTGTTGAGGACAAGTTGAAGGTATAAAGCTTTGGGTTGTGTGCTCAATGATGGTATTCATCAAATGTCCGCACGAGGTAGGATCTTAGACTTATCTTGTTAGCATTTCATTTATATAGCATACTTGGGATTAGATTTTATTTCTGCATGTCATTCTGTCTGTTGTGGTTTAACCCTTTCCATAAAGAAATTTTTCTCACAAAAACCATAGATCTTAAACTTGGAACTGAACCTATTGCAATAAATCCATATTAGATGTCAACACTTGAATTGCAGTGGTTGAAAATGCAACTAAAGGAATTTTTAGAATTGGGACTTATACGTCTAAGTGTGTCACCATGGGGTGTGCCAATGATTTTTGTTATAAACAAGGATGGATCATGACGGCTTTGTATTGACTACCGTCAATTGAACAAAGCTGTGATCAAGAGCTAGTATTCATTGCCAAGGATTGACGATTTATTTGATCAGATGAAGGGAGAAACTGTGTTTTCTAAGATTTCTTGAGATCAATATATCACCAGTTACATATCAAAGAGGAAGATATCCCTAAGAACACATTTAAGATGAGATTCAAACACTATGAGTTCATCGTTTTATAGTTTGGATTGAAGAATGCCCTGGGGATATTTATGAGTTTGATGGATGGGGTATTTTGTAAATAATTAGACAAGTTTATTCAAGTATTTATTGATGACATACTAATTTATTCAGGACAAAAGAAGATCACGACAAACACTTGAGATTGGTTCTACAGTGTCTAAGAGAAATTTTTTGTACATGAAGCTATTGAAATGTTCTTTTTACCAATCAAAGATTCATTACTTGGGACATATCATATATGGAGAAGGTATCACTGTGGATCCAACAAAAGTAGAGGATGTTATGGAATGGATAGCTTCGATGAATGTACAAGAAGTATGTAGCTTTATGGGTTTAGTAGGATATTGCTGACGATTCTTTGAATGTTTTTCAAAGATAGCAAATCCAATCATGGAATTGCAGAAGAAAATAAAGAAATTTGTATGGACAAAGAAATGTGTGGAAGCATTTCAAAAGATTAAGGAGTTGTTAATGACAACGCTGATATTGAAGGTCCCTGACATGGACACATCAAAGGAAGGTTTAGGAAAATTTTTGATGCAAGACGAATGAATGATCACTTACATTTCAAGGAAATTAATAAGACATGAAGAGAACTACACAATGCATGAATTGGAGTTATTGGTGATTGTATATGCCTTGAGAGTATGGAGACATTATATGATTGGAAAAAAAATTGAATTAAAGAAATATCAATGTGGATTGCATCATATATTTACTCAGAGTGACTTGAATGTGTGACATAGGCATTGGTCATAATTACTTAGCAAATACGACTTTTATATTACTTACATTAAAGGAATGGTGAACAAAGTAGCAGATGCATTGAGTTGGAGACCATTCATATTCTTGGTAATACCTCTTAAGACGAATCTTCGAGAAAATATTCTAACTTTACATATAGAAGATGATTTGTACAAAGAAGTTAAGGATAATATTGGAAAAAATACCATGATGGTACTAAAGTTTGAAGGTTATTCATTGGACAACGATGGATTGTTGAGATATAATGATAGAATTTACATACCTCCTAACGAAGAATTAATAAGTTTGATCTTAAGAGAAGCTCATCGAGCAATATACATGGCTCATATGGGAGTCGCGAAGATGAAGGAAGACCTTAATCCTTTATTATTATGGAAAGGAATGAAAGCGAACATAGTTAGTTATGTGGCAAGATGTCTAGAATGTCAGCAAGCGAAGGATGAACATAGACATCCAACATAATTGTTATAGCCACATGCTATCCGTGAATCAAAATGGGAGGTCATTTTGATGGATTTTATTTTTGGATTTCCATTGACGACAAGGAGACATAATTCAATTTTTGTGGTTGTTGACACTCTGACAAAGAGTGCACACTATATTCCAGTACGTACGATGTATCAGGCGCCATACATAACTAGATTTTTTTAGAGATAACGTGAGGTTGCATGGAGTACCAAGAAACATCATATCTGATTGTGGATTGGTGTCTACATGAAGGTTTTGTACTAGTTTCCAAGAGGCTTTGGAAACACAACTAATTTTTAGTACAACATATCACCAGAAACAAATGGAAAAATAGAAAGAATGAATCATATCTTAGAGGATATGCTTCGGATGTATGTGATGGATCAACAGAAGCATTGGGAGGACTTCTTTCCATTAGTATAGTTCACTTACAACAACAACTATCAAAGTTTGATTAAGATGGCACCATTTGAGTTTCTTTATGGCCAACCGTGTCAAATACCTATGAGTTGGTATTGACTAGAGGATAGGGTCCTGGTAGGACCAGAAGTGATCCAAGATATGGAAGAACATATGAGAATGATAAGACAGAGAATTAAAGAGGTGGAAGATGGGCATACAACTTATTTTGATGCACCTCTCATTGATTGCATTTATGAGGATGGCGACAAAATTTTCCTGCGGGTAAAAACGCATAAGAGTTTGATCAATTTTGGAAAGGATGATAAACTCTATCCTAGGTTTGTGGGACCTTTTGAGGTTTTCGAAAAGAAATGATCCATGACTTATCGACTAGCCTTTCCTGATTCTTTGAGGCATATGCATGATGTATTTCATGTATCTATTTTAATACATTATGTTAGTGATCCATCACATGTTATTGACATGAGTTCTTTGTAGGTTTTGGATGAGGGTTCTCTTATGGTGGAGCCAATATGCATTCTCAACCATCGCACTCAACATTTATGGTGTTGAATAGTCAATCATGTCAAGGTCCATTGGGATAGTTATATCCCACATTCTGTTACGTGGGAGGACACATCCGAGATGCGTAAAAAAATTCCTTATTTTTTTGATAGATTAGATATGTAGATCTATGTCAGATACATTTATTTACTTGCACTTATACAATGTACAAAATTTGGGACAAACTTAAAAAAAAGAGGGGGTGTATGTAACATCTCCTTCTACTAATCACACTTATATTGAATTATTCTTTGAGGACACTTGCATGCAAGTGATAAAGTTATGGTACTTTATAATTTCGTTTCAATTATGAGTTATGTATGATGATTATGATGTATTGTGATTTATTATTACTTTCAGATGTATATGTATTGACATATATTATTGATGAGTTCCTTGGAGTGTGTAGGACACATGACAGGTTATGGATGTTGATGGCATAAATGGACTTCCTTGGACTCTGGATTAAGTTAGGGAGTGGATTTCATTTTGTTTGAGTATTTCATTTTATGCACATTTGATATATGTTTGATTACCGTATGATTTATGGATTATTGACGTTGTTCTTTTTCAGTGGATGCAGGCTTGATGATTCTTACTAATACGAATCACATCAGGAGTAAAGGGGTCATGCACAAAAACTAGACATTTGTGGGTGAGGTGTGGCAACGTCCCTGTCACAGCCCAGTTCGATATGTCCATGATGTTGTGAGGGAAGACTCAGACCGTCTCTCACGTAGAAATCTAAGGGGCATAAAATAAGGTGAAATCCTTATTGTTACACATTATTTTGGTCATATTAGTGATCCATTGACAACATTTTCTCATTTTCCCAAAAAGAGCCTATCTTCATGAGGAAAGTGACTGACTTTCTCTTCTCAAAAACCCTGTTAAGGAAGGTCGTTGCAAGCTACATCATAAGAAGGGTGCGACGATGCCAGGTCATCACACTATTCCCTAAAACTGGTTTGTGACATCTCTGCAAGCTGCACTACAACTAGGGTGCGATGATGTCAAAAGGATAAGAAAAAATTGAGCTTTATTAAATTTCTAGAAGGGGATTGTTGGCACAGGGGCAAACCCAGAGTTCAGGCTCCAAGAGCGCACCAACAAGCCCTAACTACTGGACCTTTCGACAACACCTGGGAGACAGATGTAGTCTCACCTGAAGTAGATATGGGGGGGTTGCAAGACATAAATGTCTACAACCAGAGTAAATGCAGAGTGGATTCACAACAACAACACACAACCACCTAGTTATCCTTTATCTTCCTAACGCCTACTAAGAAAGTTACATTCAACTCTAATGAAATATCACAATAACATCATATCAAAATGGCAGAGAACACAACATCAATCACACATAACACAAGATATACGTGGTTCACCCTATCCCTAGGGCTACGTCCATAGAACTGTACTTTATGATATATTAAGATGGAATCATACAGTTCTTATCTGCACTCTTAGCTAGCATATATTCTCTTCTTCTCTCTCTTTCTCTCCCATCCTTGTTCACCCAGCTGTAGGTTTGATCTTCGTACTGAACTGAATATCTTACAATACCATAAGGATCTCACACTCAACACTTCTCTCTCAATAGTAATATTCACTCAATCATACAATAACAATGAACTCTCACCCAACTTAGCACCAACCCATCCCAGGTCCTTTAGACCTTTATTTATACATTAAAACAACTGTCGGACACCCTTAGGTTAAAACCTAAGTGTCAAAATCCTAGATACCAAAACCCTAGGTGTCTAAAACCCTAGGTCAACTTGACCCGCATTTTCAGAGCTTCACCAGCCTATCTTTCCTTCCTTCATGCGCGGTGCTTCAATGAATCTGTTGACATGTTATTTCACTTGTTGAGTTGTCCATGATCCTTCTTCCTTTCTGATATGTCATCCTCGATATCCTCATCCAATGACTTTCTTTCTCTTACTTCGCTCCGTATTTTCTTCTCTTTTGCTCACTTTGACCCAGTATCAGTCACTGTGTCTTCCACATAGTTCGCATTTTTCCCTTTCTCCCTTAATCTTCACTTTCTTCCATAAATGAGGGCCAAAAGACCCCCAAAACTCACCTGTGACTCATCCCGAGGCACTTAAGGTCTAAAATTTTTGTTCCATTTCCACTTCAGACTATGCAGGGCAGGTTGTGCTTTCAAATCTGTTCCTCCCTTCCTTCCTTGTGCAGACTATATTTTCTGTGTATGGTACCCAGTTTCAACTGCACCTGGTACCTAGACCCTTTTCCTTTTGCTTTTACTGAGAGCTATGAGGTATCTGGTTGTCATAGTACAATTTCAACCAGCTTCCATTCACCAGACCTTCCTTCCATTCTCCAGTCAAAGTCTTCAACTGTGAAACTCCTCCTTCTGTAACATAGGCAATCTCATATGGACCAAGCCAATGCATATTGAACTTCCCTGTATGCCTCATGAACTTACTATCATATACCAATACCAAATCTCCTTGCTTGAAATATTTATTCTTGATGTGCCTGTCATGGTAGGCCTTTTTTCTTTCATTCTGAACCTGCTGGTGAAATCCTGCAAAACATTTGTCTTCTTCCAGTTCGACCAACTGCGCAAGCCTCTCTTTCACAACACTAGTGTCATCCATATCTGTAAAGGTTGTTTTTCTTAGACTAGGAACCAAATATTTCATAGGTACAACTGCTTCTAGACCATAGACCAATTTGAAGGGGGTCTGCATGGTTAGTTTCTTTCAAGTGGTTCTATAGGCCCATACTACTGTTGGTACTCTCAAATCCCAGTCATCCCTATTCACGCTGCATATCTTTGTCAGCGTTGTCTCCAAGCTCTTATTAAATGCTTCAATTGTCCCATTTTCTTATGGATGGTAAGGTGTGCTCTTCTGGTGATGGACTGCAAATTCCTCAGTCAAGGATTCAATGGTCTTATTGATGAAATGTGTGCCTTGATCACTCATAAGAATCTTCGAGCATCCAAACCTGGTTATGATGTCATAAAATATGAAGCACGTAGCTATAGTTGCACTACAGTCCTTAACTTCTCTTGCTTTGATCCATCTGGTCAAGTATTCTATCGCAATGATTATGTATCTAGCTCCTGTGCACTTCCCTGGTGGGTGTATAGGTACGACGAAGTCAATGGCCCATTTCTCAAATTCTTGTAAGGTCAGCTGTAGTTCTAAAGGAATATCATCTCTTTTGGACGACTTCCCAACTCTTTGGCATATATCACAGGCCTTATAGTGTTCCTTAGCACTTTATGTAGAGTAGGCCACCATAGGCCAGCCCTAAGAATCTTCTGCGTTGTTTCTTTCCCTACATAGTGTCCTCCTGCAATGCCTTCATGTGATTTTGCAAGGATCAATGGTCTCTCTGTTTCCATAACACACCTTCTCAATATCTCATCATGTCCCATCTTGTATATCTGTCCAGATATAAGTGAAAAGTCCGCAGTGCACACTACTAGTTGTTTCTTCTGAGTGATTGTATATTCACTAGGTGCCATTCCCGTTGACAGGAACCGGACTATTTTTGTGAAGTGATCATCACTTTTTTTAATGGCCAACAAATTTTCATCTGAAAGTGTATCATCCAAACTAGTAGGATCTCCTCCATGTTCCAACCTCGAGAAGTGGTTAGGACCTTTCTTCGTTCTTCCTGGGTTAACCACGATCTCAAAATCATATTCCTGAAATAGAAAAAGCCATCTGCATATTCTCCCCCCCAACACTGGCTTGTTGACTAGGTATTTCAACACAAAGTGATCAGTAAACATTTTAAAGTGTCCTCCCAACAAGTAGTGGCAAAACTTCTACAATGCATACACCATGGCTAACCCTTCTCTCTTAGTGGTGGTGTAATTAATATCAGTTGATGATAGCTTCCTGCTAGCAAAGGATAACGGGTGGTCGATGTCTCCTATTCCTAGTTGTGATAACACAACTCCTAATGTAATAGAATATTCATCGAAATGCATGTGAAATTCCTTGCTCCAATCTAGAAAAACCATGATAGGGGCAATAACCATTTTCCATTTCAGCGTGTCGAAGTTCTGTTGGCATTCTTATGTCCAATGAAAATGACAGTATTTCTTCAAAAGCTTCTCCATGGGTGTTGTAATCTGTGCATAGCCCTTAATGAACTTCCTGTAGTATCCATTATGTCTCAGCGCAGTGTGCAACTATTTGATTGAAGTAGGAGGGGGTTGATCAAATATAATGGCAATCTTAGATGGATCTACCAGAAATCCATACTTACACATAATATGGCCCAAAAACACTTCGAAGGGTGAAAACAAGATGCACTTTTTTAGGTTCAAGGCAATCTAACATTGCCCACACTTATCCAACATTAGTCTTAAACATTCAATATGATTTTGCAAAATACTGAAAAAAACCCAATCATCAAAGTATGCTTCCAGGAATTTATGTAAAAACTCCTTAAACGCTTCGACCACCACCCTGGAAAATATGGCTGGTGCATTATTCAATCTAAATGGCATCACTGTGTACTGGTAGGATCCCCATTTTTTGTAAATGTGGTCTTATGGTGATCTTCTTTGGCAATCTAGATCTGATGGTATCCTGAAAATCCATCTGTAAAAGAATATACCTCCTGTCCTCCTACATTGTCTAACACTTCGTCAGTGAATGGTGTCGGGAATGGGTCATGAAAACAAGCATCATTCAACTTCCTAATATCTACACAGATCTTGATTTCTCATGTATTCTTATCTTGTACCACCATAGGGCTAATCCATTCTGATTCTCCAATAGGTTCTATGATCCCTACTTCCAACATTCTGTCAAGCTCGATCTTCACTTTCTCCATATATTTAGGGTTCAATTTGTAGGGTCTCTGTTTGACTAGAATTTCATATGGTATCAAAGGGATCCTCATATCTCCCATGGGCCCTTTAATTCCCTTCATATCAGTGAACTTGGTTGGAAACAAGTCTTGATATTCATGCATTTATTCTGTGATCTTGTCAATAGTGGCAACATCCCAATAATCTCCAACATTTTCAAGCTTCGGTGTTTGCTCTGTTCCAATATTGAATTTCTTGATCTTGATCATATGTCCAATGAAAGGTATCTCAACTCCTAGTCCTTCTACATATCTTTGGCCTTCATTTTATGCGATGTTCACATTCCTAGGATCATCGTCTTCAACAATATTGATATTGTAACATCCTTGCAAATTTTGAAGAGGCATAGTCCATTCATCCTCTTCTTGCTCCAAAGGGAGGCTAGGTGCCTCCTCGAACACTTTATGTCTTACAACTTATAATGTTTAATCTACTGTAGGATATTGTCTTTCAAACAAAAAGGTAGTTACAAAGTTCTGGGTCATACCTTCCCAATCTAAAGTGACGAGGCACAGTTCTGCTTGAAGATACCAGTTGATGGGAGTTGTGTCCAGTTGTTGATGGGCGAAATTGATCGTCCATCAATTGGGAGAGTGGAATCGGTCCAGGGTTGTCTAATAACCCAATTCGTTTGGGATGAACCACCGTGACGGGTTTAGCGGCTCCATTAGCCGATCTAAGTCCTA
>ML778089.1:439272-494916 GCA_009831015.1 Picea engelmannii | reverse complement strand
TTCAAAGAAGAGTTTAGCAGTGGCTTCTGCTGTGATATTCTTCTTGCAGGCCATCATAATGGACATCTTCGAGAATCGATCGACGACCACAAAAACACAGTCATTTCCATGCTTAGTAGAAGGAAGGCCTGACATGTAATCCATAGAGATGGATTCCCATGGTCGAATGGGGGTAGGAAGCGGAGTATAGAGGCCTTGCTTCTTGATGGTTGGTTTGGCAATGGTGCAAGTAGTGCAGGACTTGATGTACTTCCTGACATCTTGTCGAAGGTTCGGCCAATAGAAATACGTTTGCAGTACTGCCACGGTTTTCTCGACCTCGAAATTCCCAGCGACTCGACTGTAGTGCGCCTCCCAAATGATCTTGGCACGCTCGCTTGAAGGAACACAAAGGTGTCCGAAGTGACAAAGCAGGGCATCCTGGAGGTGAAAATTGGGAACTTGATTACCCTCCAAGAGTGTATTGTATGTGTGGCCGAATTCTGGATCACTTGTGTAGAGAAGCGGCCAATCGGAAGTCTCGTGCCCACAAGAGTTGAGCATAGTGGTTAGTGCCACGATGGGTGGTCGACTGAGGCAGTCTGCAACATTATTGGTGCTGCCTTTTTTGTACTTAATGTTCAAATGAAACTGTTGCAGGTATGTGGACCACTTCTGATGGCGATCGTTCTGCAACTTCCCTTGTGTCTGTATGAACTGCAAGGGTCGGTGGTCTGTGTGGATGACCGTTTCCTTTCCCAAAATGTAATGCTTCCATTGCTGACAAGCCTGCACAATGGAATACATTTCTTTGTCATAAGTGGGATACTTCCGGACTGTGTCGGAAAGTGACTCACTGTGATATGCCACTGGATGCCCATGTTGAGTAAGGACTGCCCCAATAGCATAGTCAGAGGAATCTGTCTCAATCTCAAATGGTTGTTGCAAGTCTGGTAATGTGAGCACTGGTGCAAAGCAGAGGCAATGTTTCAACTCCCCGAATGCCTTCTGTTGAGATTCAGACCAAAAGAATTTTTCTTTAGCTCTTCCCTTGGTGACTTGACTCAAGGGCCAAGTGATATGAGAGAATCCCAAAACAAACCTGTGGTAGAAATTGGAAAGACCTAAAAAGATGTGGAGCTCTGTTAGGGTGGCTGGGGCTGGCCAATCCCGAATGACTTGGATCTTTGCTGGATCCACATGCACCCCCCGCTAATCAATAATGTATCCCAGATACTGAACCTGGGCTATGCCAAAAGTGCATTTCTCCAAATTGGCACACAACTTGTGTTGTCACAGTGTTTGGAGGACCTGTCAGATATGGTGGAGGTGCTCTTCCCAAGTCTGGTTGAAGATCAGAATGTCATCCAAGTACACCACTAAAAATGAGTTGGTGAATGGCTGTAGGATGTCATCCATTAGCCTCATGAAGGTTGCAGGGGCATTCATCAGCCTTAAAGGCATGACCAACCATTCGAAAAGGCCCTCCTTGGATTTGAATGTAGTCTTCCACACATCAGAGGGTTCGATTGGTACCTGGTGATACCCAGACTTCAGGTCGATCTTGCTGAAATATTTTTCCCCCTTGAGTTGGTCCAGAAGGTCATCAATCCATGGGATCAGGTACCTATTTCGAACAGTGATCTTGTTTAGTGCCCGATAGTCAATGCAGAGCCTCCAAGTCCCATCCTTCTTCTGCACTAATACAATTGGGCTCCCACAGGGCGATGAACTCGGCCGGATGTGACCTTTCTGCAATAGATCCTGAATCTGCCTCTTGATTTCTTCATTCTCGAGGATAGAGCACTGATAGATGGGTCCATTGGGCAGCGGTGCACCTGGGGTCAGATCGATGGGGTGCTTGACCTAGCAATGTAGAGGCACCCCTGCAGGGGAGGTGAAGATGGCCTTGTACTCCTCCATGACCTTATCCATCTATTGTTTTCGTGCAGTGGGGCCTTGTCTGGAGGTCATGGTCACAGTCTTCCACTTTCCCTGAGGGCGGATCATCAGGAAAACAAATTTCCTGGTTTTGGAAATGAGCTTACTGCATTGTTTTGTAGTAACCAAAGAGATGGTGGTAGGCGGTGCTATCTCCGGTATCCTGTACATATTATTGTCCAAAGTGATAATAAAAGCACGAGGCTTGGACTCATACACAGCATGTCTCTTCCACAAGTATGGTTGGCCTAATAATACATCAGAAACATCAAGAGGAGCAATGTCACATAATACATCATCCGTGAAGGGCTTGATGCTGTAGGGAAGGTGACATTGTCGACTGACGCGGAGGTCCCGTCCTTGGTGCAACCACCCAATGGTGTATGGTTGTGGGTGTGCTGTGGTCAGCAAGCCCAAACGCTTCACGACCTCTACCGAGATGAGGTTCTTTTGGCTCCCGCTGTCGACAATGAACTGCAACGGGGAACCCTTTACCCACATCTTGGAATGGAAGAGACACTCTGCCTCCTCTAGATCTTCTGGTTCCTCCTTCTGGATCTTCGTGGTGGCAACGGTGGTGTTGGGCTCCACATCAATAATCTGCTTCCCCCCTGTCATTCCCCTTGTCAGGTTCTGATTCAGAGTCGGAGCATGCATCCGATTCAGAAGCCTTCAACTCAACTACCAGTGACTTCTTGGACCGACACTCACTTGTGTTGTGAGTGGAGCTCTTATGGAACTCACACCACTTCCCCGTGTCCTTTTTTGGCTTCGTGGTTTTGTTCTTTGCTTGTGGCTTTGGTGAGTTGTCCTGGGCTGCCCCGCCTTGGCTCGGTCCTTTGTTTTGCAGTTTGGGAGTACCTTTCCCATGCTTTTGATTTGCAGACCCAAAGTCTCGCTTCTTCTGTTTGAACTTCTGCTCAATCTTGGCAGCATATCGATATGCCACACCAAGTGAGGAGATGTCGAGGAACTCCATTTCCTCCTGAATTTATCTATGCAGACAACTGCGGTACTTTAACACCAAATGTTTCTCTAAATATTTGATACCCAACTTTGTGCGTAGGGTATGAAACAGATTCGTCATCTCATGCACATCTTGGTCCCTTTGCTGCCGCAACATAGTCCATTGCATGTATTTGTCCTCATAGCTACCCATGGGATAATATTGTTCCTTGATGGCGTCTTGGAAATAATTATAAGTGGGTGCGACCAAGAATAAAGAGGGTTCTCCCTCGCCCTCTTGCTCCGAGTAGGTTTCCCACCAGTCCTTGACATGGGGGGTGGCTTTGAGGAGTGTGAAAATAATCTTTTCTCGGTCGGAAAAGTCATGAACCAAGAAATATCCTTCTAATAGATTCAACCAACTATCTACGACATCTGCATCTATTTGGCCGTCAAAAATGGGAATGTCAAAGTTTACTTGTACCTTAAAAGGAGTGGCACCTCCAGAGTGGCTTCTGGATGTCGATGCACTGCCAGTCGGAATCTGTTGAAGAATCTGGGCAAATTTGTCCATCATCGCGTTCCTTTGTTTCTTGAGG
Source organism: Picea engelmannii (assembly GCA_009831015.1). NCBI lineage: Eukaryota > Viridiplantae > Streptophyta > Pinopsida > Pinales > Pinaceae > Picea > Picea engelmannii. Next base: position 491,452 of record ML778089.1, on the reverse strand, counting down.
GCCTCCTCGAGCAACATTTTGATAGGATCTCCTACTCCCTCATATTTATTTTCTTCCCCCATGGGCGGTCGTCGGGGTTTGCGAGGCTAATCTTGCAAGGGTTCAACCAGATCGAGCCCCAACTCCTTATACCCCGATCTCGTTGGGGACATGAAAAGAAGGATCGAGAATGAGCAGACCACTCTGATACCACTGATATGGATTTATGTAGGAACACAATGAAATACAGAAATACACATAAACACAGAGATGTAGCGGAAATAAGACTTCATTTCATTAATAACAAATGACTGAAATATGCTTACAGACGGAATGGAAATAAACTAGCTAGGTGCTGGTAGCTTATCTATGAGAAGAGATGTGGCCGCTACTCACATCCGTGAGAATATGATTACAATGAGGCTCTGAAGGCCTTTTTACAATAAATGGAAATGCCAAAATTCCTATACATCCAAAAACCTAACCCTAGGAGATGAAGCGCCAAAAGTCATGTGGGCCCCGTTTGGGTAAGTGAGTACATCAACTTCTCGGGGTCGTAAATTTTGCATATGATCTCTGTTTTAGGCGTGTGATAGCTCGTTGGAAAGGTATCATCAAGGAGATTCATTTTGGGGGATAAATTATTCCTTCAAATATCATTGAGAGCCTCGATTATGAAAAACCTTCATTTGGACCCTCAAAATGGCCCCGAAAGTTAAAACCTGCTAAAAATAGTAAATTGCCAAAATTGCCAGAAAGTCGTTTTGAGCCATTTGGAAAAGGTGGGTGGCCACCGATATCCACTTGGATCAATACTGTGTGAAAACTGAAAAAATGAAAGAAGCAATGGTGGGGGTCCAAGTGGAATAGGTGGGTGGCCACCAATATCCACCTGGATCAATCAACCTTCTCCCTTTTAAACCTTTTTGACATTTTATAAAGGCTACGCTAGAAGTAGAAAGGCATATTAAATGGATACCCTATACAAGAATTTGTCCGTCAAAAAATGGCTCTAGAAGGAGGGCCTGAATTTAATTCTAATTCACAAAATATAATAATTCTAATTCACAAAATACTACTGCTCCTAATCCTTCAACCGGAAGGGTAAGAAAAAGGAGGACAAGAATAATAATCCACAATCTAATAAAGCCAAAACACAAACCATTGATGAGAAATACAAATGTAAACCTCATTACCCCTGCCTTATTTGTGGTGACGATCATTACATGAAAGATTATCTGAGACATGCCGAGGTTACCAAGTTCCTCTAAAGGAGCAGAAAACCTCCTACACCTTTCATTTTTTCACAACCTTTCTCTTCTCAGTAGCAAGCCCAATTGGTCATTCATGACCAAGCTACCCCTTCTACCTCTTCTTATGCCTTTATGTGTACTGGTGATTCTAAAAAGAATGAAGTTGCAGTCATGACTTGAGCCAAAGATTACTCTCCGTTAAAAGAGAAAGTTGATGATATCCCACCTTCGTTGGTTCAACCTTGTCCTTCAACTTCACCTCCAAATGGTCCTCTTCATCTCAAAAGACTAGGTCTCCATACAGTTCTTTTCCCTCCTCCTAAAGGCATTGTTCAAAATTTTGCATTTAACCCTCACGCACGTGATGCCCAAAACTACAACATTGTAGAAGATCTTGTACAAGCACCCTCCGTGATGTCATCTGTCAAATTCCTTCAAATTTTCCTAGCTCAATGGAAAGAACTATTAAAGGCCATCGGTAGAATTGATCCCACTGATACTAATTTAATAATCTTTGACTTGGAAGATCACATTCCAAGGCTTCCTCCTTAGTTAGCATTTTAGATCCAAGTTGTTGTTGAAAACAAGAATTTCTATAGAACTGTTATTGACGAAGGAGCCTCGATGCTATAGCAGGAAAACCCCTCTATGGACTACACCAAGGTTTTAAAGTGCAGACAGAGCTAACCGTATAAAGTCTCCTACTTTTAACAACTATCTCGTCATTACCCCACAATCATACATAAAAGACAAAGTATAGGGATCCGGTAGGCGTACCTTAAACTCCATGTCCAGTGTCAATCCATTTGTGCTTAGTTATTTCTCAACTACAGATCTCCTCCCAAGGCCAATCTGCATTCACCAATTCAAACAAGAAACTACAAGCATGCATTCTATATATGGATTAGTGGGTTATACATCACAACAAAGAATGTAAAAAAATCATAAAGATTTAAGACACCATTTGGCGGGACAAAAAAAGTATTTCTTTATATTAATCTCACAAAATTCGTTTACAATATGAGACCGACAACTTCTCCTAGAACTCAGTCCTAGGATCCTCTTCACCATGCACCAACTACTTCCACGCATTCTTCTCCTCTTCAATTCTCTCTAGGGAAATGGAAAGGGTTTGCAATGGAGGAAGAAGGATTTCTGGCTCAAACTCACAAAGTGGTTGAAAAATATTGGGGCAAAGGGGGAATACTAAATTGGGCAGAGTTTCTATGCTATCATGCTTATTTTTGGAATGAGACCCCAACACCTTCTTTTATAGGACAAAAATATAGTAACGGTTGGGGTGACTGGCTATGGGCAGTCAAATGGTTGGGTAATGGCCCGAAAACCCGTATCCCTTTACAATTTTCATTTTTCATGCTTTTTGTGTGTATGCGGGCTATAGTGGTGAAAAAATCATTTGTACGTGGGTAGTAGTGGTGCAGGGCACGTACACCTTTAAAAAAATGGTTTTTTAGAAGAGTTACTCAATGATGGCTTGGAAAAAATAGCAAGTAAGATGGCCTGATGATAGGTATGCATTTCTAGTGAAATTTAGGGTTATAACAGATGCCCCCTAATGTGTGAGGTTAGAAGAGCATATGATGGCCAAAATACATTACAAATCTTCACCAACGTATGAAGCGAGTGAGCCCAGGGGCCAGATTTTAGGAGGTTCCATCTGCAAAATAATAATTTATCTCACCGAGGCGGGCATACCCATGCTCGAGATGAAATAAAATCATGGTTGCCAATCAAATACACCATAGATCCATGTCATATAACTATATAAAGCATAGCCGCGAGTAGTACACAGTGGATATATATCTCAAAATCAAAATATATACATGTATAGTATCCATCTTCAAGAAGCCAATGACACATGATGGATAGATATGAGTTCTTCAGAGCTCGAACAACAACTTCAAAATCTTCAAAACTCGGGTAGGAGTGTAATATCGGTGTACGACTTCACTACCCAGAGGTCTTTGATGGCTCGTCGAGAAAAAACAAGAGGATCTCGGTGATCAGACAGAGAACTTCAGTGATTTTGAGCAAGGACTTGATTGGACTTTCGGGGTGGTTGGGCATGAGGACAAGAGACAAACTACAGAAGGGTCGACTAAAGTTTAGTAAAACTTCCCTTGGACAAAAACACTACAAAATATGAGACTTTGGCAACATGGAATTGACATAAGTTCATGATGCAGGAGGCAACACAAACTCTCCATATGTTTGGAAGGATAACCAAATGGAGGAGGACACAACTCTATGTAGCGAGAACAAATTCCTAAGGTCATATTGAATCCTAGAGCTTCACGAACAAACTAAAGGATGTGCTTTGTCCAAGGGCAGCTCATTGTACTGTCAACAAAAGAAAATACTTTTCCCTTCCTCTTTTTGGGGTATATTTGATTTTTTTTTCTTTTTCAATAATTTTGGAAATCTTGAAAAAGAATAAAAGAATGCTATGTTACAAATGAGGAACGAGTGTCACAAACATACTAGTTCCAAGTGCAAGGAAAACACTAATCCTCAGAGAAAGGAGACATATGTAGGAAAAGTACACTCGGGAAAAATCCTCCATGGGTCAAGGTCTCAAGACGCAGAGGAAAAGTGCTACAAGGCTTGAGTATAAGGAATGCTTCAGATGGTTTAGTTGAGAGCAACATGGAACCAACATTAGGCTAAAGACGCAGGAATACAAATGAGATTAATAAGACATGATGATAATGTCCTTCGATGTAAATTTAACGAGCCCAGAGAAGGTAAGCTCGACATTTTTTCATTTTTAGGGAGTCTGAAAAAGCATAAAAGGAGACTCCACTAGGGAATCATTTTCGAAGGCAGTCTAGTCGGTTCGAAAAAGGGGTAAAATAGCACTGAACATACGTCTATTCAAAATCATTTTAACGAGTGTGACAAAGACAAGATCACTCGACAATCTTTTCATATTTAAGGAGTCTTAAAAGAGTTTAAATATGGACTCCGTAAAGGATGTTCTTCTTGAACAATTTAACGAGCATGAAGAAACAAGGTTACTCGATAATCTTTTCAATTTAGGGAGTCTGAAAAGAGCTTAACTATGGACTCTGTGGGGGTTCCTTTTTCGTAAATTTAATCCCTCAGGCCTGAAAAAGGGTTAAATTTATATCTGATAATACTCTTCTAGAGAACCTAGGCTCCTAGAGTATACCTTTGTTCGTACATTTGACCATCAGGACCAAAACAGGGGTAAACTACTGTCAGACAGATGTGCCTTTGAATTTTAGTTTGGCCAACATGAAGGGCAACAAGATCGCTCGACAATCTTTTCATGTTTAGAGGGTCTGAAAAGGGATTAAAAGAAGACCCGTTGTTTTAGGAGTCCCGAGGGTGAAACCAAGAGTGATAACATATCATACATGTGAAGGTTCGAACTCGTAATCAAGATAGGACTAAAAGGACACCTGAGCCTAAAATCATTAGCGACGCCATGGACACCAAAATCCAACCAGGATCTAACTAGGGAATCCATGTGAAGGAAGGATCTACCTCTAAATTACGACACTTCTAAAGTAGCAATGATGGTTCCGTGTTGCAACTCAGTGGGGTCAATTCTATGGCAAAGAGAAAAAGACAATGAGATGCAAAAAGTGGAGGTGGAATCCTAACTTAGATGCAAAAGGTTGGAAAAATGTCTTTTTGCCAAAATACCTTTAAAAATGACCCAACTCTCAAAAAGTTTCCCAATACCTAAAGTAACATGTATCGTAACATCCCCCAAGAAACTAAAGAGCCATACTAAACGATTTTCAAGCTAGAAAAAATGACAAAAAGGGTCCAAAAAATGACAAAAAGGGGCCAAAAAGTCTATAAATAGAAGCTGGCAGCTCATTATCACCATTGTAAATTGAGAATTGACAAAAAAGTCAAAAGCACCCCTTTGCTGAAAGAGTTGATTATGGGAGCTTCTGTGGACGAAATGAACTTCCGCTTGGACCAAGTGCAAACTAGCCCCTCCTGCATTTCCATTCTTCCTTTTTGCATTTCTTTTTTTTGGGGGGGGTGCTGACCTTTATAAAGGTCGGCCCTATGTGTATGCGGGTTTTCCAAGCATAGCCTTCATGTGCATGCGGGCATAAAATAATTTGCCCGTGTAGACATGTGACTGTCGCCAAGACAACCCGCATGCACCCTCCAATAAGTGGAAAAATAAAAAACAAGAGTTAACTCCCCATGACTTTGTCATTTTGCAGGATGTACGTTCATTGGAGAGAGAGGGAGCATCAAGACATTGATTTTTTGGTCTCAGAAGACCCTTCTGTTGTTAGTGTTTTATCACAATGTGGGTTGTTAAAATTCTTCGAGTGTCTGTTCATGAGGGAACAACCTAGGTTGTTGAATGATTTGATAGACTACTAACATCCTGGCCCTGAGGAATTTATGCTCGAGGGGAAGTCATTGAATCCAACAATTGAAGACATTTACTTCCTGATTGGTCTCTCGAGGAGAGGTGATCTTGCATACTTTTCCCCTTGGGCCTCACAACATTGAGGAGTTGATTGGACTCCATTGCGAGGCGAGTACTGTGAAAGTAGGTTCTCAAGTGCCTATACACAAGATCAACAATCTATCACTGGAAGTGATAGTTCTACTCATTGGGTGGATCACTAGATTCGTGGCTTTACATCAGGCCTCCTGGGCGCACATGCATTGTGCAGTGCAGTGCTTAAATGCACATATTTTTTACTATAGTAAAACCATGCTTGATTGTACGAACACCGAAACTTTGGGTTTGAGACTGTTTTATGTTCCTTTTTCTTCAAGAGGGTACCCAGTCTCATTCCTCGAGAGATGATACGAGGGCACATGGCCTCTCTCCCAACATTATGAATATGGGAAACACTGTTGCCACGACAGTGGGGAGGGAGGACCATCGAGGCCTTCGATGATAAATTTTTTGACTGGTGGTCTCGACAGATTTTGGCTATAGAGGATTACCCCTATGCTAGGATTGAATTCTCCAGGGATCCTGATATGCCCATACCTCCTGGAGTAGAACAAGGAGAGATAGGTATGTTTGTTTTTCAAAGTTATTTAATTTTTATTTATTTTTATATATATCATTTTTATGTGTACCAGAGTATCTTACAACTATGTATCTGTTATGTACAGATGTGGGACCAGTGCATCCAATAGACTTCTCGAGGACCCTAAACCAGAGGCAGGACTGACAGCAGCCACCAGACCAGCAGTAGCAACAGGGGGGCCTCCAGCCGGAGAGGTTGAGAGAGAGTATTGATATGGGTGGAGTGGAACCTCACTACACTCACTCGCGTAGTCCCTATTGTCGAGATCGAGGATCAGTCACCATCGATGCAACCTCACGTAGTTGGGGTGCCACAGACCTGTGTCCAACTTTTCTGGCATTTGGTAAATGTCGTTTTTCACTATGGCAGGGCCAACAGGCCCCACCCTTAGTTAGGCTGGACTACTTACGTGCCAAGGAACTTTTTTCATATTTTTGAGGGCATAATCCTTGTGACTCTTACTGCACATATTTTTGAGGCGCTTGCGCCCACCTATGTACTATGATATTTTGGATATATTTGCATATTTACATATTTTTACGTCTTATGGATTACATCTATTTTACAAATGTATTTACATGTGTGTGTGTGTGTGCTTTTTCTTACATGTGTGCAATATGCCAATCTAATACATGATTATCTAGGGTATCTGTGATTTGATTCAATCTCCTAGGAACATGGATATACATAATGTAATCAAAGCTTCATTCTAAAAGATGTACCCTAAGGAACCGTTGTTGTAGAGTAGGATCATAAATGTAGTAAACTCCATTTAACTATGACACAACCAACTGAGCGTATAAGTAGACCCGAAGGTGAGAGATACCATGTGACAAAGAGTCATGAAGCAACTCTAATACTGTGTTGTACTCGGCAACATTGTTTGTGGCATCACCTAAATAGATACCTCCTAAAGATAGAAACTGGCCTTGAGGTGTGAAAATCACCCAAGCTGCGGAAGAAAGCCTCCGAGTGTGTCGGCTAGCATCGTCCACAAACCCATCAAACACCTCTGATTCACTTGACATCTGCCACAGTGAAAAAAATGACATCAAAAAATGACACGCCCATAAAACCAAAAAGACAAAAAGTAAAAGAGAAAATGTATAAGAACTATACATATGTACAATAAGTCACCGAAGGTGACCCACCTATGAGTAATACTTCTTGAGGTAGAGCCCATTTCTAGGCTCTACTAAATCATTTCCCTCAAATTCTACCAGACGATAAGCACCCTTCTTTAGAACCTCCTTCACAATGAAAGGTACGAACCACATGGGTTTGAACTTGCCTGCCCCCAGGGGATCCTTATCTTGGTCATAGACTAGGACAAGGTCGTCTTTAGAGAAAATCCAAGGAGGAATGGACCGATCATACTGACACTTGAATTTTTTTTGTGAGCCTCGTTAGCCAAGGTTGCATCCCGACGCTGCTCATCAAGCTACTCAATATATAATAAAATCTCTTCAAGCGGTGAAGTGTCTAGAAATAACTGTACTGCCAACTTTAGAGACATGATCTAACATTCTATAGGCAAGACTACTTCTAACCCGTAAACGAGCTGAAAAAGGGGAGAAACTGATTGCAGTCTTAACAAATGTTCGGTAGGCCCATAGTGCCGAGTACAACATCAAATGCCAATCTGACTTGGCCAAATTGATTATTCGTTGTAGAATAGTCTTAAGGGACTTATTCACAACTTCCACCTGACCATTCTCTTGTGGGTAGTAGGGTGACGAATGTTCTTTCCTCAACCCAAGATTTGACGTTAACTTAGACATCATTTTATTCGGAAAGTGACTGCAATGTTCAGTGACAATCTCTCTCAGGATGCCGAACCTTGCTATTATTTGGTTAAACAAAAAGAGAGTTGTTGTCTCGCCATCATCTTTAAATGTTGGCATAGCCTCAACCCACTTCGTGAAGTAGTCTACTACTACGATGATATAATGGTACCCCCTTGCTGAAGGGGGTTTGCATGTAGTATAATCAATCCCCCACTTGTGAAGGGACCAACTGTGATGACAGGAAACATGGGAGCGGGGTCTGCTTCAATTGTTCTTAACTATGGGAGGAAATAAGATCTGTGATGGAGATCATCCTAGGTTCTGTCCGGACTAGTCATTGCCTCAATAATCACCTTGTCTGAGGGAAATACTAAGTCTAAAGAATCAGTATCGATGAGGGAACCTTGAGCCCAAATAGGCTTGAGAACCGGATCTAACTCCTATGCGGGAGTCATATCGGGGTCGGCGGAAGCTTGCTAGACTATAGAGTACACAACTTCTGCTGTGAACAAAGGCATGGCCATGCCATGGTGCCCTGCCCCTTCCATCATGGCTGATGGGGAAGGAAGAGTCAGCGGATTGTTAAAGTAAGTCATGTGAAACGACGAGATTTGAAAGATTTCATCCCTAGGCTGGTCGGGGACAACCGATATGTATTGGACATTGTTGGTCGGAGGCGGGTAATTGAAAGTACCCATCAAAGGTGGGCACAAACCAACCCCTAAGTTGACGATGTCGGGTTGAGGGTTATGAATCATCGAGACCGTGGATAACCTCGATGAAGGGTCATGATTGGAGAGGGATAACTGATCAATGGACACAATCCAACCCTCGTGTGGAAACAACAAGACCTACAAAACTATCACGACCACTTCTTGCATAACATAGGTCCAAATCCTTCCTAACAATATATTTTAGTCGAGAGACACATCAACCACTTCAACCTCGATGCACACGGTCTTCCCCCTTAACTACACGGGGAAAGAGGGGATGATTCCATGGTGTTGGAGTGAACGAACGTTGAAAGCGGTAGGAAGATTAGGTGATAGAGACAAAACGGGTTAGCCAATGGCTTTCCAACACACCAAAGACATCACACATGTCGAGGCACCCTCATCAACCACCATGCGAAAAATGTTCCGAGTAAAAGTTTTTGTGGTGTAAGACACTACTATTTGAAATGCCACGTGGTAAGGGAGATGAGGTTTTAAGTTAGTCGTATCAAGCATGATCATTCTCGGATTACAAGTCTCAACAGATCCTAAGGTAGCTAACATAGCCTTTCTTTGGGAAGGGCAGCTATGTAGGACTTCCAAAGAAGACATTGCACAAGGGGTTTGTGACAAATCCTCCACCATAGAGTAGTTATGGGCAGCCCTTACATTTGGATTGTGGGAATCTTTCTTGAACGCACCTTTTGGGATGCATGTCATTGTTTCACCCAATGTCTTCTCAATATGGAGAGGAAGAGGTGGGTTTTCATCTTCTGTACCCTTCTCAGAGGTTTTTGAAATTTTGTAGTCACCTGTCTTAGTTTCTATATCAAAACTACCTTTCATTATGTACACATTCGCGGATGAAGGATTACTTGAAGACGAAGGGGGTCCTTGACTGCCCCCTTCCACGCTCAAAGAGGCTTGAGTTAAATTTTTCCCATGTGGAAATGGGTTAGTTAGCACGGAAGGTTGTTGTTGTGCCAATAACTTTTGGGCCTCCACAAGCCGAGGGAACTGGTGAGTCGGATGGTCTTTCTGCATAGATTACACATATACTTCGACTTCTTATTTTCTGTGTTTCCCCCGCCAACATTATTGGTAGGTTTATTATCCCCCTTACCTTTATTTTGTTGTTTCTTCTTTCCATCAGGCTGCTGGGTGGCCTTCGAGTTTGTCGATTGCACACTATGTACATCCGATGTTTGAGTAGGGGGAGTAGCCAAACCAGTGGTTTGGCTGGCCGTTGTCTTCTATATTGACAATTGCGGCAATTGATTCGACAACTAATCAACGGGCTTCGTTTACGCTGAACCAACAACACCATCAACATGTGCTCCAGATCTCTGTCTGGTCTTGTCAAGTATCAACTGCGGTGCATCTGGAAACACTTCGTAAAGTAAACCAGACTGAGAATAAATCATCTCTAGCTGTTGAGCTCTCATTATTTCTTCTTCTTCCGAAAACACCCCCGACATTGCGACATATTTAGATAACTGTGGTACCAAAGACTTAAGGAACCACTCAAGCATAAATGTTGGTGGGACTGGTACTTTTATCAAACTCTTTCAGCATCTCCATTCTCGGATGTGATTTGAGATATGGTTCTCCTTTGTCTGCTTAAAGTTGGCCAACAATTCGGTGCTGACATCATATCTCACAGGTAATTGAAAATGGTTTAAGAAAACCATCGCCAATTCTCCAAAGGTAGAGTATCTTGAGCGGTTGAGATCGATGTACCATTTTGCAGCACTCCCTATGAGAGTGCATTGAAACAAACACAACTGAATGAAGTCGTCTCTCAAAGAGTTGGATGAGCACCATAAATGGAAGCTAGTCCAATGATCGCCTGGATCTTCATTAGGCTTAGCCTCAAATTTTGAAATGTTCAAAGGAAACTTGGTTGGCATAGGAGGCCAATGTGGATCGTGACGGATGGGGTCGTTTAATAACCTTGTCAAGTATGGCAAGTGCGGAGTTTCCAGAAATGATAATTTGGGTTGTTGATTATAACCAGGGAAAAAGGAGCTTGGAGTTTGGTTGGCACCAGGTTTCCAGGAAAAAATAGGTTTATAGATAGGGTTCTGGTAATAACCATGGTCATGACCAATGTATGGATTCTTCACTTGTTGTTACGTCATCGGCTGAATCCCGTAATAGGACGTAAAAGGTTGGGCTTGCATCACATTCCAAGTATTTTGGGAAGGGTTGCCCCCTGTCGATTCGATGGGCATAGGTCCCGAGCCTTGCTCGGGGTTCCATTGGCTATGGAAGGGGTTTCCCCCAATCGACATCCCTAATGAGGGAATTGATCCCTACCATGGATTCCAAAGTCTTTGTGAGGAAGGAATTCTTGTGTTTTCCCCTAATGCAGGAATAATACCCTGCATAGGATTTTGTTGTCCATAACTGGGGTTGCCCACGACCGAGATGGCAGATGATGAGAATGCATTGTTACCAAACATGTTGAACAAAGAGAATGGTGTCAAACCTACCGGCATGCTATATGAAGGAATTCCTTGAATACCTTCTCCAAATGAACAATAGTTTACGTTCATCCCAATGAAGTGCTGGTGAGCACCGCCAAGCGAAGGGGACGAAGGAGGTATATGACCCCATCTGTAAGGGAAAACTATATAGGGAGATGAAGTGCCCCCCATGGATCATTACAGAGGAGCGTTCGATCTCCCTGCCCCTAGACCTAAAGTTTGTAGAGTGGAGTAGGAAAGGATAGAGTTTGTATCGAAGCCAGGCATCCCATATGATAACGGAGGGCTTGTCTCACTCTAGGTGAAAGGAGCAGTGATCGCAGCCATAGAAGGAATCATACCATTGCTTGAGGTAAAGGTGGTCGACACCTTAGTGGTCCGGACCGACGAAAGTTGGTTAGGAGGTGGAAATGGTTGGTTCCCCCAGAATCAAATGTTCTCCTCTCGGAGATGGTTCAGGCTCAGTTTCATGTGGCTGGTCACCTCAAAAGACCCTTGTTGGTCTAGTCTTCACCTTAGCAGTGGCAGGGGTGGCTCCATATTAACCGATGATAGGCCAAGAAGCCTTTGTGACCAATGAAGCTCCTGATCCTTCACAATGTGAGAATATCAATGAAACACTAGGGATTTATATTAACATTAAAGACCACCACACACTAGAAAAATCTCCTATGAGACAAGACAAGAAGATCACTAGCTAGTTGGAAGAACAGTTACACCAGCCAACACTAGATCAACTTACCGGTGAAAGTGCAACTTGAATACAGAAGCACCCTCTGGGTATACTCTGCAAAGTGTGGCTCGATGTCTTCCCTAGGTACCGTGGTATACCCCCGTAGTCACCTGTGTAAGTCACTAAGATAAAGGAAACTAGGCTACCAGCACGCGAACATTCATCAGGTGGGTACAGTTGATAGTCTGGTGGACCACAATGAGCAGGGTATCAAGCCCGAAACCTATCAAGGGTATTGAAATCAAGTGTTATGGAAGACGGTTGAGGAAATCAAATAGATTCGAAACCCATGAAGCTCCATGGAAAATGCGATCAACGAAATCCCAAGATAAGCCCTCTATATGCATTCCCCACTACGCTTGGTCCGAATTTGGAGGGGTTATCTCTGCTACCTTTCCACATGCGACCTCATGTTTATCCCCTGTGTTAGAGGCGGGTTGTTGTAGTAAAATCTCCCTGCGGATGGGTAGATTGCCTCAAAGAGCTAGACCCTAACTCTAAGATAGAAAGTGCTTAATGTGGACACTGACTTCCTTTCAAATCCATACAAACTAATACATGAGAAGAAAGGAGAATATAAGTACCTCTTTATCGACGTTTGTCCCTGCACACTCTGGGTTGAGCTCCAAACTCTCGCTCCTCGATGAGTCCTATAGACAAACAAGATACGACCACTTCCTACTCTATTGATATTAGCTTGAAAACGGATCTATCTATCAATGATAAGTTCATGTAAGATCAGACACAAACTAGAAAGAAACAGGCAAAGCGTGTCATATTAATGAGAATAACGACAGAAGTACTTACAATCATAGATGCGAATGCGACAGCTTCATCAAGTCCCCTTTGTCTAACCCTTGCTCGAAAGATCCACGACCTAGATGATAGCAGCTTCACTCTCCTTTGACTGACTATGTGTTTCCTATGAGATCATAGGTTTCATGCTAGCAATTCTTCCCCCTTTTTCACCACCATAGAGCCTGCTTATATAGGTTAAGAGAAGCTTAACCTCTTGAATTATCTTTAGAATAAGTTGAGGAATCCCCTCCTTAGATCAGGGATCTCCTGATGGAACCAAGAATTCGAATGCAACTGCCTTCTAAACTTGAGAGAGCCTCCCCTTATTTTCCTCAACGGGCCAACCACTGCCTCAAATTAGATAGCGCTCCCTCAAAAGGGGCATCAGGGTGCCATAACGCTGCCTAGGAGGCTCAAGGGGAGCGCCGACACTCTAAGGATGGGTAGCGCTCTCTCAAAGAAGTGGTTTTTTGTTATAACTCTCCCCAGTAGCTTGTGGGGGAGCTCCAGCACTCCTAAGGATGCCATAGGGGAGCGCTCTCCCTCAAAACCCTGTTTTAAGGGCTCTTTTTAGGTGATAAGAGTTCCTTGACTTCAGTTAACCATTTTCCCTCCTCCAAATCAAGTGTATGAGATGTCTTAAGTGCCTCCTTAGTGTCTTTATTATGGTAGTATGATCGAACAACATTTGCGACACTTGTGAACAACTTGCGACACTTTCAATAGTTGTAAGGAACATGCAACACTTACGCCAATTGAGAGGAACATGTGACACTTATCCAGTTGAGTAATATTGACGTGTAACAGGGGTCCCAGATAAATTTCATAGTTACTGGACTTTCAAGCACTCCCTAGCACAGACTCGTATGTTTGTTTTTGTAGCCTTGAAGAGTTTCCTCTCCAATCCTAAATCAAGGCTCTAGCCTAGACTGCATTGATGGACCCTACAAACACAAAGTCTAATAACTTTTAATTAAGATTTAATTTTAGTGGTAGTCTTAATTCAAAGGGAACGGAAGTGAAACCGATGATTTTATTTAAGAGATGAAAGAGAAGAGCATAAGATGAAATTGAAACAAACTACTCCTTCTTCACAAATAAAGATTTGCCAAATTAAACTCTTTCACCAAACTTTTCGTAGCTACTTTTCTCAGATCTTTGAAAAGAAAAAAAAATTAAAACAAGATTTCGCTCAACTACGAGCTACTTAATGTCCTAAGTATTCAAGTAAAGAACTTAAAAAAACTTTCTTTTTCCTTGGTAAATAAAGCAACTAACCTGAACTACTTTTACCAAACAAATAAATGTTTTTTTTTTATTGTTTTATGCTTCAAAACAAGAAATTTGAAAATGAATTATTTTCTCTTCTTCTAAAGAAAAAAAGGAAAAAATGACGACAAGTCAAGACCAAGAAATGTCTTCTGGACCATCGCAGATCACAGGGAGTCAATGACAATACCAAGCAGGTAGATTAGAACAGACTCACAAACTTGTCTGAAAACCCTAATAAAGAAAACACAAGAAATATTTGGTAAAAAGAAAGTTGTGATGAGGTTAGACCTAGGCTATATACTGTTAAAACAAAGACTAGGGCTAGATCAAGAAAACCCCTGAGAAGTGTGACTTCTGATAAGGAAGAGGATGACTGCCTCTTCTTTAAAAAAAAAATTCTCAATACAGGCACGCTACTGACACTTCAACAGCCTGCATATGTACGCGGGATGTCCAAAGGCAGGGCATGTATGCATGCATGCAGGCCTACTACAAGCCGCATACACCTCTGTAAATTCTCAAAAAAATGAAAACTAACAGTCAAGCACAGGAAGGGAGTAATGGTATGGAAGACCAGAATCCCTTAAGGACACAAAAGCTTACAGAAACTCAAGAAACAATAAATCAATTGATTCAAAATACCCAAAACTAATATCCCAAAAAAACCCTAGAGGTCTCCCTAGTACGATCGCCAATTCTTCTATAGTGGGAAAACCCGTCTACGGACTACACTAGGGTTCTAAAGTGCAGGCAGAGCTAACCGTCTAAAGTCTCCTACTTTTAACAACTATCCTGTCATTATCCCACAATCATACATAAAAGACAAAGTATAGGGATCTGATAGGCATACCTTAAACTCTGCGTTCGGTGTTGATCCCTTTGTGCTTAGTTGTTTCTTGACTGCAGATCTCCTCCCAAGGCCAACCTGCATTCACCAAAAGACAAACAAGAAAATACAAGCATGCATTCTATATATGGATTAGTGGGTTAGACATCACAACAAAGAATGTAAACAAATCATAAAGATTTAAGCAAGGATAATTTTAAGGATGGAAATTTATTTTAAAATGTAGAAACCTTGGCGAATCTTACAATCCTTCATATGCCAACTATAAAATGTTTGGCGATATTTTTGTAAAAATATTCAAATTTTTTAGTATTTGATATAGTTTGTATAAAATGTTGGCGATTTTTAAGGTAAAATAATTTTATCCTATCGAATTTGGGCGAATCATTTTTATAATAGCAAATCTTTTTTGGGAAAAACCATGGAAAATTAGCCCATGAGAGAAATTTAGCCCCTAAATTAATCCTTGGATTTAAGACATCATTTGGTGGGACGGAAAAAGTATTTCTTTATATTAATCTCACAAAATTCGTTTACAATATGAGGCCAACAACTTCTCCTTGAACTCGGTCCCGGGATCCTCTTCACCATACACCAACTTCTTCCACGCATTCTTCTCTTCTTCAATTCTCTCTAGGGAAATGGCAAGGATTTGCAATGGAGGAAGAAGGAATTCTAGCTCAAACTCACAATGTGGTTGCAAAATATTGGGGCAAAGGGGGAATACTGAATTAGGTAGAGTTTCTATGATCTCGTGCTTCTTTTTGGAATGGGATCCCAACACCTTCTTTTATAGGAAAAAAATATAGTAACGGTTGGGGTGACTGGCTATGGGAGGTCAAATGGTTAGGTAATGACCCGAAAACCCGTATCCCTTTGCAATTTTCATTTTTTGCGCTTTTTGTGAGTGTACGCAGATTGTAGTGGTGCAACAAGCATGTGTACGTGGGAAGTAGTGGTGCAGGGTTTATACACCTACAAAAAAATGGTTTTTTAGAAGAGTTTTTCAATGATGGCTTGGGAAAGATAGCAAGTAAGATGGCCTGATGCCAGGTATGCATTTCTGGTGAAATTTAGGGTTTTAACACTCGACTTGCGTTATGTCCATTACTTGTTGGAAATCCATTGGCTCTCCTACCCTCATCGAATCACACAATATACTTAAGGATTTCAATGGTACATGATTTAAACCCTACGGTGTTCTTCCCTCATTACCTATTATGTTGGAAGGTAAATCGGTCAATGTAGAGTTTGACGTCTTCGATGCACCTCTTGATTACAATATTTTACTTGGTTGTAGCTTGATTGATTCCATGCGTGCAGTCGTGTCTACTCTTTTTCATGTGGTACATTTCCCACACTAAGGAAAGGTCGTTATTTTTGACCAACTAGCCTTCTTTAATTCGGATTCCCATACTAGCAACTTTCCTTTCATCTTGAATACACCCCCTGATTACGAGAATGTCGGAGTGGGTCTTTTGAAAGATTCAACTTTGATGGGTACTTTTCCAATCCCACCACCCAATATTATCCCTCCTTTTGTTGCCTCTATTAACATGATATCCACAACCATTTGCGAAACCCCTACATCATATGACCCATGGGTAGTACCTAGCCTTGGTGATTACCCTCGTTACAACGACAAGATGCCTTTAAGTCCGATCGAATCCTCTAACCAAGCTATTCAATAGGAAACCCCCTCCTCTCCTTCTCTATGTGATTCATCTCCTGATCTGTTTCACATGATATTTCCTACTGATGAGATGATCATGTCAGTCAGGTCTATGGAAGACACTCCCTAGGACGATGGGCATCATCGCTCCATTCTCTTTCTAGAAAATGACACCATAGAGAGTTACCAATGGATTTCAACTCCGTCGACTGTTGTTTTTGTTTCTTTCATTCTTGATTCATCACATGATGTTTTTTACAAAGGGAACTTGAGAAACATTTCACCTACCATCCCTCTCGACATATCAATTAAACTCAGAGTGGTGGAGAATGTTCATATTGGAGCCTCCTATTCTACTGAGGAGTTCCACACATACAAAGCCCTTTTTTGAGAATTTCGTGAAGTTTTCACTTGGGGTTATGAAGAGATGCCAAGAATTGATCCTGATATCATTATGCACAAAATTAAGACATACCCGAATGCTAAACCTGTTTGGCAGATACTTCACCCAATGCACCCACGCAAAGTTGATGCTATCAAGCTTGAAGTTGAAAAACTTCTTAAAGCTAGCTTTATTTGTCATGTGGATTTGACTGATTAGGTATCCAATCTAGTTCTGGTGAATAAAAAAAAAGGTACCATCTACGTTTATGTATATTATAGGGACATAATAAGACTTGTCCTAAGGACAATTACCCGACCACTTTCATTGACCATATTTTCGACGGCTGCGCCGACAACAAAATCTTCTCTTTAATGGATGGTTTCTCCGGCTATAATCAAATTAATATTTTACCCGTGGACCAACACAAGACCTCTTTTATTTTCCCTTAGGGGACCTTTTCCTACCGTAAATTACCCTTTGGTCTCAAGAATGTTGGCGCGACTTTTCAACGTGATATTTCTTATGATTTACATGATATTAAGCACATTGTGCAACCTTATCTTAATGATCTAACGACACATTCCATGTGTCGCTAAGATCACCCGACACATTTGAGGGCCATTTTCGTATGTTGTCGTTATTATCGTATCCGCTTAAACCAACACAAATGAGTTTTTTGAGTGGGGTCCGAACGACTGCTTGGTTTTATTATGTCGATACATGGGATTCGTGTAGACCCTTTGAAGGTTGAGGATATCCTTAATCTACCTCCTCCTTCCACTTTATGCCAACTCCAAAATTTTCAAGGGAAGACAAACTTTTATGTCGTTTCATCCCCAATTACGCTGAAATGATGAAAGGATTCACTTGGTTACTCAAGAAAGGTTACGAGTTTGTATGGGACGATAATGCAAATAAATCCTTTGAATCTTTGAATCTTTCCTTAACCCGTACACAATTACTGTTTCCCCCTGACTATAGACGGGATTACTTCCTCTACTTAGCTACTTCAGACTCTACCATTTCCATGTTCTTAGTTCAAGAGGATGATTCACACAATGAATATGTGATATAATATTTGAGTCAGAGTCTTACAACCACTAAGACCAAATACCTCCATGTGGAGAATCTGGCCTTGGCAGCTGTTCAAAATGTCCAACATTTTCATCATTATATCCTATTATGTAGGACCACTGTTATTTTCGATTGAAACCCTATGCAACATATCCTCACCTGAAAACTGCTAGGGGGAAAGTAATCCAAATGGATAGTTATTCTCTAGGATTTTGACTTATATTTTGAACGTTCTAAGTCCAAGAAATCTTTGGTTTTTGCTGAACTGATATGTGACTTTCCCGCCACTGAGACAAAAAATGTGGCAGAGGATTCCTTACCTGACGAATCCCTGTTTCTGATCATTTCTAATGACATATGGTATGGTGATATCATTATCTATCTCCATTCTAAAAAATTTTGGCCCAATCTATCTAGTACGAATCATCATAATATATGGTATCAAGCCCGCCAATATATCATTCTTGGTGATACTCTTTACAATGCAGTGTTGAGTCCATTTTTTGATGATGTATCACTTACGATGAAGATGAGAAATCTTTGAATGAAGGTCACTCTGGAGCATGTGGTGGCCATATGTCTGGGTATGCCACTACCCAAAAGATCTTACGAGTGGGTTATTTATGGCCTTCTTTGTTTAAAGATTGCATCACTGTTGTTCATAAATTCCATGCTTGCCAAACTTATCATAACAATATAAGATCTCATCCTACTCCTTTACATCTTGCAGTTTTCGTTGGTCCATTTTTCAAATGGGGCATTGAGTTCATGACATGTAACCTTCACTCGGTCGGGAGGAATGGGTACATCATTGTAGCTATGGATCAATTCACTAAATGGGCCAAGGTGATGCCTAAAATTAATAACACCGCGATAACTACAACATTGTTCATATTAAATCATATCATTACTTGGTTTGGTATCCCTCAAGCTATCGTTACTAACCATGGTAATCATTTTCATAATTTTATGATGTCTGAACTTACTGAAAAGTTGGGTCTTCGTCATGAAAACTCAACCCCCTATTATCCGCAGGCCAATGGACAGGTTGAAGCAATCAACAAAGTTCTCATTACTATGCTTTGATGGATGATAGGAATTCATAAGACAACCTGGCACACAATGTTGTTCTCAACATTATGGGCCTATCAGAAATTTTTTAAGTCTGTCAAGGGATTTACACCTTTCCAGCTCGTTTATGGTATCGAGGCTATCTTGTCGATTGAATGTGAAATACCATCTTTGAAACTAACCGTTGAACTTCTCCCCAGTACCTCTACCGAAGAAGAACGTCTTTTGTATTTGATGCAATTAAACAAAACTCGTCGTGATGCCGCCCTAGTTATTGAAACTAAGAAGAAATGTGAAAGCCCAATACGACAAGCATGTCAAGCCGCATGTTTTTTTCTGAAGGGGATCTAGTTCTCCTCTACGAGCAGGATCGTGATTTGCTAGGGGCCGGTAAATTCGAGGCCATGTGGCGAGGTCCTTACATTTTCAAACATGTGTTGGAGAAGGGAGCTTATGAGCTAGTCGATTATGATGGAATCCCTTTGAGTGATCCCCGAAATGGGCTTTACTTAAATAAGTACTATGCTTAAGTCATTTTTTCATGAGTTCTTGTACTTTTAGTGTATTGTACTCTTGTGTGATTTTTCGTTGTTTGGTTTCAAACTTCATCTTCTTACCTTGCATTGTGCTTGGTTTCTAGATGTCGGTTTCTTCGCTACCCTACAATGGCTTCGCTGATGGCACTAGTCGCAACACTCAAAACTTAGCATCTACTACTTGGGAAATCTATGCACCTACATATGAATTGGTTAGTCTACGTGGTGTTTTCCTTGGTCGTGCAACTAACAATATCGTGGAATACAATGAATTCATCGAATTATTGACCAACATTGTGTCTCTTGGAATCTTCCATCTTATTGTACGACTCGATTCATAGTTTGTAGTCCTATAGTTGAGTAATGTCTACTCCATTCAAAATATTACATTATTAAGGGTATATTTATGAATTCACCTCTTGGAATGTCATTTTGATTACATTGAATATCAACACATTCCTAGATGTCTAAATACATTAACAGATGCATTGGATAATTATGTGTTAGACAGACATTTGAGATATTTATAAAATCCAATCACACTTTGTATATACAACAAGTAAGTCGGTAGAAGCCTCATATATACATAACGACAATTTTTTTTACAAAACGTGTTTTTGTCTAAAGACAAAAATATAAAAAATGTGAAGCACATGGCTTCATATACAAATATAGCATCAAGGATGTTGCTCGCTATAACAAGTGATTGCTTGTGCTACTCTACGGAGTATTCGAATGATGGAAGTAGATACTCCCACTGTGTGGTGCTTATAATGCCTCAGGATATCCTTAATAGAGGCATTTGAGATGTCCATCATCAACCCCTCCAAGTTTTTTTCTATAGCCTCGTAGTCAACAGTGGATAATATTGCTACCTCGACTCTATCCCCTCGCCTTTGGATGGGGGATGAACCTGGAGGTCGATGAGGTCCCACATATGCATCATCAAAGAGTTTTTGATTAGTCATCAGATAAAGAACATAAAAATATTTCATATTAAAAATCACAAAAACATTATAAAAAAAAATGTACTTCTTACCTATGTTCCCCCATTGGGAACCTTCAGGAAGAACCAAGTCTGGATCACCTCGGAAGTCTAAGACAACATATGCATATTCATATAGCATAATCATCTGGGGCCTCAACCAATCAAAGAAAACATCATTATACCTGATGATAGGACCAGTCAAATGCCATGCCATGAGGTCAACCCATATCTTCATTCTTGGATCCTGTGGGGAAGGTATGCCCCACTCTACCTGTAGGTGTAAGTTTGGAACCCTCTCCGAGAAGAAGGACACCAAAATCGACCTTTATACAAACAATTTTAGGTCACCTCTCCTACACTTGGTCAACTATTTTTTCATGCTTTTGAGAACCTCGTCACTCCAATTGAAAATCGGGGCTCCATGCATTCTAGTGCATACTGAAAATATCTCTGAAGAGCCATATGGGGAGTTTCATTCCCTTCCATGCGCGTGATGGTGTAGAGTATAGTCCATAAAGGTAATTCATGGACATCTCTTATAGTGACTTTGTCGCTATGATTCTGAGTACCGAGCACGCAATGTGCACTAATATAGTGGATCATAAGTTCACCACCTCCTCTGCTACCTGTCAGTGTAACTTGAGCCCCACGGTGAGATAACCTGGTCAAGAAGTAGATACCCATGATATCTATCTCAAGAATGTGATTCCCCACATGGAATACCTACTGGTCCACATCCCACATGTGAACTAAGTATTCGAGCAACCTCAACTGGGCCCTCATGCCTTGGATCTTGAAGAATTTTAGTAGTTCACACTGCCAGAGGGAATTTACCATTCTCGATTCATTTCTGAAAAATTAATCTTCATCCTCATGCTCTTTCTCTTTCCATTCCAACATCCTTATAATAGAAAACCTGAAATTGAACATAAAAGAGGCATTAGCGCCTTCATTTTCTCCCTGGAAATTTTTTATTGGCCAATACATCTAAAAACATTTTTTGAATTGCGCACGTCGTAGGCTAGGAGACCCGTACAGTGTGAATATGTCGCAGTCTAGCCTTAAGGTTGACTAGGAAAAACCTGGGTCATCACATGGCATGATATACGGCACCTGCGACAACCTCCATGCGCGGGTCCCCTTGAAAAATTAACTCAAAAATACATTTCTAACCAATGAAAAGAAAAAATTGATCCATGAAAAGTTCAAAGAGATGAAAATTACCTGTTCAGCGGAGATCGTTCGTCAAATGATCAATTGTGCCTCTCACAATCTGCAGTGGAAGTTTGAGGTAAAATGGGGGTTTTGGAACAAATTTTGGGTGGAGTAACAATGGAATAGTAAAAAGATGTTTTTACACATATTTATTAACTTTTTTACTTTTTCGATAACATTTTATATTATTTTATGTATTTCACCTAAACCCTAAAGTTCTAATGACATTGCAAGTGTTTTATTTTTCACAGATGATAAATCTAGGAGTGGAATATTGAACAAGGATACATCTTTTGGGTTTCCTTTTATACATTTGTCATGTGTACAGATCCTTTTAGAGTTTTTCAAGAAAAACTTCGAGCTTAGTTTTTTCTCTTTCTCGTGCTCGTAAAGAAATGAGAACGTAGCCTAGAATAATTTTGTCACTTTTTCGTACTCATAATGGTAACATGAAAATGAAACCCATGGAGTATCCTTTAATCTCTTTTCATGCTCCATAAAAACAAAAAATATTGTAGAGACACCTTGTTCTTTTCATGCTCGTAAAAGTATTTGAAGAAAAAATTTGACGAGAGTTGGGTTATCATTTTTTCGGTCTCATCAGATTAGTTTATGAAAAAGGAAGTTGTGGAGTCCTCTTTAAGTGTTTTTCAGACTCTCTAAACATGAAAACCCCTGAGTTTTCTCTCTTTGGACTCGTTAAACAAACATCGAAATACCCATATGGGACCGAACCACTCCTTCTTAGGGTTCGTTAAATGTACTCCGAGGGACTCATCTGAAGGATGATCTTACATCAACAAGCATATGTTATCCTCCTCAAGATTGTGTAAATAAAAAGAGGTACTCATCAGAAACGGTGGGGGAAAATTTGGGAAAGAAATGTGTCTCTGTATCTGTGTTAGTGGCAGTATTAGTCATTCTTGAACATGACACCCCCTTTATCATTGTATACAGGTTGGGAAATCCATTCGTTTCTCATTTGACCATCCACATGTCCATATGTTGGGTCCTCCTCAAGTCAATTCTGCCAAGACAATTGTCGTGTCATTCATATGTTCAAGAGAAGTCCAACCTTAATAATCCTCCTATTGAGTCGACCGTCTGCAATTATAAATTTTCTACCATGTTGGCCTTCCCTGTGTCAGTTTGGAATCATTTCATACTCTGATCTATCTCAAATCTGTTACTTATTTTGTGTCATTGATGGGGGATACATTAAGGCCCTCCTTTGACGAGTCTTTTCCTGTTGACCTCAACTCGTTATCTAGGAAAAAGACTTAGAAATAATTTAGTGCCTTAGAGCCTTCATGCCTTAATGGACGGTTTCTTCGCTTTCAACAGTGGGTTCACAACATTGGCCCCTGATTGAAGGATTTCCTCGAGTGTTCGACTTCATCTCCTTTATTCACACTTGTTGGATTGTACTGGGGTACCTTGGGATTCATTGAGATCAATGGTGATTTTCCTCGCACTTGTTAACGGTTCTCATCATTGATCGGTAATCAAGTGGTTTCTACCATGTTCGACTTCGACACCTATAATCACATGGTTATATTTGTACTTAGGGACAATGGTAATGAAGAGCCTAGATCATACCATTCTAGTTCAGGTTGCGACAGAGTATTCATGATTTGTATTGGCACATAGATCCACTTTGTATGTCTCGTGGCTATGTCTGAATATGAAGTCCTTAGAGAATAGATACACAGTGTATTATGGGTGGCTATGTCGGTTTCACATTGAAATGGATCCATAGTGTATATATGGTGGTTGTTGGCCCTTGGTTATGGAAGAAAGTGAAGATTAAGGGAGAAAAGGAAAAATGAGAACTGCGTGGAATACAGAGTGACTGATACTGGGTCGAAGTGAGAAAAAGAGCAGAAAAGACAGAGTGAAGTAAGAGAAAGCAAGTCGTTGGACAAGGATATCGAGGATGACAAATCAACAAGGAAGAGGGATCATGGACAACTCAACAAGTGAAAGAAGATGTCAACATATGCTTTGAAGGACCACGCATGAAGGAAGAAAAGACAGGCTAGAGAAGCCCTGAAAATGTGGGTCAAGTTGTCTTAGGGTTTTAGACACCTAGGGTTTTGGTATCTAGGGTTTTGACACTTAGTTTTTGACTTAAGAGTTTTTGAGAGCTATTGTAATGTATAAATAAATGTCTAAAGGACCTGGGATGGGTTGGTGCTAAGTTGGTTGAGTGTTCATCATTATTTTAGGATTGAGTGAGTACTACTGTGTGAGAGAGAAGTGTTGAGTGCAAGAGCCTTATGGTATTGTAAGATCTTCAGCTGGGTGCGAAGATCAACCCTGCAGCTGGGTGCACAGGGAGGGGAGAGAAAGAGAGAGAAAGAGAGAGAAGAAGAGAAGATATTCTAGCTAAGAGCCCATATAATAATTGTATGCTTCCATCTTAATATATCATAAAACACAGCTCTGTGGACGTAGCCCTAGGGAGAAGGTGAACCACGTATATATTATGTTATGTGTGATTGATTTTGTGTTCTCTGTCATTTGATATGCTGCTATTATGATATTGTGTTAGATTTGAAATGTAATTTGTGAAACAGGCTTAAGGAAGATAAAGGATAACTAGGTGGTTGTGTGTTGTTGCTATGAATCCACTTTGCATTTCCTCTGGTTGTAGACACATGTGTCCTGCAACCCCCTATAGCTACTTCGGGTGAGATTTCATCTGCTTCACAGGTGTTGCCGAAAGGGCCAGTAGTTAGGGCTTGTTGGTGCGCTGTTAGAGATGAACCCCGGGTCTGCCCCTATGCCAACAAATGGTTTTGTTGCCAGGACCAGAATCTTCTTGAGGGAATGTCAAGGTGGTTTCCATCGAAGCCATAGATTCACAAGTGGATAGAATATCAAGAAAAGTACTTTGTTGAAGCCTAGAAAAAGAACCCTAATCTCAGTACATAGGATTGGTTGGGAAGATATATCTTTACTGATATACATGAGATTTTCTTTGGAGGAATCCATCAGGAGCTATATGAGTTGCTAGTGAGGTTAGAAAATACCCAGTTTGAAGTCAGACTCAGACCACCCATGGTTTGGATGACGACGTTGATCAAGAAGGTCAAGAGAATTGATAACGTCGTGTCAAGAGCAGTAGATCACTGGTTTGATAACACCATTGGAGGGTATATCACTGAGTTTGTTGTTGACATAGTTGAATTGTATAGCCAAGCAGAGAGATATTTCTTTAAGGGACCTAGAGAATGTTTTTTACATTTTCTGAAGTTGAAGATCAAGATGCTATTGCATGAGAAGAACATCTTAAAGATACAATAATCGATCAGATCAGAAGATCTAAATGTTCAAAAAATCAGACAGTGACATCGACACAGAGGTTGGACATGCACAGTGGGAAAGTATTCAAAGAATTTCACCTCGCGAACTTGTTTAAGCAGGATTATGGAGACAAAGGGTTATACGGTGGAGAAGAGGTAGATCTGATAGATGAAGAGAACTCAAAATCTTCTAGGACAGAGGAATCTTGCCGAGAAGAGCCAAAAACTTCAAGAACTGCATCGACTGTTGAAGTAAGTACTATTATTCTTATTGTTGCTTCAACAATGTTAAGTAACCAGAGTAACCTAAGTGTTAGGGTCCTAACCGACACATAGGTAGAACAATATATTCATATGTAATAAAGGTCAATATTAATAAGGCCTTTCAATAAAATAGAATAAGGCAGATGTAAGAAGGCCTAATAGAAGCTTCCGCTTCTAGAATGATCTTCCTCTAGATGCTTCTTTTAGTATAAATAGGAGTCGAGGGTATGAGAACCCTAACTTGGATATTATTGTAATAGAGCTCTGCTCAACTGGATGTTTCCCCCTCGAAGAAGCCCATGAACATTGCTTTCAGATTCAAAGTGTTATTTCTGTTATTATTCTTATATCATTTTAGTGCTATTGTGGTGAATGTTCTGGTTATATTGTTGTTATTCTGCCATTTCTAGCATTTTATTTCTATTCTGCATACATTTTATATTTGGTATATTACAAGAGGTATCAGAGCACTTTCCTCGGCAGAAAGTGTGGGTTAATTTTTTTTTCTTCTTCAGGGTAGAGACATATTCCAGGGTCTTTAAGCCACATAGATATGTCGTTATGCGCATAAACCTGTGGTTGACGGATTCATACATGTAGGAAATACAAGTGGTACTTAAGTGCACATCTGTTGGCCACCCTTGTAACCCTTGTTGTTACCCCTTTGAGTGGTAACGCATTAGACAACACCTGTGTATGGATCATCCTAGATTACCTAAAATCTCTCTTTAGATAAACCGATCAGCCGCCTGACTGTTATAGTGTCACCGAGAACAACACTCGGGAAGATACTCTCTAGTACCTGGGTAGTCAGGTAGTATGACTAAGGGTATGGTCTATTCTCCTTAGTTAGTTCCCTAAGATATTGGTTTGAGTACTATTGTTGGACCCCGCACGTATATCAGAGAGATATAACATAGGGAAAACTATTGTCTGTAGAACCCTTGAATACCTAACCCTTGGGGACAGAAACATAAACAAATTAAAACAGACAAGATCTATTGTTGTGCAACTGTGTTCGGGTTGCCAAGTAAATACACATTTCTTTCTGGTTAAGAATTTGGGCATTTCCTCTCTGCAATATTCTTCAGACCAGAGTCTAACTCCGCAGGTGTAAAAAAAAAAAAAGTCTGGAAATTTTTTCACCATTATTTGAGACCTATTCCATTGGATTCATCTCTTCTCCCTTATCACATTCATCCATACCATTTTTTGGTAAAATGTTTTACCTCACCCACCCCTTTTTAGTTCCCCCATCCTCATGGCCCATACCTGTAGCCAATACTTGGAAGCTCATTTCAAAACCTTGCAATCTGGTCTCATCGAGACCCAACAAGAAGTGAAACAACTTAGTGCCAATGTTGCTTCCATCAATACCACCATGTAGTCCTCAATGGAGGAAATCAAACAAGACCTCACTACCCAACATGAATCATCCTTTTTAGCACTCTGCACCAAACTACATATCCCTACAGATAACCCTTCCTCTTCCTCACCTCAACATACTGAAGGTGACCATTCCCCTCATTCCCATAACTTTCAGAACCATGACTTTCAATGTGACCTACACCTTCCGCGGCTGGATGTGACCAAATTTTATGGATCGGACCCCACTGGTTGGGTAACCCAAATGGAACATTATTTCTCTTTATACGACATTACAGATGACTTGGCCAAACTCTGGTATGGTATTCTCCATCTAGATCAAGAACGTTGACAATAATGGCAATGGAGAAAAACTTCTCGTCAAGGGTATATTGCTTGGAAACACTTTGTGGTATAGATTTATGAATGCTTTGACACTGACACCAACCATTTGGGTCATTTGACAAAGTTGAAACAATTAGGAAAACTGGAAGACTTTATAGCTTCCTTTGAGCACCTAGATTTTAGAACAGAGGGCATGTCTGATGCCTTTTTCCAAGAGTGTTTTATTAGTGGCCTCAAGGATGAGATTCGGGCCCATGTCCTCATGGCTCGGCCTCAGAGTTGGGTGGAGGCTACTAATGTAGATAAAGAAGCAAAACAGGTTGTATCTTCTCAAAACCGAAAACCCTCCTTTATCCCTCACCCTAAACCAGTAAATCCCACTACTTCCTCTACTCCACTAAAGATCCAAAAATTGACCAGGGATGAAATGGTTGAATGCCAACTCAAAGGCCTTTGTTATAACTATGATGACAAATATTTCCTGGGCCACAAGTGTAAAGAACAAAATATTTTTATGGCCATCTTTGAGGATATTTTAGAAGAGGATGTATAAACTCCCTTTGTGTCTGAGTCACCTGAATCCACTGACATAACCCCTCCCTCAGACCCTCCTGAAGTGGAACCGGTCATTTCCCTCAATGCTCTCACTGGCTTCTCCTCTCCCCAAACCCTCAAGCTAATCGGTTACATCAAGCATAAGAAGGTCATCATTCTGGTTGATAGTGGCAGCACCCATAATTTTATTCATCGTTTCATTTCCCAAGAAACTCATTTCTACATCCATGTCATCAATAATGTCCAAATCATGATCACCAATGGTGGTTCCATTAAATTTGGAGGGCATTGTGAAAATGTGCATCTCCAAATTGGTGACTACCACCTGAAATCCCATATGTTTTCTATCAACATGGGAGGTTGTGACATTGTATTTGGTGCAGACTGGCTAAGGACTTTGGGTCCCATTCTCATGGATTTTAAAGACTTAACTATGCAATTTGACCAGGAGGGCCACCAATATAAGTTCCAAGGCATCACCGTCAGTTCACCTGAGATCATTAGTTCCCATCGCATGGAAAATATTCTCAAAAAAGGTCATTCTAGTGTTATCGTCCAACTCCATTCCATACAAGCAACAGAGACACCCTCAGTACCGCAAGACCTCCAATCCATCCTTTCTAAACATCAATTGGTTTTTTCCACTCCCCAAGGAATCCCTCCTTCCTGTGGTGTTCATGATCATTCCATTCCCTTGGTACCCGGAAGCCTTCCTCCCAATATCCATCCGTATCGTCACCCCTTTTCCCAAAAAAATGAAATTGAGAAAATGGTCTAGGAACTCCTTAATGCAGGCGTTATCCGCCCTAGTACGAGCCCCTACTCTTCTCCTGTGGTCATGGTCCTGAAGAAAGAAGGTTCTTGGTGAATGTGTCCTAATTTTCGTTCCCTCAACAAACTTACCATCAAAGACAAATTCCCCATCTCTGTCATTGATGACCTCCTGGATTAATTGAGTGGCACCCAATTCTTCACTAAACTTGATCTTCGTTTAGGCTACCACCAGATACATATGAAAGAGGATGACATTTCCAAGACTACCTTTAGAACTCATCAGGGACACTATGAGTTTTTGGTCATGCCCTTTGGCTTGTGTAATGCCCCCTACACCTTCCAAAGCCTCATGAATCATGTCTTCTATCCTTTTCTCCTCCATTTTGTCTTAGTTTTCTTTGATGATATCCTCATCTATAGCAAAACCTGGACAGACCATACTGCTCATGTGGATCGAGTTCTCCATCTACTCTCTCAACACCAACTTTTGGTGCCTCATAAGTAGAATACTTGGGTCATCTGGTTGGAAAATATGGCATCAGGGTGGATCCTAAAAATATTGAAGCTATGCAAGACTGGCCTCACCCAAAGACTCTTAAGAGCTTGCGTGGATTTCTATGCTTAACAGGGTATTATTGCAAGTTTGTTCAGAATTATGGGAAGATTGCAACACCTCTCACTGCTCTCCTAAAAAAGAACTCTTTCACTTGGACTCCAGTCACTACTCAAGCTTTTCAAACCTTGAATATGGCCATGTGCACCACTCCAGTCCTCACCCTTCCCGATTTCACAAAGACCTTTGTGTTGGAATGTGATGCCTTAGGGAAAGGAATTGGTGTTGTCCTTATGCAAGAGGGTTGACCTTTGGCCTTTACCAGCAAGCAACTATTTGAAAGAAATCTAGGCAAATCCATCTATGAAAAGGAAATGTTGGCTATTCTGCATGCAATTGATTTGTGGCACCCTTATCTATTAGGGAAATGTTTCCAAATTAAGACAGACCATCAAAGCCTCAAGTATGTTCTAGAACAACACATTTCCTCCCTAGAACAACAAAAATGGGTGACTAAACTCTTTGGATATGATTATGAGATCATTTACAATAAAGACAAAGACAATGTGGTTGCGGATGCACTTTCCCAGAAATATGAAGATGAAGGATCCCTTTTTCCTCTTTCATTCATTGTACCAGATTGGCTCCAAGTTGTTCGCCAAGAATGGCTACAAGATCCCAAAAGTTCACAGTTGATCCAACAATTGCAGTCCAATGCTCTAGCTTCCCCAGGGTACTCTTTTTTCCATGATGAACTTTGATACAAAGTCTATTTGTATTTAAGTAAATAATCAAAGCTTAAATCCATGGTACTTTCTAAGCTTCATCCTACACCCACAACAGGGCACTCCAGGTTCACCAAAACCTATGATAGGGTCAAACGTTCCTTTTTTTGGGATGGTATGAAACAATACATTCATAATTTTGTAGTTGAATGTGATGTGTGTCAATGCAACAATGGAGAAACAGTCAAATCTCCGGGCACACTACAACCACTCCCGATTCCACCTGCTATTTGGAAGGATATCTCTATGGATTTTATCAACAACTTACCCAAATTGGGCAATAAATCCGTCATCATGGTGGTTGTTGATCACCTTTCCAAGTATGCTCATTTCTTTGCCCGTCAACACCTGTTTACATCATGCACGGTGGCTCAAATTTTCATGGATCAGGTATTCAAGCTTCATGGCATGCCACACTCTATTGTTTTTTATCGCGACCCAACTTTCACAAGAAATTTTTGGCAAGAACTATTCAAGATACAAGGCACCAGATTTCATCTGAACACAACTTATCATCCCCAAACTGATGGCCAAACAGAAGTTGTCAACAAGTGTTTGGAAACATATTTGAGGTGTTTTTCCTTAGAAAAGAAAAATCAATGGGCTCAATGGTTACCCCTAGCTGAATGGTGGTACAACACTTCATACCATACAACTACATGCATGACTCCTTTTGAAAAAGTATATGGACAGGAGCCACCTTCAGTTCTCTCATACTTACCGGGTGCCTTGAAGGTCCAGGCGGTTGACCTAACACTTACAGGTCGAGAGGCTATTCTCCATACCCTTAAAGAGAATTTGGTCATGGCACAGAATCACATGAAGAAAAAAGCAGATCAATGTTTCTCTGAACATCAATTTGCAGAAGGGGATCATGTGTTTCTTCGACTACAACCTTACAAGAAAACTTCCCTCAAGGCTGAGCATTTTCAGAAGCTAACACCCAAATTTTATGGTCCTTATACTGTTCTCAAGTGTGTGGGACAAGTATCCTATCAGTTAGCTTTTCCCAACCATTCGAAGCTACATCCTGTTTTTCATGTTTCATGCTTAAAGAAGGTGATTGGAGCTAAGTGCCAAATTCAAAACAACCTTCCAAAGTTAGCTGAAGAAGGATCCATTTGGCTATAGCCAGAAGCATTTTTCGACCAGCGTGAGTGGTGCCTATGTCAGAGAACCATCAAGGAAGTGTTAGTCCAGTGGAAAGATACAACTCCAGTAGATGCCACTTGGGAACCAGCTACCATTCTGCAACAATTTCCTCATCTCAAGCCTTGAGGACAAGGTTGTTTTTAAGGGGGAAAACATGTTAGGGTCCTAACCCACACATAGGTAGAACAATATATTCATATGTAATAAAGGTCAATATTAATAAGGCCTTTCAATAAAATAGAATAAGGCAGATGTAAGAAGACCTAATAGAATCTTCCACTTCTAGAAGGATCTTCCTCTAGATTCTTCTTTTATTATAAATAGGAGTCGAGGGTGTGAGAACCCTAAATTGGATATTATTGTAATAGAGCTCTTCTCAACTGGAGGTTTCCCCCTCGAAGAGGCCCGTGAACATTGATTTCAGATTCAAAGTGTTATTTCTGTTATTATTCTCATGTCATTTCGGTGCTATTGTGGTGAATGTTCTAGTTATATTGTTGTTATTTTTCCATTTCTAGCATTTTATTTATGTTCTGCATACATTTATATCTGGTATATTACACTAAGTCATCAAAACTCTCAGAGCACTGTCACTAGTAGTCCACCACATACTCAGTTAGGAAACCTAGGAAGATCTATGGAACATGAGTTGAGGTTACCCACCTTTAGAGGAGATGGATCTGAAGATCCTAATCAACACTGGTTTCTATGTGAAGCTTTGTGGAGTACTAAGAATATCACCTACGAAGCTGTCAAACGGGCTCAATTCAACACTACCCTAAGAGATCGCGCACTGAGATGGTACATGAAATTTGTCCAACAAGCTACACCTAAACCGTTGAATACCATTAAGACTGCGCTAACTTTCGAATTCAAGAAACCTAAATCAAAGTCATAGTGCATTACAGAACTAAAAGAAATCAAGCAGAGAACAACTGAACTTATGTGGGAGCTTGATCATAGATTTAAGACTTTGACAAGCCATTTGAGTTTTCAGATCCCGGATGAGAAGAATAAGGAATGGTTCATTGCTGCCCTCTTGTTACACATCAGAGTTCCTCTGATGCAACAAAATATTAAGTCATAGTCTGAGGCACTGGAGATCGCCCTGAAATTAGAATCATCCCCTATGGGAGAATCTAGCTCAGGTATGAGTCAAATCTTGAATCAGCTAACTATCCTATCACTACAGGTCGAAGATATGAAGAAAGACAAGGGAATAGATAAAAGACAATACATCTAGTGTATCAGATGAAAATCAGAAGGCCATGACAAGGAACATTGTACCTTATTTCAAGAATACTTGGCCTCTGGAGCTCTGAGCCCTTTGAAGCAAGTTACCCTACCCTAGTGCGAGGTATGTAGAAATAGACATCTCCCTGGTGAATGTTACTATCTTCAAAAATATGTCTAGACACCGACAAATCTGTATTGCACGTTCTATAAGTCAGTAGGACATGATGACAGGGATTGTAGGGCTTATAATCTCATGCATGAAAGGTTAAGGGATATATACAAAATTCAAGGTGAAGTATAGAAAGAATGAATCACTGCGCAGTATAACTCCCCTGGGAGAGGAAACTTCAAACCTCGGGGTGGATTCCGAGGAAGAGGAAGAGGAGGAGGTATGGGTCGAGGTCAAGGAAAAATCATATGTTATAACTACACACAACCAGGACACTTGGAAAGGGATTGTTAGAACCCTTGTACCACTTCCAGCTACTGCAACTCATTCGAGCATGTTATCAAGGAATGCCCAACATTGTTGGCTAAGCTTCAGGAGAAACAAGGAGGAAATTAGAAAATACAACTAATCAAAGAAAAACCTCGCGGAGATGATCCCAGAGTTGTTGTTATCACACAAGGAGGCACTATTATAGGAGAAGATAGAGTGATCCAAGGAAAGACTATAAAAGAATCAGGAGTCAAGAAAGCTGCAGAGAAGACATAAGAGTTTGACCCAAGGAAATAGAAGCAGATATTTGAGGAAGTAAGAAAGGAATTCGGAAGAGATTAGGATTATTCATCAAAGGTTCAAGTAGGAGTAAGAGAATATGGAATGACTTTGGAACTTGATCAGTCTACTTCGCCCAGAGATGGAAAAGAGGTGAGTAAACTTGTCAGTTTCTTGTATATGTTTATTGAGTTGATTAAATATGAAAAATCCATACAAGAACTACACAATTTGGTCAGACAGTATGAGATAGGAAGGGTATATCCTTTGCTGAATAAATAAGTACATCAACTATACAATAAGAGAAGGACAAATAAATAAGTACACCTTAATGCTCAGATTGGAGAGTACGATATAGACTATGTGGTCCTCGACTTAAGGTCAGAGGTCAATGTCATGACGAAGCAGACCTCAACACCGATGGGAAAACCTAAGTTGATCTATTCCCCTATCAGGCTTAATATGGATAATCAGCAAGATGTAAGCCCTTTTGGAAGACTGGAGTGTGTCCCCATGGACATCGATGGAGTAAGTACGTTTGCAAACTTTGAGGTGATTAAGATAGTTGATGATAGTTATCCTTACCCTGCTCTGTTAAGAATTGATTGGGCTTTCAATAATTCAACTGTGGTTGATTTAAAGAAAATAAGAATGATTTTTGAAGGAGATGGCCTTAGGGTCATTGCACCTTTGGATCCTGATGAAGGTCAGAGATACAAATAACCCATCAGAGAAGAATATCATCCATATGAACTAGAAAAGATATACAAATTGACAACCATACAACATGACTACATTAATCCTACGACAGATGGGAATTTGAGTTGGAGAAGTGACAAAACATGATCATCAAATTCATAAGAAGCACTG
This sequence comes from Picea engelmannii, assembly GCA_009831015.1. Lineage (NCBI taxonomy): Eukaryota > Viridiplantae > Streptophyta > Pinopsida > Pinales > Pinaceae > Picea > Picea engelmannii. Next base: position 457,646 of record ML778089.1, on the reverse strand, counting down.
GAGAAATGGTAGAACAAAATGTATGAAGTATCTACAAGGAGATGTGCTAGATTAACCAGAGAAGTCCATTGGATTGTCACAACAATAAGTAACTTGCCCACCTTTGATGGTCTGAATCATTTAGAATCATTCTTTTTGGAATTTGAAGAAATTGTACCAATACCACAAAGATTGTTGGCAATGGATGATCCCCTGAAATCAACTCCAGCGAGATGGTGGGGGACACACAAAAACAATATTATAGATTGGGTACAATGTTTCACTTTGATGACAATGCAATTTTCAGAGCAAGTAGAAGGCTGGGAAGTTAGGCACATAAGTCAAAGTTGTTCGAAGGACCATGTGCGAAGTTGTGAGGAATCCTAGAGAAACATTCCTCAAGAGCAGTGGGTAGACAAATTCATTAACACACTAGACACAACTCCCATCAACTGGTATCTTCAAGCAGAATTGTGCCTCATCACTGCAGATTGGGAAGGTATGACCCAGAACTTTGTAACTAACTTTTTGTTTGAAATCCAATATCCTATAGTAGATCAAGCATTACAGGTTGTAAGACAAAAAGTGTTCAAGGAGGCACCTAGCCTCCCTTTGGAGCAAGAAGAGGATGAATGGACTATGCCTCTTCAGAAGTTGCAAGGATGTTACAATATCAATGTCGTTGAAGCCAATGATCCTAGGAATGTGAACATCATAGAAACATAAGGACAAAGAGATGTAGAAGGACCAGGAGTCGAACTACCTTTTGTTGGACAACCAATCAAAATAAAAATAAAAAACATTGGAACAGAACAGACACCAAAGATTGAAAATGTTGGAGATTATTGGCATGCTGCCACTATTGAAAAGATCACATAATTACTGCATGAATATTAGGACTTGTTTCCAACCAAGTTCCTTGATATGAAGGGCATTAAAGGACCCATGGGAGAGATGAGGATCCCTTTGAAACCATATGCAAGTCTAGTCAAATAGAGACCCTACAGATTGAACCCTAAATATAAGGAGAAAGTGAAGATTGATCTTGACAGAATGCTGGAAGAAGGAATCATAGAACTCGTTGAAGAATCAGAATGGATTAGCCCTATGGTGGTACAAGATAAGAAGACAGGAGAAATTAGGATTTGTGTAGATATTAGGAAGTTGAATGATGCCTGTTTGCATGACCCATTCCTTACACCATTCACTGACGAAGTGTTAGACAATGTAGGAGGACAGGAGGTATATTCTTTTACAGATGGATTTTCAAGATACCATCAGATCTGGATTTCCAAGGAAGATTGCCATAAGACCACATTTGCAACATAATGGGGATCCTACCAATATATAGTGATGCCATTTGGATTGAATAATGCCCCAGACATCTTTTCCAGGGTGGTGGTCCAAGCATTTAAGGAGTTTTTACATAAATTCCTGGAATCATATTTTGATGATTGGACTATTTTCAACATTTTGCAAAATCATATTGAATGTTTAATACTAATGTTGGATAAGTGTAGGCAATGTCATATTGCCTTGAACCTGAAAAAGTGCATCTTGTTTTCACCCTTCGAAGTGTTGTTGGGCCATATTATGTGTAAGAATGGATTGCTAGTAGATCCATATAAGATTTACATTATAGTTGATATACCCCCTCCTACTTCATTCAAACAATTGTGCACTGCGCTAGGACATACTGGATACTATAGGAAGTTCATTAAGGGATACGCACAGATCACAACACCCATGGAGAAGCTTCTAAAGAAATATTGTCAGTTTCATTGGACAGAAGAATGCCAACAGAGCTTCGACACACTGAAACAAAAAATGGTTACTACACCCATTCTGGTTTTCCCAGATTGTAGTAAAGAATTTCACGTGCATGTCGATGCATATTCTATCACATTAGGAGCAGTGTTAGCACAACTGGGAGCTGGATACATTGACCACCCGTTATCATTTTATAGCAGGAAGCTATCAACAACTGAGATTAATTACACCACCACAAAGTGAGAAGGATTAGCCATGGTGTATGCGCTGCATAAATTCCGCCACTACTTGTTGGGAGGACATTTTAAGATTTTCACTAATCTTTCTGCACTTAAATAATTAGTCAACAAGCCAATGTTGGGGGGGAGAATATGCATATGGCTTCTGCTATTTCAGGAATATGATTTCAAGATCGTGGATAAGCCAATAAGGATGAACAAAGGTCCTGACCACTTGTCGAGGTTGGAACATGGAGAATATCCTACTAGTTTGGAGGATACACTTCTAGATGCATATTTTTTGGCTATCAGGAAGGTTTATGATCACTTTGTGGAGATAGTGCAGTTCCTGTCAATCGGACTGGAACCTAGTGAATATACAATCACTCATAAGAAACAATTGGTAGTACGCGTTGAAGATGTTTCACTTATAGATGGACAACTATACAAGATGGGACCCGATGAGATATTGAGGAGGTTTGTTATGGAAGTAGAGAGGCCATTGATCCTCGCAGAAGCACATGAAGGCATCACAACAGGACACTACACAAGGAAAGCAACAACGCAGAAGATTCTTAGGGTTGACCTTTGGTGGCCTACTCTACACAAAGATGATATGGAATACTATAAGGCCTATGATGTATGCCAAAGAGTTGGGAAGCCGTCCAAAAGAGATGAGATTCCTTTAGTTCTAGAGATGACCTTACAAGAATTTGAGAAATGGGCCATTAACTTCGTGGGACCTATCAACCCACTAGGGAAGCGGATATGAGCTAGATACATAATAAATGCAACAGAGTATTTGAATAGATGGGAAGAAGCAAGAGCAATTAAGGAATGTAGTGCAACTATAGCTGCGCACTTCATATTTGATGATATCATAACCAGGTTTGGATGCCCAAAGCTCCTTATGAGTGATCAAGGAACACACTTTATTAACAAGACTATTGAAACCTTGACTCAGGAATTTGAATTTCACCATCATAAGAGCACTCCCTATCATCCACAACCAAATGGGACAGTTGAAGCATTCAATAATATCTTGGAGACAACGCTGATGAAGATATGCAGCATGAACAGGGATGACTGGGATTTGATAGTACCAGCAGTATTATGGGCCTATAGAACCACTTGCAAGAAACTAGCCATGTAGACCCCCTTTAAATTGGTCTATGGTATAGAAGCAATTGTACCCATGGAATATTTGGTTCCTAGTCTAAGAATTGCAACCTTTACAGATATGGATGACACTGGCGCTAAGAAAGAGAGTCTTGTGTAGTTGGTTGAACTGGAAGAAGATAGATTTATCACAGGATTTCACCAACAGGTTCAGAAAGAAAGAGAAAAGGCCTACCATGATAGACAAATCAAAAAGAAAGATTTCAAGCAATGAGATCTGGTATTGGTATATGACAATAATTTCATGAAGCATCCAGGGAAGTTTAGGACACATTGACTTGGGACATATGAGATTGCCTATGTTACAGAAAGAGGAGTTGCGTAGTTGAAGACTTTGACTAGAGAATGCAAGGAAGGTTTGGTGAACGAAAGCTATTTGAAATTGTATTATGAAAACAAGTTTCCTCGTAGCTCTCAGTAAAAGGAAAAGGAAAATCATCTAGGTACCAGGTGTAATTGAAACTAGGTACCAGAAACAGAAAAGACAGGCTACACATAGAAGGGAGAAACATAGCAGAAAGAACAGTCTGCCCTGCATAGTCTGAAGTTGAAATGAGACAAAAAGTTCAGATTTGAAGTGCCTCAGGACGAGTCACAGGTGAGTGTTGGGGGCCTGTTGGCCCTTGGTTATGGAAGCAAGTGAATAGTAAGGGAGAAAAGGAAAAATGTGAACTGCGCAGAAGACATAATGACTGATACTAGGTCAAAGTGAGGAAAAGAGAAGAAAAGACAGAGTGAAGTAAGACAAAGAAAGTTGTTGGATGAGGAGATCGAGGATGACAGATCAGTAAGGAAGAGGGATCATGGAAAACTCAGCAAGTGAAAGAAGATGCCAACATATGATTTCAATAACCACATGTGAAGGAAGGAAAGATAGGTTGGCGAAGCCTTGAAAATGCGGTTCAAGTTGACCTCGGCTTTTAGACACCTAGGGTTTTGGTATCTAGGGTTTTAACACTTAGGTTTTAACCTAAGGGTGTCTGAGAGCTATTGTAATGTATAAATAAATGTCTAAAGGACCTGGGATGGGTTGGTGCTAAGTTGGTTGAGAGTTCATTGTTATTGTATGATTGAGTGAGTACTACTGTGTGAGAGAGAAGTGTTGAGTGCAAGAGCCTTTTGGTATTGTAAGATCTTCATCTAGGTGCGAAGATCAACCCTGCAACTGAGTGTGCAGGGAGGGGAGAGAAAGAGAGAGAAAGAGAGAGAAGAAGAGAAGATCTACTAGCTAAGAGCACAGATAAGAACTCTATGCTTCCATATTAACATATCATAAAGAAAATTTCTGTGGACCTAGCCCTAGGGAGAGGGCGAATTATGTATATCTTGTGTTATGTGTGATTTATGTTGCGTTCTTTGTCATTTGATATGATGCTATTGTGATATTGTTTTAGATCTGAAATGTAACTTGTGCAGTAGGCTTAAGGAAGATAAAGGATAGACTAGGTGGTTGTGTGTTGTTGTTGTGAATCCACTCTGCATTTCCTCAAGTTGTAGACACATGTGACCTGCAACCCCCTATAGCTACTTCTGGTGAGACTACATCTTCTTCGCAAGTGTTGCTGAAAGGGCCGGTAGTTAGTGCTTGTTGGTGCGTTGTTAGATTTGAACCCTAGGTCCGCCCCTGTGGCAACAATGGCCATGAATTGTTTGAAATTTTGTAATCTGAGTATGGGAATTCCTATCTCAGACAATGGTATATTATTATGCCGATGCTTGACTATTTGCAGGTTCCCGACTGATGTGCTCTTTGTTTTCAACACACACATTCTACAAAGTATTTCAGTTGTCACAAGTTCCATCCTTATACTTTGGGGGGAATTCTGTTACACATTATTTGGTCATCTTAGTGATCCATTGACAACATGTGTTCATGTTCCCAAAAAGAGAATGTCTTCATGAGGAAAGTGACTGACTTTCTCTTCTCAAAAACCCTGTTAAGGAAGGTCGTTGTAGGCTGCATCATAAGCAGGGTGTGATGATGCCTGGTCATCGCACTCTTCCCTAAAACTAGTTTGCGATGTCTCCACATGCTGCTCTACAACTAAGGTGCGATGATGTCAAAATGCTAAGAAAAAGTCGAGCTTCACGAAAGTTCTAGAAGGGGATATTCTAGAAGATGAGGTGGCATCTGTATGGTTGGGATCCTACTCACTTCTATGATTTGGTGGGATCATCCTAATATATTTAACCATCTCTCTTTCCTCTATATAAGGAGGGATTTCTCATGGAAAAGGTTAAGCAAGCAAGGTTAGGCAAGAAATTAAGATTATTGAAGGTTAAATTGGCTAAGATTGTATGGAGAATTCTGCATTAGATTATTCTTGAAAGCCTCATTTCTGTTCATCAAGTCATTGCAGATATTCTTCATTCAAGATTGGAGCAAGTGTGTGTGTTGGAGGAAAGGTTCATCGAAAGGGGACCTTGCAACATCAAGGCTTTGGTTGTAATATCCACTTTCATTATTATATAATATAGTGATATGTTTCTTTCCCATAAAACTCTTCTCATTTTATTGTATGATTCCTTGATCACATACATAGGTTCTCGTTGAGTATATTATTTCTTTCACTTTGGTTGGATTGTGTTCCCTTGCAGATCCAATATCACAGGAGCACTAGAGTGGAGCTAGGACAACAACGACAAGAGGAAACGATATTTAAGCGGTATGTTGCACATCTCTTAGTAGATAGTAAACTCAATGATTAGATCTTAGGGAAAGCATCATGTTTTGTTTTGTTTTGTTCTAGATCTAGGTGGATCTAGGGAGATCTGTTTATGTCCGCATTTATTGATAAGTCTCAAAACACTTATTCCTTATAAGACCTTAGTCTCTCACAAGATCGGTCGGATGGAGTGTTGACTCCAAGGGTTAGAAAAACTTCCAAAACTAGTCAAAAGTGAGTGGCACCCTTGGAGCACAGAGGTGCATCTTGAATGGCACATCGTGTAATTAAATATTAGTCAATAAATCTAAGTGGCCTAGAAAATAGTGAAATGTTTAGACCTTGTTAGAATAAAATATTAATTGGTCAACAAATTATGAACTTAGAAGCCTAACAAGAGTCTAAACCTAAGTCTAAGACTAGTTCAAGTCTAATTTTAATAAAGGGACTAAATAAAAATATTAAATAAATTAAAGAGAATTGAGATAAAATCAAACTCTAGGAAAAAGGGGATTAAAAATTTAAAGGTTGGGTAAAATGCACAAGTGTGCATGAAAATAATAAAAGAGATTTTTAAAATAGAAAAAAATTAAAACATGAGAGAATAGGTGTAGACATAGAATGGTATCTTGAGTCAATCTACCACTAAGTCTAACTAAAACAAGACTCCTAAACCAACTCAAACTCAGATCTAGGTAGGGGACACTCATTAAATGGGAATTTGGGGAACTAAGAGATATCTAAGAGAACAAATACGAACACAATGAGAAATGTGAGGAAAAATGAATTTTTGAATAAAATAAAAAGGGTAATTACTTGTGCAACTTGGGGAAAGTGTGACAAGTGTGTGGGTGAATATCAAAATTAAATTAATTAAAAATTTAATTATTTGTGCAGCACTCAAAACTTAACATCTGTTGCTTGGGCAATCTATGCACCTTCATATGAATTGGTTAGACTACGTGGTGTTTTCCTTGGTTGTGCAACTAACAATATCATGCAATACAGTGAAGTCATCGAATTATTGACCGACGTTGTCTCTCTTGGAATCTGTCATCTTATTGTACGACTCAATTCGCAGTTAGTAGTCCCATAGTTGAGTAACTTCTACTCCATTCGAAGTTTTACATTATTAAGGGTATATTTACGATTTCGCCTCTTGGAATGTCATTTTGATTACATTGAATATCAATACATTCCTAGATGTCTAAATACATTAACAGATGCATTGGATAATTATGTGTTAGACAAACATTTGAGAAGTTTATAAAATCCAATCACACTTTGTATATACAACAAGTAATCTAGTAGAAGCCTCATATATACATAACGATAATTTTTTTTACAAAAAGTGTTTTTATCCAAAGACCAAAATATCACAAATGTGAAGCGCATGGCTTCATATACAAATATAACATCAAGGATGTTGCTCGCTATAACAAGAGACTTCCCGTGCTACTCTACAGAGTAGTCGACCGATGGAAGCAGATATGCCCACTGTGTGGCGCTAATAACACCTTGATATATCGTCAATAGAGGTATACTAGATGTCCATCGTCAACCCCTCCAAGTTTTGTTCTATATACTTGTAGTAAGCAATGAATAATCCTTATACCTTGACTCTATCCCCTCACCTTTAGATGGGGAATGAACCTGGAGGCCGATGAGGTCCCACATTTGCATCATCAAATATTTTTTGATTAGTCATCAAATAAATAACATAAAAACATTTCATATTAAAATTCACAAAAACATTATAAAAACAAAATTTACTTCTTACCTATGTTCCCCCATTAAGAACCTTCGGGAAGAACCAAGTCTGGATCACCTCAGAATTCTAAGCTGGCATATGTGTAGTCATCTACGATAAGCATCTAGGGCCTCAACCAATAAAAAAAAACATCATTATACCTGACGATAGGACCAGTCCAATGTCCTTCGATGAGGTCGACCCACCTCTTCATTCTAGGATCCTGTGGGGCAACTATGCCCCACTCTACCTGTAGGCGTAAGTTTGGAACCCTCTCCAGGAAGAAGGACACCAAAATCGACCTGTATATGAGCTATTTCAGGTCACCTCTCCTACACTTGGTCAACTATTTTTTCATGCTTCTGAGAACCTCATCACTCCAGTTGAAAACTCAAGGCTCCATGCATTCCAATGCATACTAGAAATAGCTCTGAAGAGCCATATGGGGAGTTGCATTCCCTGCCATGCACACGATGGTGTAGAGGATAGTCCGTAAAGGTAATTCATGGACATCTCTTATAGCGACTTTTACGCTATGCTTTTGAGTACTCGGCACGCAATGTGCACTGATATAGTGGCTCATAGGTTCACCACCTCCTCTGCTACCTGTTAGTGTAACTTGAGCCCCACGACGAGATAACCCAGTCAAGAAGTAGATATCCCCGATATCTATCTCAAGAATGTGATTCCCCACATGGAATACCTGCTCGTCCACATCCCACATGTGAACTAAGTATTCGAACAACCTCAACTGGGCCCTCATGCCTTGGATCTTGAAGAATTTTAGCAGTCCACACTGTCGGAGGGAATTTTTCATTCCCGAGTCATTCCCGACAAAGTAATATTCATCCTCATGCTCTCTCTCTTTCCATTCCAACATCCTTACCGTAGAAAACCTAAAATGGAACATAAAAGAGGGATTAACACCTTCATCTTCTCCCTGGAAACTTTTTATTGGCCAATACATCTAAAAACATTTTTTGAATTGCGCATGTCACAGGCTCGGAGACCCATACAGTGCAAAGACATCACAGTCTAGCCTTAAGGTCGACTGTGACAACCCTAGGTCATCGCAGGGCACGATATAGGGCACCTGCAACAAACTCCACACGTGGGTCCCCTTGAAAAATTAACTCAAAAAGACATTTCTAACCAATGAAAAGAAAAAATTGATCCATGAAAAGTTTAAATAGATGAAAATTACCTGTTCAACAAAGATTATTCGTCAAATGATCAATTGTGCCTCTCGCAATCCGCAGTGGGAGTTTGAGGTAAAATGAGGGTTTTGGAACAAAGTTTGGGTGGAGTAACAATGGAATAGTAAAAAGTAGTTTTTACCCATATTTATTAACTTTTTTACTTTTTGGATAATATTTGATATTATTTTATGTATTTCACCTAAACCCTAAAGTTCTAATGAAATTGCAAGTGTTTGATTTTTCATAGATGAGAAGTCTAGGAGTGGAATATTGAACAAGGATACATCTTTTGGGTTTTCTTTTATACATTTGTTGTGTGTACAGATCCTTTTAGAGCTGAGTATACTTTTGTCACTTTTTCGTACTCGTAATGGTAACACGAAAAACAAAACCCATGGAGTATCCTTTAAGATCTTTTCACGCTTCGTAAAAATGAAAATATTGTCGAGAGACCTTGTTTTTTTCACTCTCGTAAAAGTATTTGAAGAAAACATTTGATGAGAGGTAGGTTATCACGTTTTCGGTCTCATCAGATTAGTTTACGAAAAATGAAGTTGTGGAGTCCTCTTTAAGTGTTTTTCAGACTCTCTAAACATGAAAACCCCTGAGTTTTCTCTCTTTGGACTCATTAAACAAACATCAAAAGACCCATATGGGACTGAACCATTCCTTCTTAGGGTTCGTTAAATGTACTCCGAGGGACTCATCCGAAGGATGAGATTACATCAACAAGCATATGTTATCCTCCTCAAGATCGTCTAAAAATAAGGAGGTACTCGTTGGAAATGGTGGGGGAAAATTTTGGAAAGAAATGTGTCTCTGTATCTGTGTTAGTGGCAGTAATAGTCGCTCTTGATCATGACACCCCCTTTATCGTTGTATATGGGTTGGGAAATCCATTCATCTATTGTTTGACCATCCACATGTCCATATGTTGGGTCCTCCTTGAGTCAATGATGCCAATACTATTGTCATGTCGTTCATATGTTCAGGAGAAGTCCAACCTTAATAAGCCTCCTATCGAGTCGACCATCTGCAATTATAAATTTTCTACCATGTCGGTCTTACCTGTGTCAGTTTCGAATCATTTCATACTCTGATCTATCTCAAATCTGTTACTTATTTTGTTTCATTGATGGGGGATACGTTAAGGCCCTCCTTTGACGAGTCTTTTCCTGTAAAACTCAACTTGTTATCTAGGAACAATACTTAGAAATTATTCAGTTCTTTAGAGCCTGTATGCCTCAATGGAAGGTTTATTTGCTTTCAATAGTGGGTTCACATCATTGGCCCCTGATTGAAGGATTCCCTTGAGTGTTCGACTCCAGATCCTTTATTCACACTTGTTGGATTGTACTAGGGTACTTTGGGAGTCATTAACATCAATGGTGATTTCCCTCGCACTTCTTAACGGTTCTCATCATTGACTGGTAATCAAGTGGTTTCTACCATGTTCGACTTCGACACATATAATCACATGGTTAGATTCGTACTTATGGACAACGAAAATGAAGAGCTTGGATCATACCATTCTGGTCCAGGTTGAAACAGAGTATTCATGATTTGTATTGACACTTAGATCCACTTTGTATGTCTGGTGGCTATGTCCGAATCTGAAGTGTTTAGAGCATAGATCCACAATGTATTCTGGGTGGCTATGTCGATTTCACATTGACATGGATCCACAGTGTATATTTGGTGGTCATGACTCATTTGACATTTTGTAATCTGAGTATGGGAATGCCTACCTTAGACAATGGTATATTATTGTGTTGATGTTTGACTGTTTGCAGGTTCCTGACTGATGTGCTCTTTGTTTCCAACACACACATTCTACAAAGTATTTCGATTGTCACAAGTTCCAGCCTTATACTTTGGGGGACATTTTTTTAAACATTATTTTGGTCATCTTAGTGATCCATTGACAACATGTGTTCATGTTCCCAAAAAGAGCATGTCTTCATGAGGAAATTGACTGACTTTATCTTCTCAAAAACCATGTTAAGGAAGGTCGTTGCAGGCTACATCATAAGCACGGTGTGAGGATGTCTGGTCGTCACACTCTGCCCTAAAACTAGTTTGCAACGTCTCTGCAGGATTCTCTACAGCTAGGGTGTGACGATGTCAAAAGGCTAAGAAAAAGTCGAGCTTCACGAAAGTTCTAGAAGGGGATATTCTAGAAGATGAGGTGGCATCTGTATGGTTGGTATCCTACTCGCTTCTCTAATTTGGTGGGATCATCCTAATATATTTAACCATCTCTCTTTCCCCTATATAAGGAGGGATTTCTCATGGAAAATGTTAAGCAAGCAAGCTTAAGCAAGAAAGTAATATTATTGAAGGTTAAATTGGCTAAGATTGTATGGAGAATTCTGCATTGGATCATTCTTGAAAGCCTCATTTCAGTTCATCAAGTCATTGTGGATCTTTTTCATTCAAGATTGGAGCAAGTGTGTGTGTTGGAGCAAAGGGTCATCAGAAGGGGACCTTGCAACATCAAGGCTTTGGTTGTAATATCCACTTTCATTATTATATAATACAGTGATATGTTTCTTTCCCATAAGACTCTTCTCGTTTTATTGTATGATTCCTTGATCACATACATAGGTTCCCGTTGCGTATATCATTTCTTTCACTTTGGTTGGCTTGTGTTCCCTTGCAGATCCAATATCACAGAAGCACTGGAGTGGAGCTAGGATGACAATGACAAGAGGAAGCGATATTTAAGAGGTATGTTGGCCATCTCTTGCTAGATAGTAAACTCAATGATTAGAGCTTAGGAAAAACATCATGTTTTGTTCTATTTTTTTCTAGATCTAGGTGGATCTAGGGAGATCTATTTATGTCTACATTTATCGATAAGTCCCATAACACGTATTCCTTAGAAGCCCTTAGTCTCTCACAAGATCGACCGAATGGAGTGTTGACTCCAAGGGTCAGAAAAAATTCCAAAACTAGTCAAGAGTGAGTGGCACCCTTGGAGCACGGAGGTGCATCTTGAATGGCACGTCGCGTAATTAAATATTAGTCAATAAATCTAGGTGGCCTAGAAAATAGTGAAATGTTTAGACCTTGTTAGAATAAAATATTAATTGGTCAACAAATTATGAACTTAGAAGCCTAACAAGAGTCTAAACCTAAGTCTAAGACTAGTTCAAGTCTAATTTTAATAAAGGGACTAAATAAAAATATTAAATAAATTAAAGAGAATTGAGATAAAATCAAACTCTAGGAAAAAGGGGATTAAAAATTTAAAGGTTGGGTAAAATGCACAAGTGTGCATGAAAATAATAAAAGGAATTTTTAAAATAGAAAAAAATTAAAACATGAGAGAATAGGTGTAGACATAGAATGGTATCTTGAGTCAATCTACCACTAATTTTAACTAAAAGAAGACTCCTAAACCAACTCAAACTCAGATCTAGTTAGGGGACACTCATTAAATGGGAATTTGGGGAACTAAGAGATATCGAAGAGAAAAAATACGAACACAATGAGAAATGTGAGGAAAATGAATTTTTGAATAAAATAAAAAGGGTAATTACTTGTGCAACTTGGGGCGAGTGTGACAAGTGTGTGGGTGAATATCAAAATTAAATTAATTAAAAATTTAATTATTTGTGCAGCACTCAAAACTTAGCATCTGCTGGTTGGGAAATCTATGCACCTACATATGAATTGGTTAGTCTACATGATGTTTTCCTTGGTCGTGCAACTAACAATATCGTGCAATACAATGAAGTCATCGAATTATTGACCGACGTTGTGTCTCTTGGAATCCGTCATCTTATTGTACGGTTCAATTTGCAATTAGTAGTCCTATAGTTGAGTAACTTCTACTCCATTTGAAGTCTTACGTTATTAAGTGTATATTTACGAATTCGCCTCTTGGAATGTCATTTTGATTACATTGAATATCAACACATTCCTAGATGTCTAAATACATTAACAGATGAATTGGCTAATTATGTGTTAGACAAACATCTAAGAAATTTATAAAATCCAATCACACTTTGTATATACAACAAGTAATCTGGTAGAAGCCTCATATATACATAACGATAATTTTTTTTACAAAAAGTGTTTTTGTCCAAAGACCAAAATATTACAAATGTGAAGCGTATGGCTTCATATGCAAATATAGCATCAAGGATGTTTCTCGCTATAACAAGAGATTGCCCATGCTACTCTACAGAGTAGTCGACCTATGGAAGCAGATATGCCCACTGTGTGGCGCTAATAACGCCTTGAGATATCGTCAATAGAGGTATACTAGATGTCCATTGTCAGCCCCTCCAAGTTTTGTTCTATAGCCTCATAGTAAGCAATGGCTAATCCTTATACCTTGACTCTATCCCCTCTCCTTTAGATGGGGAATGAACCTGGAGGTCGATGAGGTCCCACATTTGCAAAATTAAAGATTTTTTGATTAGTCATTAGATAAAGAACATAAAAATATTTCATATTAAAAATCACAAAAACATTATAAAAACAAAATTTACTTCTTACCTATGTTCCCCCATTGAGAACCTTCAAGAAGAACCAAGTCTAGATCACCTCGGAAGTCTAAGCTGGCATATGCATAGTCGTCTACGATAAGCATCTTAATCCTCAACCAATCAAAGAAAACATCATTATACCTGACGATAGGATCATTCCAATGTCCTTCCATGAGGTCGACCCACCTCTTCATTCTTGGATCCTGTGGGGCAAGTATGCCCCACTCTACCTGTAGGCGTAAGTTTGGAACCCTCTCTGGGAAGAAGGACACCAAAATCGACTTGTATACGAGCTATTTCAGGTCACCTCTCCTACACTTGGTCAACTATTTTTTCATGCTTCTGAGAACCTCATCACTCCAATTGAAAACTCGGGGCTCCTTGCATTCCAACGCATACTAGAAATAGCTCTGAAGAGCCATATGGGGAGCTACATTCCCTGCCATGCGAGCAGTGGTGTAGAGGATAGTCCGTAAAAGTAATTCATGAGCATCTCTTATAGCGACTTTGCTGCTATGCTTTTGAGTATCGTGCACGCAATGTGCATTGATATAGTGGCTCATAGGTTCACCACCTCCTCTGCTACCTGTAAGTGTAACTTGATCCCCACGGTGAGATAACCTGGTCAAGAAGTAGATATCCTCGATATCTATCTCAAGAATGTGATTCCACACATGGAATACCCACTCGTCCACATCCCACATGTGAACTAAGTATTCGAACAACCTCAACTGGGCCTTCATGCCCTAGATCTTGAAGAATTTTAGCAGTCCACACTGTCGGAGGGAATTTTTCTTTCCCGGGTCATTCTCGACAAAGTAATATTCATCCTCATGCTCTCTCTCTTTCCATTCCAACATCCTTATCATAGAAAACCTAAAATGGAACATAAAAGAGGGATTAATGCCTTCATCTTCTCCCTGTAAACTTTTTGTTGGCCAATACATCTAAAAACATTTTTTGAATTGTGCACGTTACAGGCTAGGAGACCCATACAGTGTGAAGACATCGCAGTTTAGCCTTAAGATTGACTGTGACGACCCTGGGTTGTCGCAGGGAATGATATAGGGCACCTGCGACGAACTCCACGTGTGGGTCCCCTTGAAAAATTAACTCAAAAAGAAATTTATAACCAATGAAAAGAAAAAATTGATCCATGAAAAGTTGAAATAGATGAAAATTACCCGTTCAACGGAGATTATTCGTCAAATGATCAATTGTGCCTCCCGCAATCCACAGTGGGAGTTTGAGGTAAAATGGGGGTTTTGGAACAAAGTTTGGGTGGAGTAACAATGGAATAGTAAAAAGATGTTTTTACCCATATTTATTAACTTTTTTACTTTTTGGATAATATTTTATATTATTTTATGTATTTCACCTAAACCCTAAAGTTCTAATGACATTGCAAGTGTTTGATTTTTCATAGATGAGAAGTCTAGGAGTGGAATATTGAACAAGGATACATCTTTTGGGTTTTCTTTTATACATTTTTCGTGTGTACAGATCCTTTTAGAGATGAGTATACTTTTGTCACTTTTTCGTACTCGTAATGGTAACACGAAAAAAAAACCCATGGAGTATCCTTTAAGATCTTTTCACGCTCCGTAAAAATGAAAATATTGTCGAGCGACCTTGTTTTTTTCATGCTCGTAAAAGTATTTGAAGAAAACATTTGATGAGAGGTAGGTTATCACGTTTTCAGTCTTATCAGATTAGCTTACAAAAAATAAAGTTGTGGAGTCCTCTTTAAGTTTTTTTCAGACTCTCTAAACATGAAAACCCCCAAGTTTTCTCTCTTTGGACTCGTTAAACAAACATCGAAAGACCCATATGGGATCGAACCATTCCTTCTTAGGGTTCGTTAAATGTACTCCGAGGGACTCATCCGAAGGATGAGATTACATCAACAAGCATATGTTATCCTCCTCAAGATTGTGTAAAAATAAGGAGGTACTCACCGAAAATGGTGGGGGGGAATTTTGGAAAGAAATGTGTCTCTATATCGGTGTTAGTGGCAGTAATAGTCGCTCTTGATCATGACACTCCCTTTATCATTGTATACGGGTTAGGAAATCCATTCGTCTATTGTTTGACCATCCACATGTCCATATGTTGGGTCCTCCTTGACTCAATGATGCTAATACCATTGTCATGTCGTTCATATGTTCAAGAGAAGTCCAGCTTTAATAAGCCTCCTATCGAGTCAACCATCTGCAGTTACAAATTTTCTACCATGTCGGTCTTCCCTGTGTCAGTTTTGAATAATTTCATACTCTGATCTATCTCAAATCCGTTACTTATTTTGTTTCATTGATGGGGGATACGTTAAGGACCTCCTTTGACAAGTCTTTTCTTGTCAACCTCAACTCGTTATCTAGGAACAAGACTTAGAAACCATTCAGTGCTTTAGTGCCTGCATGCCTCAATGGAAGGTTTATTTGCTTTCAATAATGGGTTCACATCATTGGCCCCTGATTGAAGGATTCCCTCGAGTGTTCGACTTTAGCTCCTTTATTCACATTCGTTGGATTGTACCGGGGTACCTTGGGAGTCATTGACATCAATGGTGATTTCCCTCGCACTTGTTAATGGTTCTCATCATTGATCGGTAATCAAGTGGTTTCTACCATGTTCGACTTCAGCACATATAATCACATGGTTAGATTTGTACTTAGGGACAACGAAAATGAAGAGCTTGGATCATAGCATTCTGGTCGAGGATGAGACAGAGTATTCATGATTTGTATTAGCACTTAGATCCACTTTGTATGTTTGGTGGCTATGTATGAATCTACAGTCTTTAGAGCATAGATCCACAATGCATTCTGGGTGGCTATGTCGGTTTCACATTGACATGGATCCACAATGTATATTTGGTGGCCATGACTCATTTGACATTTTGTAATCTGAGTATGGGAATGCCTACCTCAGACAATGGTATATTATTATGCTGATGCTTGATTGTTTGCAGGTTCCTGATGTGCTCTTTGTTTCCAACACACACATTCTACAAAGTATTTCGGTTGTCACAAGTTCCAGCCTTATACTTTGGGGGGCATTTTGTTAAACATTATTTTGGTCATCTTAGTGATCCATTGACAACATGTCAAAAGGCTAAGAAAAAGTCGAGCTTCACGAAAGTTCTAGAAGGGGATCTTTTAGAAGATGAGGTGGCGTCCATATGGTTGGGATCCTACTCGCTTCTCTGATTTGGTGGGATGATCCTAATATCTTTAACCATCTCTATTTCCCCTATATAAGGATGGATTTCTCATGGAAAAGGTTAAGCAAACAAGGTTAAGAAAGAAAGTAAGATTATTGAAGGTTAAATTGGCTAAGATTGTATGGAGAATTCTGCATTGGATCATTCTTGAAAGCCTCATTTCAGTTCATCAAGTCATTGTGGATCTTTTTCATTCAAGATTGGAGCAAGTGTGTGTGTTGGAGTAAAGGGTCATCAGAAGGGGACCTTGCGACATCAAGGCTTTGGTTGTAATATCCACTTTCATTATTATATAATACAGTGATATGTTTCTTTCCCATAAAACTCTTCTTGTTTTATTGTATGATTCCTTGATCACATACATAGGTTCCCATTGAGTATATTATTGCTTTCACTTTAGTTGTCTTGTGTTCCCTTGCAGATCCAATATCACAGAAGCACTCGAGTGGAGCTAGGACGACAACGACAGGAGGAAGCGATATTTAAGCGGTATGTTGCCCATCTCTTGCTAGATAGTAAATTCAATGATTAGAACTTAGGGAAAACATCATGTTCTGCTCTATTTTTTTCTAGATCTAGGTGGATCTGTTTATGTCTGCATTTAACGATAAGTCCCATAACACGTATTCCTTAGAAGCCCTTAGTCTCTCACAAGATTGACTGAATGGAGTGTTGACTCCAAGGGCCAGACAAACTTCCAAAACTAGTCAAAAGTGAGTGGCACCCATGGAGCACGGATGTACATCTTGAATGACATGTCGCGTAATTAAATATTAGTTAATAAATCTAGGTGGCCTAGAAAATAGTGAAATGTTTAGACCTTGTTAGAATAAAATATTAATTGGTTTGCAAATTATGAACTTAGAAGCCTAACAAGAGTCTAAACCTAAGTCTAAGACTAATTCAAGTCTAATTTTAATAAAAGGACTAAATAAAAATATTAAATAAATTAAAGAGAATTAATATAAAATCAGACTCTAAGAAAAAGGGGATTAAAAATTAAAAAGTTGGGTAAAATGCATGAGGACATTGTCATTGGGGATTTTTCTATAAAAGAAATTGGAGAAGAGAAGAAAGGGATCTCACTTTGTTAGTACTGTTATGCTGCCAAATGTTTTCTTGACTATGATTTACTTCTGAGAGTTGGGACTCCAAAACTTGGCAAAGAGTGGAAGCTCTTCCTTGCGAGGCAATTTTGGAGCTATTATTTCTATTTTCTTGTATGTGGCCCCTTTGCGGCTTGTGGGAATAAGGAGGAAGAAGAGTACCCCTAACATTGGCTGGGAGGTACTAGTGAAATCCATCGATTAACAAGCAAAGGAAGAAATTTGTGCTCAATAATCGATTCAAAGAACATCACTGTTAGCATCAAGATGTTGGTTATGGTATTTGAATATGTAGATTATATCTTGTTATTTTAACATTCTTAATTTCCTATCGGAACACACATTTTTATGTAGATCTTGCTATATATATATATATATATATGATTCGTGAATATATGTATAAAATTACTCTATAAAATCAATCTGAAAAGAATATAATGTTATGTGAAAAAAAATAGTTTAATGACTTGATTTATTTGAGATCAAACGCCATGAACACTATACATAAACGATGTTTCAAATAGTTATGTGATATGGACAATGAATACTTTAGTTGCAGAATGTAATGCATTATATGTATGCAATTATTGCCTGTTGATTTTGAAGTTGTATAGTATATCCCTGAACCCATTGTCTTATGAACCAACCTTCATATTCGACAACTTGTGAAGTGAATGATGAAATAGTTTTATAAATAAGTGGGTTGTGGCAAGTAATGAAAACACGAACCTCGTTAATGTTATATAACTAAATAAAATTTAATTGATCATTTTTTATCACTACCC